>CM038639.1:2845657-2998157 GCA_021554675.1 Leuciscus idus | reverse complement strand
GATAGATAGATAGATAGATAGATAGATAGATAGAAAAGGTTTGAAGATAGATAGATAGATAGATAGATAGATAGATAGATAGATAGATAGATAAGGTTTGTAGATAGATAGATAGATAGATAGATAGATAGATAGATAGATAAGGTTTGTAGATAGATAGATAGATAGATAGATAGATAAGGTTTGTAGATAGATAGATAGATAGATAGATAGATAGATAAGGTTTGTAGATAGATAGATAGATAGATAGATAGATAGATAGATAGATAGATAGATAAGGTTTGTAGATAGATAGATAGATAGATAGATAGAAAAGGTTTGAAGATAGATAGATAGATAGATAGATAGATAGATAGATAGATATATAGATAGATAGAAAAGGTTTGAAGATAGATAGATAGATAGATAGATAGATAGATAGATAGATAGATAGATAGATAGATAGATAGATAAGTTATTAGTTAGACAGAAATAGCTTAAAGCTTAATTGAGTATCAATGGCTTCTAGCAGTTTACATTAAACATAGTTCAAACAGACATGGACTTTTGGTCAATGAAAGTCTATGGGATTTTTATGATTTTTAATATTAATTTTTAAGAAAACCATAACTCAAACCAGTCTGAAAAGATATAGCACACCAAGTCAGAACAGTATGAAGGTCTGACCCGAGTTTGGAGTATGTAGCTTGAACGGTCTAGGAGGAGTTAGAGTTGAAAATTTTTGGGTCAGAAGAATAAGAATAAGAAGAAGAAGAAGAAGAAGAACTAGAATGTACATTTCCTGAAGAAAATGTGAAGTGGTGCTTGCAGTGGCAAAACTCGCCACTGGGCAGATGCTAACACAATTAACATGTTGTGATACCATGATATACCACGTTTAAGCATTATTTACCACGATTTACCATGTTTCTAAGATGATTTACTACGATTTACCACATTCCAGCATGATTTACTATGATTAACATGTTGTTAAAATGATGCTAGCATGATTAGCATGTTGTTAACATGATTAGCATGTTGGTAGCATGATGCTAGCCTGATTAGCATTTTGCTAGCATGTTTTTAGCTAAATGCTAACATGATTAGCATTTTGCTAGCATGTTTTTAGCCAGATGCTAACATGATTAGCATGTTGCTAGCATTATGCTAGCTTGATTAACATGTTGTTAGCATGATGCTAGCTTGAATAGCATTGTGCTAGCTTAATTAGCATATTGGTAGCATGATGCTAGCATGATTAACATTATGTTAGCATGATGCTAGCTTGATTAGCATGTTGGTAGCTTGATGTTAGCATGATTAGCATGTTGCTAGCATGTTTTTAGCTAGATGCTAACATGATTAGCATGTTGCTAGCATTATGCTAGCTTGATTAGCATGTTGCAAGCATGATGCTAGCTTGATTAGCATGTTGGTAGCTTAATGCTAACATGATTAGCATGTTGCTAGGATGTTTTTAGCTAGATGCTAACATGATTAGCATGTTGCTAGCATTATGCTAGCTTGATTAGCATGTTGCTAGCATGATGCTAGCTTGATTAGCATGTTGCTAGCATTATGCTAGCTTGATTAGTATGTTGCTAGCATTATGCTAGCTTGATTAGCATGTTGCTAGCATTATGCTAGCTTGATTAGCATGTTGCTAGCTTGATTAGCATGTTGCTAGCATGATTAGTATGTTGCTAGCATGTTTTTAGCAAGATGCTGTTGCCAGGTGGTGGTTGCTAGGGTTTTCTGGGTGGTTGCTATGGTGTTGCTAGGCAGTTGCTAAGGTGTTCTGGGTGGTTGCTAGGCAGTTGCTAGGGTATTCTTGGTGGTTGCTAGCCAGTTGCTAGGGTATTCTTGGTGGTTGCTAGGGCATTGCTAGGTGGTTGCTATGGTGTTGCTAGGCAGTTGCTAGGGTGTTCTGGGTGGTTGCTAGGCGTTCTGGGTGGTTACTAGGCAGTTGCTAGGTGTTCTGGGTGGTTGCTAGGCAGTTGCTAGGGTGTTCTGGGTGGTTGCTAGAGTTTTTTGGTGGTTACTAGAGCATTTCTAGACGTTGCTAGGGTGTTCAGGGTGGTTGCTAAGGTATTTTTGGTAGTTGCTATGGTGTTACTAGGTGGTTGGTAGTTGTCAAATATGGTTACTATGGAGTTTTTATAGAGTTCTTAAAATCTTTAATAACGAGTTCCTTCAGTACGGCACTCGGCCTGCGGCCTCGTGCCTATGGCCGAATAGGCACAAGCATGGAGCAATATCGCAAGGCTACGAGTGTGATATTGCTTTAAAAAATGTAAAAAAAATGTTTTTATATTATTTATTGGTTTAGGGTGGTTGCTAGGGAGCTCAGAGTGGTTGCTAGGGTGCTGTAACTGGTTGCTAGGGTGTGGCTATGAAGATTTTAGGCCATTACTTATTGGCTGCTTGATAATATAAATCCTCTGAGGGAGAGAGAGAGGGAGAGAAACGCAGGGGTGTCAGGCCCTTTGGAGTGGTGTGTGTGAAAACGGCAGTTGGGATTCAAATGTTTTTAGAACTCCCCATGTAAAGTCAATGGGACTTTTTTGGCCGCTTTTTCGTCCGCTGTGCGAACATCGTACACCCGATCGCTTAGAAAAGATATAGCACACCTCTCCTCAATGAGCCGCTCGTTTTGACACCTCACTCAGGGGTCTGTGACAAACGGTGCGGGGCGCATTACGCGCCAAACTTTTGGCAGAATAATAATAATAATAAGAAGAATAATAAGTTTAGTGACAATAACACTAGTGGTGCTTTGAAAAAGCACCACTAATAATAAGTTTAAATAGGATTTCAGTAAGTTGGCTTTCTCAAGCCAACTTAAATATTGGTTGAGGCCTGATTTATGGGACAAAAGGGCCCTGCTGGCTGATTAACATTTGACCTCCCCCAATACAGCCTTTCTTCCTCTCAGAAACTAGGAACTCACACAAGAACATGGTTTTATGTGAATGTTTATCATTGACTGTTATGCTTTTGGTGTCATTTGAAATGTCTCAAAGTGAGTGGTACAGATATCTCATATCCAGATAGATAAAATAAAAGGAAATAAGGTTTATAGAAGTTCATAGGAAACTGGTTTAGAGATAATGCCAGATAAGGCAACCCCCCTTCTCTGGGATAGAAGCCATTTGAGGGTGGTCTCACCCCATCCCCCTTGTCACCTGGTCAGAGGATAAAGGAAGGTGTTCTGGCTCTCTCTGTCTCTTCTTCTTGGCTGGACGTGGAATTGGATAGGTGGTTTCTCTCTCTCTCTCTCTCTCTCTCTCTCTCTCTCTCTCTCTCTCTCTCTCTCTCTCTCTCTCTTTCCCTTTCTCTCTCTCTATCTCAGGTACAAGCTGGGTAAGATTCTTTGGTGTAACCAATGTATAACCATGTTCTAGATATTTGAATTGATTGTGGAATTGATCTCTGATATCTAATTTAATGGTTAAAAGGAATAGTCAAACATTCGCTCACTTTTAGTGAGGCACAGATATTATTAAAACCTTTCATTTATGGAGTCAGATGAATTAACGAGTGAGTACATGATTAATGTATTGCAAATTTAACCAACCAATACTTTGCATGAGTGAGGACAGAACACGTGACAACCTTCCCCGTGTATTGGCGAACCGGCAGATTGGGCCAATATAGCGGGCCTTACAAAATGGTGACCTCGGACGTGATCTCAAAACAGATCAAAACAGTTTCACGAGAAATGTCCTTTTCAGCAAGTATTTGGGATTTTAAAATCAACAAGAGGTTTGAACATCTTCTCTTTCTTCCGCCGCGATGGTAAGTAAACTTTTTCTGCCCTTTATAGAAGTGTTGAAGAAATGTTTGCATTGTTTACGGGTCGGAATTAAAGCCCTTTGTTTAGAACGTGATGCGGCAGCCAGATGAAGAATGAAAACCCTTGTGCATTAGATTTTAAAGATCTCCTTGTTTTGCCTAAGCAACAAGAAACGAAACCTAAAGTATAGCATCTTCCAAATAATGAATAATCGATGAAGAGCTAAAAAAAGTAAAGCCTAAAAGTTTTTAAATCAGGCGCATGTTTTCCGGCCATTGTTGAAACCAGCAACACTCGAAGAGAATGAGCAAACTAACAGAAAACAGAGAAAGAAAAATCTAAGTTTGTAAAAGATCGGAAAACACGTGATTTTATAAATAAAAAGGCAGATCGATGCATTGTTTATGAAAAGAAAATTTGGGGAAAACAGGATGATATGATTTACAAGCTAAAACTCAAATATCAAGGCTAATGCTAAGTGCTATTGTCAATGCTAAGCCATGCTGTGCCCAAGGCTAATGCTAAAGGCTAAAGCCATGCTGCGTCCAAACGCTTAAACCATGTTTTGTCTCACTGGCTGCCTGGTAGGCCCAAAAGCCACATTGAAAACAGTAATATCCTATACTAAACCTAAACTAATCTTGACAAACTCTATATTCCATTAAAATCTTAAACTTTGACACAGATGGAATTAAATTAAGTAATTCAATTTAATTTGGCTTATTTAAGTTCCTCTGAGAAGTAAACCCCTAAAGTATTTGATATGCGGGGATGGAGATAGATCTTTTTTAGAAAGAAGACTATCTAGTCAAAAATCTGGGAAAATTAACTGTAAGCCCATTATTGTGAAATCATGTGTACTGATCATGTCTTGTTTACATTATGGGCCGAAAAGGTTCAGCCTACACTGTACAAACTCAGTAGAAAAGGTCTTAACATGGATGCTATTGACAATGAAATTTTCACTTGGTGGAAAACAGTGGGTAGTAAACAGAAGAAATCAAAACATGGTGAAATAATTGAGGCTTTAAACTTCATAAGTTATAAACGGCTAAATGAGTTAACAAAATTTCTATCTTCGCTTATGGATGCTAAATGTGAAGAAGTGCATTCTAAAAATGCAGAGGCACAAAAGTCTGAGGAAAAGATTCAAGATCTTCAAACACAGCTAGATAAATTACTAGCTGAGCTGTTAGCCCTGACTAAAAAGTGTAAAAATCACAAAGACACCATTGCAGATCTTAAGGCTAAGCTAAATGCTAAAAGCAAGTCTCCCAACAAGCTTAACAGTGATTGGGCTAAAAATGTACGCTTCTTAGATGAGGCAGCTTGCTCTAATAATCTTGTATCTTTACAGACAGATGAAGCATGTGATAAAGTTATGAAAAGAGTGCCTGTTTCTGCCCTTAAGGTGATACGGCACCCAAACGGCACAGAGTCAACCATTCGGCGTCCTTTAACAGTAACTGAATGTAGCTTGTTTAAAGCAGAGATCGGACCGTTCCCTTTGAAAGGGCCATTCGAACCATGGTGGAGACACATTGTTAGTCTAAAACATGCATTTCAGCTCGAACCAAAAGATATTTGGCAAATTGTTATCAGCTCAATTCCAGATGTTCTGAACTATAAGATACCACAGGTTTTGATGACAGGCACCATTGTGCAGTCAATGCATCAAAATGAGCCTGAGAGCGAAATCTTGAATAGACTAAAACAATGCCTTCACGAGCTGCGTGGTTGTAGTCCTGTTGGATGGGAATTGATTTTCAATCGGAAACAGAGTACTGAAGAATCGTTTGAGACATATGCAGAAAATATGTTTGAATTTTTTGAGGAGTATTCTAGAATTGAGGGTGTTCACCACAACAATGTAATTCTCCTTGAATTCCTGCTTACAAATGCAGGGCCGCGTGTACAGCAATCACTCATGTGTGGTGCTTCTCCAGCACAAAACACATTCAAAGGTATAGTTAACTGGGCAACAAGAATTGAGTCACGGAAACAAATGCATGGTGAGGTAGCTGTGTTAGAATGTCATGAAGATCATCCATCTGCAGGACAATTCAGAAAGCCACACTGTGGCAAACTGAACAGATTCTGTAATTCCTGTCACAAAACAGGCCATACAGAGGAAAAGTGTTGGTCACTGGGCAGAGGCAGACCTCCACCCTATTTCATAAAACGCAGACAATCACAATCTAATGACAAAAACCAGCACTCTGCAAGTAACCAAAGCTCAAATGCATCTAAAACTCTTACTGACCTAACAACTTTGGATGCTCAAGGCCTTCAGCTATTAGCGTCATTTGCTAGTCGGGTAGCAGCCCAATAGCAAATAGCTTAATAGTTTAACATCTAAATTCTGCATTTCAAATTGTGCTTAACACATCGTGCACTACACATCGTGCACATAGAACACAATTTGGTTGTTTGTGCTACAACATGCACATAGGCTAATTTAAAGTTTATTCTTTAAACACAGGATTACTTTACTGTAAGTGTAGTTGAAACACTTAGGCAAAGGTGATATAGATGTTGGATTCTATTGTTTTGCTGTGGGTGTATTTGGAACACTTAGGTAAAAAGGTTGTAGATGTTGTATTCTAGGCCATGTGTCCTGTGTAAACTGAAGTAAACGCGTGTGTCTGTGCTGAATTTGATGGCTATAATGTGATTCACAATGAATTTGAAAATCAGAAACAGCGAACGCATCTCATTAATCCTGAAACAAAAACCTTTTCATATTTAAGGCTTCAGAGAACTAAATATTGTTATGTTTGAATGTATTCTGAATTACTCTGAGATTTGTTTTTTCCAAAATAGATTAACGGATTCGTATATTTCCACAAGATTGGGTCAGAGATTGGCGACGGCTAATAACTGATATCAGGAAGTGTGCGGGCGACTTGGATGAGAGGATGGGTTAGTCCGACTAGGATCAGCTTTACGCTGGTTGATAACCTAGCTTGGACGCTTCCGATGACTTCTGTTCTAATTTAAAAGTTTTGGAAAATGGTTGAATTAAGTTCCTGAAGGGCATCCAAGGGGGCTATTGTATATATCTTTGGTTGTTGCGCGTGTACGGCAAAATCCCTAGATATTTAGCCAACTGCCTCAGCTTCTGATCTTCGGGGCTGACCACTTGTGTCGTGCATCCTTGGGAAGGACTGCAAAGCGATATAGTTTTCCTTATCTATAAACGGAAAAATATAAAGTAAGAGTAAATAGAAGAATCAAACATTATAATGGCCATTTAAAAAGACTAAATGAGAAGAAAAGGTATTTGAAACCTAGCAAAGGAAAAAAGAAAAACAGCGAATGTACATCTTATCAGCCCTGAGCCAAAAGGCCTTTTAATATTCAAATGTATTGACATTAGAACAAGTAGAGATTTGACCATGCGTTAAGTTGTTCCAGAGACTCTTCAGAGACCGAAAACAATATAATTTGACTTGTATTGTTAAAGAATATAATTATATTATAACTTGAATTATAATAAACATTATATTACACTCGCCGAGCAGGACAATAATTGGAGAAGTGTGATTTTCGTCATTAAAATTGAATTTCTGAAACAGAATTTCATTTGTGTGCTACCCAGTGCCAAAAAGGGGCGGAGTATGCCAGGAGTGTGGCACAGGTAATAGCACGCTAAATAATCCTTGACTGGGGTGCACCAACTGAATTGAATCTGATAAGATAAGTAAATTTACGAGGAGGGTGTGAAATGCTAAACAGCAGACAGAAGTACCACAGTTTTTTGCAGGTCAAAAAATATCTGCACAAATTAAAATGTGTGAATGCATTGCACATGCAGCAGACTGAAGGCTGAACTGAAAAAGCAGCTTCAGGTGTCACAACACACTGAGACAACAGCAACAATTCAGACGTGGTCAATGAAACTCGGTTTCATGTGACATCTGGAATTAAAATTGCTAACAAGTAAAAGAATTCTACACGTCTGAATTTAATGCTTTTGAAATATTGGAATTATCTGTGGTTCGCTCTCCTCTGTTTTCTGTCTCAGGCTTAGGCTACTTCTGCAAAATGGTGGAGCCCACCTGGAGCAAATCCAGGACAGCGGAATTGTTCGAACATAACCTGAGACTCGGGAGATGGGTGAAAAGACATTATAAAAGGCCTTTTCACACGTCACACTATCACATTACTGCATAAATATGGCCTCCCAGTTTAGAACTGGATCGAAATTTGCAACACAATTGTTATAGATTAGATTCCACCCATCTCCTAGACATGAACACTGAACACACCCCTCCATCACTATACCCTCACTGCAACATCACCTGGGGTAGATGGTCTATCCAGGCTGAACACTGCACATCAGACGAAGATGTGTCATCTTCACACTAACAGATCCAGATAGCTTCACACACACAGGGTGGAGCTGATCTCATGATCATGGTCTAACAGAGACACAGAGAATAGCATACGCTATTCACAACAAACTGCTAACTAATGTAACACACATGAACAACTGAATGGCTACAGTCACAAATCAAGACAAATTCTAAGGCAGACCTGCCATTAAATTTCAAACTCTATGATTGTTGGTGGGAGTTGGAAGATCAGAGGGCCCCTGATTTCTCAACATACCACTAATAACAGAAACATAATTAAAATGGATAAATCTGAAGTGAGACCAATTCAATCAAGTACAAAAATGTACAATTCAACTCTGTCATCGACTGTGACTTAGCCAGATCAATACACACACTCTCAAACACACTCCCTCACACTCACACACACACACACACACACACACACACACACACACACACACACACACACACACACACACACACACACACACACAAAAACACTCTCACAGACAAAAACACACTCTGACATTCTAAAAAATTCTCACACAAACACACAAAACCATTGATTGGTTTACACCGACCTCTTGCTGCATTTCTGAAACCTATTTTGATTTCTGCATTTTTCCTTTGAGTAATTCAGAAAAACATTTCTGAAACTTATTTTGATTTTAATTTTCTGAAACTTATTTTGATTTCTGCATTTTTTCCTTTGAGTAATTCAGAAAAACATTTCTGAAACTTATTTTGATTTTAATTTCTGAAACTTATTTTGATTTCCTTTGAGTAATTCAGAAAAACATTTCTGAAACTTATCTGCATATTTGTATATTGTCCATTTTACTTGCAACAATGTATTTGGACATCAATTCAATTGAATCTCTATGTTTGGTTACACCAAAATAGCACTGGTTGTTTTGTTAGAATGCCATTTATTTAAATGTTTCTAGAAACAGGGTAAGAGCTTGTAAGATCTTCCTTTGTCCTTCCTTGACCCTCTATAGGAGTACTATTGACGTGGTAATTAAAAATCAGGTAATTAATGAGACCAAACGTACCACTCACAATTGCTGACATGAACATGGTATTTTACATTGAACATGACATGATTTTTCCTTATTGCATTATGCGTTCCTATGCATTTCCTTACGACTGTAAGTTCATATGTGCTCAATCGTGAAGCGGACATTTAAGATGCTTTTCAGGTGTCTCACACAAAGCCGTGTGGACCAAAGGAGAACCCCTTCATCCACTGAGGTCTGCCCAGACAACCGTACCGCTGGAGGTGACAGGGTTGGTCAAGAAGGGTCAGATCATCATCGTGGAGAAGGTGCCAGGGAAGCGGAAGTTTCTCCATGAAGGAATGACACGTCAACTGAACAAGTCACAAAAGGTCCAGATTGACTCTATGAACTTTGCTCACGTCACAGGATTACAGGAAGAGAACCTGAACGCATTCATCCACCTGATGGACTCAAGCGATACACCTGGTGGGAACAGGCGTTCTGCAGGTGAACACCGCCCACTGAGCTTCTACAGATGCCAACATTGCAAAGACAATTTTTGTGTTACATCTTCAAGGACTATAACAAACGTCTTACTGTGACCCCGTAAGTGTTCATCGGAATGTGACCCACGGGATCAAGGAGGGAAACTGTAAGACTGAAAATATTGGTTGAGGCCTGATTTATGGGACAAAAGGGCCCTGCTGGCTGATTAACATTTGACCTCCCCAATACAGCCTTTCTTCCTCTCAGAAACTAGGAACTCACACAAGAACATGGTTTTATGTGAATGTTTATCATTGACTGTTATGCTTTTGGTGTCATTTGAAATGTCTCAAAGTGAGTGGTACAGATATCTCATATCCAGATAGATAAAATAAAAGGAAATAAGGTTTATAGAAGTTCATAGGAAACTGGTTTAGAGATAATGCCAGATAAGGCAACCCCCCTTCTCTGGGATAGAAGCCATTTGAGGGTGGTCTCACCCCATCCCCCTTGTCACCTGGTCAGAGGATAAAGGAAGGTGTTCTGGCTCTCTCTGTCTCTTCTTCCGTGCTGGACGTGGAATTGGATAGGTGGTTTCTCTCTCTCTCTCTCTCTCTCTCTCTCTCTCTCTCTCTCTCTCTCTCTCTTCCCTTTCTCTCTCTCTATCTTGGTGTAACCAATGTATAACCATGTTCTAGATATTTGAATTGATTGTGGAATTGATCTCTGATATCTGAAATATTAAATTGCTACAATGTGATTATTCCAACTGGGTTTGACATTGTTTATTTAATGGTTAAAAGGAATAGTCAAACATTCGCTCACTTTTAGTGAGGCACAGATATTATTAAAACCTTTCATTTATGGAGTCAGATGAATTAACGAGTGAGTACATGATTAATGTATTGCAAATTTAACCAACCAATACTTTGCATGAGTGAGGACAGAACACGTGACAACCTTCCCCGTGTATTGGCGAACCGGCAGATTGGGCCAATATAGCGGGCCTTACAGCATCAACTACAAACATTAAATATGAGATTCAGACATTTGTGTCCATCAAGAGAAACTGATACTTTGGGAAAGTTAAATAACAATAAATCAATGAGATTTGTTGAGATTTATGCTGTAGATGAAGAACCGTAACTGTGCGTTCACACCGGACGCGAATAGCGCGTCAAATTCGCGCATGCCGCGTCTAGTTTGACGCTTGACCACTTTTGTGTTAATTCGCGTGTCAAGAGCGAAATTGACGCGCGTAAAAACAAAAGTTTGAAGCAAAATTTACGCGCGTCAGAGGCGAAAGTTTCGAAACCCGTTGGTGGCCATCTTTTTTAGATGTTTATTGAGCATTAGCATTAGCATTAATCGAGAGAGTCATCGCTCGTATATGGTCTGGAGAGCAGAAACAGCTGCGTAGGGGACATCGTCGCTGTACTCGGGTCCACCAGACCCTCCAGAGGGTTTCAGGAGTTTCACAATTTGCTCCAGGAGCTAGGTTTGGTGGACCTAACGGTGAGGACGCTGACGAGGACAGCGTAGGCCTTAAGGCCTCGGCCTCGAGTGGTCGCTGCCTGACGAGCCCGCGCTCTACAGCCCGGCGCGAGGTTCACCCTCGCCCGCACCCACCTAATCTGTCATTTATTCTTGTTTTGATAATAAATGGAGTCAGCCTCCAAAAGTGAAACCTGTCCTGTGATTTTTGTTTTTATACACTAAATTGTGTTTGTTGTCTTTACATTAGGCTAGAATAATAATGTTTCATATAATCTAGAATAGATATGGAATAAATAGCATTCAATACAAAATGAGTATCTCTCATATATTGAAATCGAGTTTTTATGTGAAAGATTTGCTTTGTTGTGCATTTTAGTCATATTACAAAATAATTTATTGAGGCCAAACATAAAATAACATTGTAAACTGTCACTTCACCACGTGACAGCAGCAAGCAGGCTCCTGATTGGTTAACGCGGCGCGAATTGACGCAGAAGTTCAGATTTTTCAACTCGGGCGGCAGACGCGAATTCGCATTAAACGCGTGAATGCACTAATAAAATCATTCGCGCGTAACGCGCTTAACGCGCCAGACGCTCAATTCGCGCTATTCGCGCGAACTTGACGCGCGAATGAGGCGTATTCGCGTCTACCGCGCCGCAGGAATTTTTTACGCGCGTAACGCGTCTTTGCATTGACTTAACATTGAAATCACTCGCGCCTGACGCGCTATTCGCGTCCGGTGTGAACGCACCATAAGTGTGTGTCTGATCTTCAGCAGCATCTGATCATCTTCATTTTATTGGCTCTTATAGTCTGTGTTTTGTTTTAAATTAGTTTATTATGACAGTCTGTTGTGTTTGACTTACAATCATGAATCACCTTCAACACTTCCTAGCCACACCCTAGCAACCACTGTCGAACACCCTAGCAACCCAACTCCAAAGAGGGATATCTTGTAATCTGAATGTCATAGAGGAGTTGCGGTTGGTTTATATCATTCATACTGGCAAGCAGCCTTTGAAGTAACATAATTTGCAGCTGCCAAGCCACTCCCTAGCAACCAAACAGAGTACCCTAGCAACTGTTCAGCAAGACCTATATCTCTGCACCAGAACATCGTAGAGGTGGTTGGCTCCTTTGACTAATGCTAGCAAACAAGACTTCCATCATGCTTCACATGCTAGCAGCTACAGGCTAATAGCTATTAACTAAGTGTTGAAACATGTGAACAATGCTAGCTAAAACGCAGTAGCAGCATTCTAATCATGTTAGCACGATGTTAACAACATGTTTATTATGCTAGCATCATGTTAACAACTTGTTAATCATATTAGCATCTTGTTAAAACATGCAAACAACATGGTGATTGTGTTAGCATCATGCTAAGAAAATGCTAATCATGTTAACAACATGTGTCAGCATCTACCTAGTTTCAAGTTTTGCCACTGCTAGCACCCCTCACATTTTCTTCAGGAAATGTACATTCTTGTTATTTTTATTATTATTATAATAAGACTATTTTTTTAAACTGTAACCTCCTAACAAAA
This sequence comes from Leuciscus idus, assembly GCA_021554675.1. Taxonomy (NCBI): domain Eukaryota; kingdom Metazoa; phylum Chordata; class Actinopteri; order Cypriniformes; family Leuciscidae; genus Leuciscus; species Leuciscus idus. The sequence continues at coordinate 2,985,508 of CM038639.1, read as the reverse complement.
CATCAAACGCATCTATCTATCTATCTATCTATCTATCTATCTATCTATCTATCTATCTATCTCTGTCATGAAGAGCCTCTAACTCTCCACCCATCCATCATGTCCAGCTCAGATCTCCTGCAGTCAGACTCACTGTTTTGGACGATGTCCTGCATCTTCTTCCAGACTCTGAACGGCAGGTTGCCCAAGTATCGTGGCACATGAATCAAAGCTCCAGAAGCCTTCTGTGGATCCGGCTGTGAGCTCTGGACTCTGGAAGAACATTCAGGAGTCAGAACTGCAGTGGCTTTGGATCAGAACCAGAGAGACCAGAGACAGGAGCAGATCACTCACCTTTCCATTGAGACTGGAAACTCCTGCAGAACAAACACACCATTTATCATCAAGAACTCAATCAATCATCAATCAATCAACCAATGATCTGAAATCAGACCTTCAGAAAGCAGACGTCATTGGCTTTCATCATCTCCTCCATGTCTTTGATTGTGTGTGAAAGAGCTGAGATGTGTGTGTTCATCTCCTCCAGCTTCTCCTTCATCCTCTGCTTCTTCTGCTCCTCTTCCTCCCTCAGTGCAGTGACTGTAGCTTCTTCTTCATCTCTGAGAAACTGATGAAGCTTCTCAAACTGCTGTTTAATCTGACGCTCTGTGTGCTCAGCTTGAGACTGAAATCAAAGCACATTCACTTCAATCATCTCAATCGACACAAGGCTTGGGAGGGTTACTTTAAAAAATGTATTCCGTTACAGTTACAAATTACTTCATAAAAAAAGTATTCAGTAACGTAATCCAAGTACTATAAAATGAAAGCAATGTAACTGATTACTTTTGGATTACTTCAAGGTCACGTATATAAATAAAGTCAAGCAAGAAGAAATATTATAAAAAAATAAAATAAAATAAAACTTTTATTTATTAAGAATTTGGTCCAGTGTACAATATTTGCAAAATATACACACAGGCCTGAATATATATTTATGTAAAGGGCTATACAGACATTTAGTGGCTAATGTATGGTATTACAGATTATTTTGTTTTATTTTTAAATAAAAAATAAAAACACAACATTTAAAAATTTTACACAATCTACATATTCGTTTATTTTAAAATAGGCCTACATGTTGACTAAAGCCGTGATCTCTCTTAATTTGCCTGACTGAACTTGGGGCGTTGGCAGTGGGAGTTCCCCTACGTTACCTAGACAGCGAACATCCCATTACGTGAGAAAAGATTAAGAAAGGACATTTTGGGTACTAAAAAAGCTACTCTCCTAATTTCTACAAAATAGCAGTTGATTTCTATGAATTAAAAGCGATTTTACCCGCAGGCATCGTTTCTACTAGCAGCAGTGATTCACTCTGCGTCTGAGGAGATTGTAGAAAGCTGTTATTTGCCAGAACCAGGAACTACTGTATAATCAAGCAGCGCTTAATATAGTGTTATTATGCCAAAATACGTATTTATTTAGTTTTAAATGAAACCATTGTAATCCTGAAAGTATTCCCCCTTTTTTCAAAATGTAACTATAATCTGATTACTACGTTTTTTTGACGTAACTGTAACGGATTAAAGTTACTGGATTTTTGTATCCTGATTACATAACGCCGTTACATGTATTCCGTTACTCCCCAACCCTGATCGACACACATCATTAATATCCAAGATAAACTCGGATACCCGACATAAAACAGATCCAGAAGCAGATTGCTGCTAGTCATTTACAGAAATAATAAACTAGAATCGATTCTATCAAATCATAACTGTATATAGTGATCCAACAGCTGTAAGGAAAATGACTCTCGTTTCTGTTTCCTCACCTTGATGTGTTGAACTGTTTTCTCAAACTCTCCTTTCAGTTTTTCATTACGTTTAAGTTTCTCCTGTAAGGACTTCAGTGCTGTATTGAGCTCCTCCTAGAATTGAACAAAAATACATAAAACTCCAGATTACAATGAAGAGAAGACAAAACAGTGATATGATCATATAATGCCGTGAAAAAGTATTTGCCCCCATCCTGATCTCATACTAAATTGATTCAGAAATTGCAATCTGAGTAAACACAATGTACAGTTTGTAAATGACAATTTTATTTATTGAAACAAAAAAGTTCTCCAATACCAACTGGGCCGGCGTGAAAATGTATTTGCCCCCGTAGTTACTAATTCCTCAAATCTATGAAACTGCATTTATAATGTAGTTCAGCTGGACTAAACACAACCAGTCCTGATCACTGCAGCCCTGTTCAATCAAATCAACACTGAAGCCTGAAGCCTGATTGGTTCACGTCTGTGCACCTCTACAGACAAATGGCTTTTCAGCCCACCAAAACAGACGGGGCCGACTGCATATTTAAGTTCTGCTGAAAACTAATTTCATCAGAATTGTTCTCCTTCAAGTGCAAAGATTATCTCCTCGCTGTCTCCAAAGAGAAGATAGGAGCCTTTCTGCTCACCGTTGAAATGAGACTCAAGCAGCGGATTAACGGCGCTTCGACACCTGTAGCTCTGTGCTTTTCCCCTGCGGCTATCCAACTCTTCAAGAGAAAATATCATTATTAAAGGGGTCATATGATGCGATTTCTTCTTCATTTTGACTTCAAAGTACACTGGTACGATTTGTCACTCTAAACTACGCAAAAACCTGGTGACGCCACTGTGCACGTGCAGTTCTCAAATCAAGCAACAACAAAATAAGCGGAGTTCGGCCAATCATAGCGCTGGGTTCATTCCCCATATAGCAAGCGGGGATGATTGACAGATCGTCCCCTTGGAATTATAAGGTTCTATCTGACATTTTTGTCAAAATTGAGTTATTCACATATTCTTATTCTGTGACAACTTATTTACATTATGTGATGTTTTTTTTAAAGTTGTGTACATTTTGGGACTTTTTATTGAAAAAACAAAAAGGTTCTATCTACAAAGTCGAACTCTAACTTGGCTCTATAAGGTTCTATCTGCGTGAGCCAATCAGCACTTCGAATGCACAGAAGAGGACCAATCAAAAAATGAGTCATAGAGAGTATAAATCTGTGTTTTAAAAAATGAGTCACAGAGAGTATTATAGTTCTGTGTTTTAAAGGGATAGTTCACCCAAAAATGAAAATTCTGTCATAATTTACTCACCCTCAAGTTGTTTCAAACCTGTATGAATTTCTTTTTTCTGCTGAACACAAAATAAGATATTTTGAAAAATGTTGGTAACCAAACAGTTGATGGACCCCAATGACTTCCATAGTAGGAAAAAAAATACTATGGAAGTCAATGGGGTCCATCAACTGTTTGGTTACAGACATTTTTCAAAATATCTTATTTTGTGTTCAGCAGAAAAAAGAAATTCATACAGGTTTGAAACAACTTGAGGGTGAGTAAATTATGACAGAATTTAAATTTTTGGGTGAACTATCCCTTTAAAAAATGAGTCCGACATTTTTTGTGATTATATAGTCAGTGAATCATTTTTCAATGATTATTAACTATGAATTAATTTGCTGAAGCATGTCTGTTTTCTTGCAGTTTTTAAAGTCTTAAAATGTCTTAATTTTTACAATATTAAGCCTTAAAGGTCAAATAGTCAACAATTTAATTGATGGGGTCTTAATTACAACAATAAACGTTAGCATGTTATTTCAGCCATACTGATGTCTAGAGAGAAAGCCATTTTACCTGGCCCACTTTAGGTGGAATAAAGTCCTGCTCAGATGTATTACAGTAGCTGCTTTCGGTCTAAACAAAAGAAAGATTAAAGTAACAATTTCTGCAATAATGTGTTTAATTACCCACCAAATTGGTATCAAAAATTAACATCTGCACTGGACAAAATATTTAGACCTACCTTGCTTAATTTGAAATGTCCTAAATACATGGAAGTGCTAAAAATATGAAATAAATGTCATAGAAAGGATAAAATTTTACTTTCTAACACATGTTGAGACATTGTTACAACATTAATAATTTTATATTTAGTGTTCAAATAATGTTTTGGCAGATAGAACCTTATAATTCTAAGCGAAAAGTGTTTTTTTTAGAATTAGAAGGTTCTATCTGCATTTGACCCATTCCAAAAATCCCCATTTACAAATTTGAGAGGATTTTGATATTGTATATTTAGAATACATTTAGGGTCCCTGTTATTTTCATATTTGAAAGAAACTTGTTTCCCATATAAATTTTCCTATATGTAATGCAAAAACTTTGAAGCTCAATATCTCAAAACTGCTCAGAACGCAGATAGAACCTTATAATTCCAAGGGGACGAGATGTGTAAGGCCTATCATTAAAAAGAGACCTGAAATCGACACTAATAAAGAATCCCACTCGATCCCCCTTCCACTCCCGCGGCTGGCCTCTGACTGATTTCATAAGCGAGGACAGTACAGTAGTCGCGGTACTTCTTACTCCTGAAGGTAAACAGGCTGGGGTGGATGTGGAAAGTTGAAATATTGTATTGAGTTAACTTAATCCTCTGGATTCGATGATCACACGGACCGCATGGATTATCTTAAAATACTCAGTTATTCATGGTCACTCAGAAAAGAGGAAGACATCATTCAACCATGCAAATAATAAAATGCTTAAAGGGATACTCCACTTTTTTTGGAAATAGGCTCATTTTACAACTCCCCCAGAGTTAAACAGTTGAGTTTTACCATTTTCGAATCCATTCAGCCGATCTCCGGGTCTGGGGGTCCCACTTTTAGCATAGCTTAGCATAATGAATTGAACCGGACAAGACCGTTAGCATCTCTCTCAAAAAAATGAACAAAGAGTTTCTATATTTTTCCTATTTAAAACTTGACTCTTCTGTAGTTACATCGTGTACTAAGAAGTTGCGATTTTCTAGGCTGATATGGCTAGGAACTATACTCTCATTCCTGCGTAATAATCAAGAAACTTTGCTGCAGTACCATGGGTGAAGCAGGCATAATGATATGACGAAGTGCATGCTGCCTGATAATAGGCTACTGAGCTGGGGACTATTATCAGGTGCTGTGTCATATCATTACGCCTGCTTCATCCATTGGTACTGCAGCAAAGTTTCTTGATTATTACGCAGGAATGAGAGTATAGTTCCTAGCCATATCAGCCTAGAAAATCGCAACTTTTCATTTTCCGTCGGTCTTAGTACACGATGTAACTACAGAAGAGTCAAGTTTTAAATAGGAAAAATATCGAAACTCTTTGTTCATTTTTTTGAGAGAGATGCTAACGGTCTTGTCCGGTTCAATTCATTATGCTAAGCTATGCTAAAAGTGGGACCCCCAGACCCGGAGATCGGCTGAATGGATTCGAAAACGGTAAAACTCAACTGTTTAACTCTGGGGGAGCTGTAAAATGAGCCTATTTCCAAAAAAAGTGGAGTATCCCTTTAAGTAATGCTGAACAATAAATCTTAATAAATTTGAAATCGCTATGGCTTAGTGATTATGAAAGTGATGTGATTTGTGGATTAAGCTACCGATAAGCGCGAGTCTGGAGAAACAGGCGTTTATTTATTCATTCTCAGTGTTGAGAAACGTAGCCTTCATGTGTTACGTTATTGTGTTAATAACTAGATGTACCGCATGGCGGTACAAAATATGACCGCCGCTCAGGCCTGCACTGGCTTTCCACAAAAATAAATGACGTGGAGCAATTTGGCTGTATTGCGTATATACCTAAAAATAGTAGTTGTATGTGCATGTCTGTCTGTGTGTGTGTGTATGTGTGTGTGTTTGTGTATGTGTATGTGTGTGTGTGTGTCTGTGTGTGTGTGTGTGTCTGTGCGTGTATGTATGCGTGCGTACATGTGTGTGCGCGTGTGTGTTTGTGTGTGTGTGTCTGTGCATGTGGATTTGTATGTGTGTGTATGGGTGTGTGTCTGTGCGTGTGGATGTCAGTGTGTGTGCATGCTTGCGTTTGTTTGTATTCCTGCATGTGTGTGTGTGACAGTATCATCCTAAACCAGCAACCCTTCGCTCAACACCACCATCTACAGGCCGATGAGTGTACAGGCACTAAATGTGCACATAAATGAATTTATTTTATACCCCCCCATGGATGAAATTCTACGAAACTTAGCATCCCCCCAGAGGATGTCAAGTTAATCATACACATGAAATATGGTGCAGTTCTGAACATCTCAACTGAAGATAGGGGCGATTAAAGCAGAATAATATTGCATTTTCATTTTTTATGGGAAGGGGCGCAAATCACAAATGAGTGTTTATGGGCTAGGTTGATGTGGGCCCTTAAGACCAACAGCATAAACATTTCTTCATCCTCGGTGCCACGGTTCAGGTAGTTATTTAGGAAAAACTGCATTTTTTGGGTTTCGGGGGGCCCAGCGCGCGGGGGGGGGAGTGGCCCCCGGGGACCAAACGAAATTTTTCCGTAAAAGTCTAGTGGGGCTTATAAGAAATTATGGTCTGTTCCAAACCACTTCAACTCCAATATATATATATATCAAAATGTTCCTTCACTTAAAAGAGCTTAATTATCATATAGAGACGATTACATCCAATCTCAGTAATATGAAAATAGTATCACAGAGGCACAGGTGTCACCTATAGCTTGGGAGTGACTGAGGGCAATCGAGAACCATCTTGATTAAAGGGACTTCAAACAATCTTATCACTTTAACCTTTGGCTGTTCTTATTTGAAAGAATAACAGAGAACCTTCTGTGGGACACTAGGGACCATGGGGTGTTTCAATTGCATTAACATACAGACCACAGCTGTTGCAAGAAGAGCAACTTCATTTACATTAAGACCAGGATAAAAGGTTTAGGATGGGGTATGTTCGGGGTTCATTCTGACACCGGTGAACCCAAGGTGCTTCGTGTACCTTGCCACTACTATGCTGTAATAAACTTCATTTTTTGAGATCTTCGACGTCCACTTCATTTTTTCTTACATTGGCGAGCCAGACCCAGGAATCGACGGATTTCCAACAAAAAAAGGAAAAGGTAAGAAAAAGCTGTTTTCTTTCATTTATGCTGTTTTTGTCAAGGAATTCCTCGTTTAAAAAAAAAATCTAGAAAAGAAAAATTAAGGACAGAAGAGATCGAATTTGGTTTATTCAGTATTAGCAGGAGGAGTTAAGCCTATTCCGTACAATTGTTTAAGATTCTAACGTAACTGAATAAGCCCGAAGCAGTGTGGTAGCAGACTTGTATTGGAATTGTTGTTTCTAAAGTAATTGAAACAAAGTGCTTAAGTGTAAAGTTTCTAAAGTAACTGAAATTTGGTGTTGGTCTCTTATAATTCTGTTAAGATTCTAAAGTAACTGAATCAACCCGAAGTGGTGGCAGAGTTATATTAGATTGGTTGTTTCTAAAGTAACTGAAACAAATGTATATGTTTCTAACGTACTTGAAACCGATTGTGAAGTTGTAATGATTCTGAGGAAATTCGAAAGTAATTGAATAGACCCGACGCAGTGTGGTCACAGAATTATTTCACAACGATTGTGTGTTAAAGTGTAGATTAGTGAGTCCGACGCGCCGTGACTCTGTGAAGTTTAAAACAAGAACCCGAAGCAGTGTGGTTTTGCCCGACGTACTGTGGCAGTGTTTTAAATTGGATAAATATTGTTTAAGACCGAAGTACTGTGGCTAAGTAAATTGTTTTAAGAAAATAACATAAAACCCGACGTAGTGTGGTTTCGTCCGACGTACTGTGACAGTGTTACATTTCTTAACTGTTTTGCGTAATGAAATTTAAGGTCCAATGGATTGTGGCTGTGGTTAAGTTTAGAAGCCTCAGGTAGTGTGGCTACTTTGATCATTTGCGTCCGAAGTACTGGAGCTGTGAATAATTAGACTAACGGATATCTTAAAGGAACTAGATAACGTGTAGTCATCTAAATCAGACTTTGTGAATAACTATTAGATCACGAGATACTCTAAAGCCCGATAAGACTTTTGAAAATGGAAGAAATTATTGTTAAATACATCGCTAAACACGGTTCTCAGGGAATGTTTGACGGAATAGAGAATATTGTTGATAAACCGTACAAGTGGGCTATCTCTAAGTTTGAAAATGATCCCAAAATGCCTAAGAACAAAAATGGGAAAATTGCTAATGCGCTTCAAGCACTTTTTGCTTCATACAAAGTAACTAGGAGGAGAGTAGATGAGTTAGAGGCTGAAAATGAGCGACTCAGTGTTGGGGTAATTTCTACAAAAAATTACCTTGCTAGTGAAACGATATGGAAAGAAGAAAATGTAAAGATGCAGAATGAGATTTCACTTCTTAGAACTAACAATAGTATGCTTAAATCATCTGTGGAAACATTGTCCAACAATTTGGAGGAGGCGAAGGCGGCTTGTCAGTTTATGATAAAGAATGGCACAACTGAGAAAAACCCTAGTAAGACATTGTTAGGTGTCACATTGTGTAACCCAGTTCCAGAAATGCCAGATTTACAGGAAGACAGGACTGAGGGTTTGGAAAAAGTTTCTCAGTCATTAAATAGCCAATACTCTGACTGTAGAGTCAGATTTCCCATGGCACCAGTCCATGCTACTACGACTATGCGTGCTAGAGAAGGAAGGGAAGAACCAATGACTTCTACCATAGTCCGAGGATTTAATCCAACTGAACTAGAAACTGTGATCAAGAATATTGGTAAATTTGATCCTGCCAAACAAGATGCATTAGATTTTCTGAAAAACTTGGAGGAATATGCTGAAGTTTACAATTTTACAGATGGTGATGCATGCGTTTTGCTAAGAATGTGTTTGCCTGAGACTTTGTCTGGAGCCTTAACTCAGAAAGTGAAGAACAGAACTGCTACTAAGTCAGAGAGGAAAAAGGCACTGCTTGAAGTCTTAGGTGTGATGTCAGTTAATTGGGATAGGATATCTGAGATGCACATGAGGAAAGGGGAACATCCAGCAGCATTTTCAGAACGATTATTGGAGACATTTAAGACTTTCAGTGGCAATCCTGATATTACTAAGAATGATGTCAGTTTCAAGTCTGCCTTGATTAACAAATGTGACAAACTCACCCGGTCTGCTGTGACAATGCATGTGACACCACTATCTGAATATAATGACATTATTGCTAAAATGACACAGTTTTACAACAATAATGTTCATGCAAATAGTCAAATGGAAGCTGCCAAATCTAGACATCCAGTTGCTGCCTTTGGCGAGAGAGAATGTTCTATTACATTGCCTAATGGTTTCTATCAGGGACCAAGGAGATTTGCAAGAATAAATTCAGAAGGTGTTATTCTTTGCTATGCATGTGGAAAAGCTGGTCACATTGCTAGACATTGTCAAGACAGTGAGAGATCTCTTCAAAACTTTGTCTGTCATGCATGTGGAAAGGATGGTCACATTGCAAGGCATTGTTTGGAGAAAAGAAAAGAAGATCAGGAAGTTGTTTGTTTTGCTTGTGGAAAGGATGGTCACATTGCAAGGCACTGTTTAGAGATAAGAAAGGAAGATAAGGAGGTTGTTTGTTTTGATTGTGGAATGATGGGGCACAAGGCAAGACAGTGTCAATTTTCACACAAAAGAAAGATGGACTATCGTTGTTTGCTTAAGAAAATAGGCAATTTAGAAACCAAGTTGGCACTGTTGAAAGGAAATAAAGAAGTCACACCTTGTCAAATATATCACTGCACCAGCAACATGACTGTAGCTCAGTCACAAGCTAATGCTGATGCAAATTAGAATAAGTTTTTGATAGTAACACATTGTAGAGAAAGGTTTACTATCAAAAGGGGGGTGATTCTTTATGATTCTTTGATTCTTTGATGTGATTCTTTATGATTTTTTATTTGTAAAGTGAAATTTGATGACATTAATAATGTTTGATGTTTATTTGATTAAACCTTTGACTTTAATGTTTTGAATGTGAAAAGATGATTGTGGGGAAAAGGGGGGGGCAACTTCTTTTTGATTATCATTTCAGATATAAGCATAAAGATGTTTGCCTGAAAGGAGTAACCTCATGTAGAAACATGACATGGTCGTTTGAAGGACGAGAAGGAAGTACTGTAGAACCAGTGGAGCCAGGGGATTTTCTCATGAAAAATTACAGAATACAGAGATTTCCAGACCTGCAAGATCATGAACTGCAGGCCTAAAATACCTAAAAACCCTGAAACCCACCATGGGATGGATGGAACTGATGAAGAGGCACAGACTCGAACAACACCAGTGACTGCTTGGTCCAAGTGGAAAAGAATGGACAATGAGAAGAGAAAGAAAAGGAGATTTCAGAAACAAACCATTTCTGAGACTATGGACAACAGTCTTTCCACAGAGGGAAAACAAGTGGATAAAGGATGTCCACATGGAGAAAATGGACACAAACACACACATGCACAGTACACACACGCACATTTTATTGTCTATTGATTGTTGATAGTTTGAGTTATCAAAACTAAACAATATGCTAATATCACTGAGGCAAAGGAAAGATTGAGACATTGTGAGAGCCCAACAAGGCCTTGAAGAAAGAAAACAAATGCTTGATGGACACTGAGATATGCCCCATTCTGGTTCAATTTGGAATGTCACATTTAAAATGGCTGTATGTATCTTTCTTATTATTTGCCAATGCATAATGTTATTTGTTCCATGTTGAGACGTAAGATTGAAGATAATTCTATGATCAATATTGAATGTTCCAATTGGATATGATGGTTTTTGATTACCTCTTAAAAAAAAAAAAAAAAAAAAAAAAAAAAAGATTTTCTGTCTTAAACACAAAATATGATAATTCTGCTCAAGTGAAGTAGAGCCATAACTCAGTGTGCAGGAGGTGTTTGACCCTATGACGGGTAAGATTCTCTGATGGCCATAGATGGGAACGACCTAAGCCATGGGCTACACCGCCACTGGGGCACCTGCCCACCAGGTTTCGGGAGGTGTTATCTATGAAAAGGGAGTGGTTGTGATGCTACTTTGGGCCAAGAGCATCAAATGGGGGTCTATAAGAAATTATGGTCTGTTCCAAACCACTTCAACTCCAATATATATATTTATACCATGGGCTGTTTAAATACTCGATTCTGATTGGCTGGAAGGTGTGCAGTAAAACCCTTTAATGCACAGGTAGTTCCAGTCAGTTTGATTACAGTTACAGTTCGAAATGAATCCGCTACTATAAACATTGGTAACCATAGTAACACAGATACACTTGCAAGCAGAGTGAGAGACTCATATGAAAACGTTTATTTAGGTAGGCTAAATGGATGATTTTTGCATATCGTTTAATTTGTATGGTGAATATGGCAATTTTGAGAAATGGGCCCAGGCACAAGACGAAAAAGAAGACTTGTTGAATGACAAAAAGCGGCACAAAGAATTAACAATAAATAAATGACATGATTAGTTCAAATAAAGATTGCCTTGTCACTGTCAGTGTTGCCTGTCATTCATAAATAATTTTAATAAATCCATTAAAGAATCATTAAGTTAGCTATATGCTTAAGCAACGAGGGGACTGTAGCTGCTAGACTTTAAAGAGACGCACACAGGTAACGTTAACTCGCGCACGCATCTCTCTCTCTCTCTCTCTCTCTCTCTCTCTGTTCCTTCTCTTTCAGTTCTCTGTCTCTCTCTTTTAATAATGAATTTAAATAAATGTGATGATTCATTCAAATAAAAGCAATCCGATGGCTCTACTTTATTTAAAGTGGACGGAGTGCTAGAACTAACGAGCCGTAACTTAAGAAAATAACCGTCATTTTTACACGTCTGTTAAAAAATTACACTGTGAACATCAGTTACAGCTTTAACTTGTTTTTAACTTGGCAAATAACCAAGGTATAAGCGGGATAATCCACAGCTAGCCATGCATTAAAGAATTTTAATGCACTTCGTAGAGGCAACCACCCTCCGCTTCGCGTCGGGCGGTTCTTCGCCTCTACGTCGTGCATTAAAATCCTTTAATGCATGGCTAGCTGTGGATTATCCCTTACTTAATTATCATATAGAGACGATTACATCCAATCTCAGTAATATGAAAATAGTATCACAGAGGCACAGGTGTCACCTATAGCTTGGGAGTGACTGAGGGCAATCGAGAACCATCTTGATTAAAGGGACTTCAAACAATCTTATCACTTTAACCTTTGGCTGTTCTTATTTGAAAGAATAACAGAGAACCTTCTGTGGGACACTAGGGACCATGGGGTGTTTCAATTGCATTAACATACAGACCACAGCTGTTGCAAGAAGAGCAACTTCATTTACATTAAGACCAGGATAAAAGGTTTAGGATGGGGTATGTTCGGGGTTCATTCTGACACCGGTGAACCCAAGGTGCTTCGTGTACCTTGCCACTACTATGCTATAATAAACTTCATTTTTTGAGATCTTCGACGTCCACTTCATTTTTTCTTACAGGCTACATGCCCACCAAATTTCATGTTCCCCGGTGTTTCGGTGTCCCTGGTATCGTTGACGAAAAATTCACGGGGGTTCACAGTATTCAGTGAAAAACTAAGTTTTCCTCATAAGCGTCAGTTACTGATGCAATGCTCATGATCTCAGGGAACCGAGGTTACGTTAGTAACCGAAACGATCTGTGTTTATGACTCGTTATGGTTCTTTACATGTGAATCAAGAAACATTTGTCTTACCTTATATGATGAAACCACTTCACTGATGGGTCTGAATTTATGATTGTCATGTTGTTTTGAATCTCTGCACACTAAACACACAGGCTGTTTGTCCTCCAGACAGAAGAGTTTGAGTTTCTCACTGTGTAAACTGCAGATCTCCTCAGACCCGGATGAACGCCTCTTATTTCTCTCCTTCAGTAACGACTCACACAAGTTTTTTAACACAAGATTACATGGAGGATCAGATTTTGAGGATCTTCTCCTGCAGACAGGACACTCCTGAGATTCCTTGGTTCTCCAGAACTGTTGAAGACACTCTTTACAGAAACTGTGACTACAGGATAAAATAACAGGAGCCTTGAAGATTTCATGACACACAGGACAAGAAAGTTCTTCTTCAGATACATTTAGTGAAGCCATTTTCACTGTTTGAGCTCCAGCAATCTAAACTTTACTTTCACTTTCTGAACGGCGGTTTAAAACACAAATCACCATGAGAATCACAAAGATCAGAAACAAACTTGTTCAGAAACAAACTTCTCAAATTCTTCTATAAAGTATTTCCCTTCGTACTCCACTGATCGCTGATTCTTTATTGCTTTTGTCGAGACAAAGTCCATATGGCAGAAAAGAGAAATAACAAGTCCGTCTCTTCCTGGTTAGTGTTGTAAGAGGGTGGAGCTTCTGATCAAGTTGGTGTGTTGAAACAGGTCAAACAACAACATCAGTGTCCTGTACCATGATGGTAGTTGAACAAACTCAGGGTTACAGGATGAGTTGACAAAACCAAACCAATCCAACCAGGCTTTGTTGGTACCATGATGCTGTTCATCAACATTCTCTGTCAGCTCAGGCTTTGATCCTGAGTTTAGGAGTTTAGGAGTGACATCAGTAGCAAACAGCCAATCACAGGCTGAGAAAGAGGGAAACTGAGATTCATTTCTCATGAGAAAAGCAGCTCGATTCACTACAGAATATTACGAGATTGAAAAATATAAAGAATTTAAACAAATTTACACAGCAACCAGAAAATAGCTGTCTATGAAAGAGGACAACTAAAAGAAAAAGTCTTGCTATTTCAGTGCAAGTAATAGTTAGTTTATACAGTTGATAAAGGTATAGAGAGAATTGAACATTTAAGCTCACATGCAGTCATTTAATAGCTTTATCTATTCATTATAAAGCATATTTATATTACCTTTATATATTTATACAATTAAACTGTGTGTAATAATAACTGATAAACTAAAATTGTACATGTGTGATGGATTAAGGGTACAATAATTACATAAATAATATCTAAATCATACAAAGTTATGATTCTAAATAAGCATTACTAAAAGCCGGACGATTTTGTCTTTAAAAGTGATTTGCTGTGTAGTGATCTTTAATTTGGAGTGGAAACAAGTGGAGTGACGTTATCGTATCAGACATGTGACACTTTGCTCACAGTTGATTGGTCCAAGTTCGGTTTGCAACCTCTCACCTGGAACATCACCTGACCCGGACCAGGTTACCGTGGAGCGTTAGTTACTATGGTGATGAACACGCTAAAAGCCAAACCACTTTCATAGTGCCTAAAACCCAGGGTTGGCGCAAACTAACCTGAAACACACCTGGCTATCCCCCTAAACCGGCTTAATGGTACAGGCCCCTAGACTATACCTGTCATGATTCCTGTCTTGTGTTCCCCTTGTCTTGTGTGCACTTTTGTTATTTCCTGTGCCATGTTTTGTAGTCCTTTGTAGTTCTTCTTGCTGATTAGTTCATGATTGTTCCCAGGTGTGTCTTGTTCGCCAATCTCCCCTTGAGTGTAAATATACCCCAGTGTTTCTCATGTTCTTTGTATGGTGTTGTCCTTCTCTGTGTGTGTGTGTGTGTGTGTGTGTGTGTGTGTGTGTGTGTGTGTGTGTGTGTGTGTGTGTGTGTGTGTGTGTGTGTGTGTGTGTGTGTGTGTGTGTGTGTGTGTGTGTGTGTGTGTGTGTGTGTGTGTGTGTGTGTGTGTGTGTGTGTGTGTGTGTGTGTGTGTGTGTGTGTGTGTGTGTGTGTGTGTGTGTGTGTGTGTGTGTGTGTGTGTGTGTGTGTGTGTGTGTTGGGAGTTTTCCCTTGTCATCATGGTTTTGCTCACTGGGGTTTACTCTTCTGTTCTCTGTAAAGCGATTTGTAAAGCACTATACAAATACATTGGAAGTGAATTGAATTTCATATAAAAAAAAACATGAAAACTTCTACTGTCTATTAACCTTTCCCATCTCTGATGTTTCCCATATTTGTGGAGCATTCATCACCCATTTACAAGTCATTGCAAAATAACAAGCTGTCGAGTGATTTTAACAAAAGAGTCTGCGTTTGTGTGAGGAGAAATAGAGCTGTGGATGGATCATGAAATTAAAGAAACAGAAAAAGAAAAGGAGTACCATCTGCCTGCAAAACCGGAGGCTGCATTTTCAGAACCCCGGTTCTAGGACCGCATTTCTAGGACCCTAGGTTTTTAGTGACAACGCCACCTACCGAATTAGAGGACCAGCGAAGATGGATGACAATCAGAGTGTGAGTATCAAATGCGAATCAATTTTTATTTGTTTAACTTTAAAAACAATTGTGATGCATTTCATTGGAAAGTTAAGCCATAACTTGCAAATACTGTGGTTTCGTTCAAATGTGCTTTTAGTACGATTGTTTTAAACAGTAAAACTGCGCAGCATTAAAGGATTAGTTCACTTTCAAATAAAAATGTCCTGATAATTTACTCTCCCCCTCGTCATCCAAGATGTTCATGTCTTTCTTTCTTCAGTGGAAAAGAAATGAAGGTTTTTGAGGAAAACATTCCAGGATGTTTCTCCATATAGTGACTTCAAGGGGGTCCAACGGGTCGAAGGTCCAAATGTGAGTTTCAGTGCAGCTTCAAAGTCTCGACACGATCCAGCCGAGGAATAAGAGTCTTATCTAGTGAAACGATTGGCCACGTATTGCGTCATCTCGTTGGAAAGGTCACGCTTGACGCCATCTCTCTAAGTTATTTGTCTGTGTACTCCGGTTCAAAAAGGTAGGGAAGGGCGAAAAACTCCCTCTTATTTTCTCCTCTAACTTCAAAATCGTCCGACATCTTCGTTTTAATCCGTGACCTTAACAACGTGATGACATAATGTGTGACGCATCTCAGAGATGGTACAAGACGGGCATTTGTGGTTAAAAAGTGTATATATATACAATATACCAGCTTTGCCCCAAACAGGTAAGCTTAAATATCCATAGTAATTTGAGTTTTCTATTAAAATGACTGAAATGGGTCAAAATGGTAATGAATTAATTGGTTATTAAATTACACTCATTTTATTGTTATCTGATTATAGGCTGTACAGTATAGCTAACGTTTCTCTGCTGCTGTTTAAATGAAACGGTAATAACGGTCGACTAACGTTAGCTGCTCAGACAGTCCGTTTTTTGGTAATCTCCGAGGTAATTAGGGTGACCACCTCCAGTCAGACAAAAAGTCCCAATAGGGATTATCAAATTAGTCAACTGTCCAAAGGACCAGGCATTACGAAAAAAAAAAATGCTCTCAGTGAATCAAATTCACCTTAAAATACAAGACCCAAAAAATATTAGGCCTAGCCTATTTAAGTTTAACAAAATATAAGGCCTAGCCTATACAGTGCAAAATATTTAGGGCTTGCCTTCCACCCGCAAGCATAGGTGATGTCAGTTCTTGAATACATTTTTCCACTGAGACCGGAGCAAGCACATCTGTTACAATAGATGTTGCTTTGGTGCGGCCACACAACATTTTCTAAGCTATTTCAGAATCTGGAAAAATGACTGGGGATAACCATTTCTCCACCATGTCCCACAGAAAAACTGCTTTTGCATAAAATGCAAAAAGCTCTCTCTGCTTCGCCATCTACAGGTCTTAACCAAGAGTATGTTGTGGTCCATTCGCTATTAAAAGTACATCTTCTCTTTTTCGTGGCCACACTGGCCATGGCTGCTTTGCTTAACCTGACCGAACAGCGCGCGCGCTCTCCAATTTGAGATTGTTGACAATGTTGAGGAGGCGTTCGTGCACCAGTCAACAGTTTGATTGACGTACGACTCAGCCTATCGAATAACGCTTTTATTGCTCTCCTCTGAACTATTGGACATAAGTTAACAGTACGCCTATGGACGTATCCGTGTATTTATTAGGCAGGGTCGAATGAAAAAGCGGGACAGATGATCAATTTGCGTGAGGCAGGACAAAGGGTAAAATTGCTGTACAGTACAACGTAAAGCGGGACAGGTGGTCACTCTAGAGGTAATGTATACTTTAATACTGCATGAATTCATTACCTGTACGTGTTTTACACTTTTGATGTTATTATAATTTGGTTTATTGTTTTCCCATTTAAGTGATGAATAGGGCCGAGCCAGACACATGGCCGGGCTGAAGTCATGTCAAGTCATGTCTTTGTTTTAAAGTTTTAAATAGCGATGTAAACGAGGATTTATGTAGCGTAAACACAATACATAAGCTACACACTCTTATTACATCTCGTTAAATATGATTATGATTGCTCATAATTGATAGACACCGATAAACACTGCGCGCTGACAGACAGCAAATCAGTTCGGCTATTAAGTTATCTTACATATAGCGTTACATGGGGTCATAACTATCATGTTAACGTGACCTAAAAATAACAGATTTTACAATTCTAACTTTAATTGATAACTGAAATGAAATCAACCATCTGTAATATGTAATAACTTAATTATGTAAAGTTATAATGGAAGTAAAACATTTAGGCCATGAAATACTATTCATTCATTTAATATCATTAATGTAATAATTTCTTTTGAATGTATAAATTTCATCAGAACGTTTGTCCATACAGATACTGTAAATATTTGACTGCAATATAAATTTTTGTTTCTTTTTCTCCCTTTTCCACGTGTGTAATCAGATAATTGGAGCTGCTCTGTGTAAGTATTCTGTGGGAATCACTGTCTGACACATTCTCAGTGTTTGCATTGTAGATTTGTCATAGACATTTACAAAAACTTTCTTTGCACCATATAAATAACTGTATTTTCATAAACATTTTGCTTATGTTATGTTAATATTTTGGGAATCACATTTTTGAAATGAGATGTTCCTCACCCCCTGAACAAATACTGTATTTGAAATGTTGTTTGTCCTCTCTCTTTTCAGTATTTATTGCCATCTAATCCTGATTGCAGCATTGAGCTCCAACCCCAGTTAAGCAGACCTGAACCAGTTGATAAGCAGACCTGAACCAGTTGATCGAGGTCTTCAGGATCAGCAGAAACTATAGACAGGCTGGAGCTAAACTCCTCCATGACCAGGACTGGACACCACTGCTGTAAGTGATGGATCTAGTCATGTTCAGAACATTTTGCAGGGGATCTCCACTCTGGCCCTTGAGGACCACTGTCCTGCAGACTTTAGCACCAGCCCTGGTCCAGCACGCCTGAACAAGCTAATCCAGCTCTTCTGGTTAAAAGAGCAAGTGAGATTGATCAGGTCTGGACATAAACTGCAAGACAGTGCACTTTGAGGACCAGAGTTGAGAACTCCTGACATATTAATTAGTCAATAATCACTGATGAAAAAAAGAATCATTTTTATTTGTATAGATTTATGTAATATTTGACTAATATTCAGTTGTCTTCTCTTTTTTTTCCTCAATTGTGATGCATGTCAAACAGCTAAATAAACCCAAGAGAGACACTCAGGCACAGGTCACTCTCTTTCTGTACAAGTACATTTTTTCTCTGTATTTGTTTAAAATAAAAATGACATATTCAGGCTGCAAGTTAAAGCTATCAATGATTGCAAGTTAAAGCAAAGGATTGTTAATCTGTTTTGTTCATACAATGAAAATCCCATTGGATCCCATCGACTTTTTGAGTCATTTTTCAAAATATCATCTTCCACAGAAGAAATCATGCAGGTTTGGAATGACATGAGTGCGAGTACAAGTTGACAAAATTATTCTTTACGTTGTGTTGATAATTTTAGTAAATTGTTCTCATGCTCTCATTTCATCATGTCCTCAATTGGTTCACTCTCTGTATGTTTCTCTTACAACAACACCGCCTACATTTGTTTTTAATAATAATAAACAACACCTGTAACTATTTTTCCGGAACTCAAATTATTCTCAGGTTTCTCCAGTCAAAGTGCATTTAGAGGTTCTCAGAAGATTCTTTGTTCCCTGAGGTGGAAATGTCCTAACCCTTGGGGAAACACACATGTATAAATTACACTTGGAATAACCCGTGACTGATCATCTGTTGTGAGGATCAGATTTATAAACATCTGAATCAAGTATTTCTATATTAAGTATTTCTATTTCATTCAACATTGTTGTGGATCAGCAAGAGCTTTTACATCCATTTATTTCAATGAATAAATGATCATTTCACCTCTATAACTTTTGATACAGTCAGCCATACAGTTATATTTGATTCCTTAAACTTCTTTGGTTTCAGTCAATATTTCATCAAAAGTGTAAAAGCGATGGACTATGTCAGTAATATCTCTATTAAACTCACTAATATCTCCCAGATCTAAAATAAACCGAGGCATCTGACGGCTGTCCAGTTTCTGCATTCCTGTTTTTAGTTGTAGCTCAAGTGTTGAGTAATATGATAAACACCCTTTAAAAGGTATTGAAATTCATTAAAGACAAATTCAGATATCGCAACTTGCTGATGAACACGACAATATCTCCTGATGATAGTACTGAGGTTTGGCTTTGAAAACCATTAATAGATTCTCAAAATTCTCCAGATTGAATTTAAATTAGTCTAGATCCTACAACTTAAAGACAACAACCAATCCACTGTAATATTCCTGTTAGAAGTGTGGAAGCCTATCTGGGAATTAAAATCACTAAAAATAATGATGTAATGGTCAAGTCTAATTTCAGGCCTGTTATTGAAAAAAAGCAGAAGAAATATAACTCATAGTTAACAAGAGATCTCTATATTTCAGGGAGAATAGTGAGTAAGGCAGAATGTATGTGGAGAGCAGCTCTTCTCTCTTCATTAGTGCCTCAAAGGAGAAATGCTCACAAATAGAGGAATTACTCTTTCATTTCATCTGGAGAAACAAACCTCATAAAATTAAGAAAAGTGTCCTTGATGATCAATTATCTGATGGTGGGTTAAATGTTCTTAATTTGACTATTTTCAATCAAATCTTAAATTAATTGGCTTAATTATTATTATTTTTTTAAAATCAAACAAATATATTCAATATCGTCCCTTTTTAAAAATAAAAAAAACATGGGTTATTAATTTTTTTTTTGTTGCAATGTCCTTCTATAACTGGTAAACTTCCTATTGCTTTGGCCAATTATCACAAACAAGCATTCCTGTTCTGCTCACTTTTGTACAAACACAGTTTTGGTGTTTTATCTGGAACAATGGTGATATCATTCATAATAAGAAGTCGTTGTACATGGAGAATGTAGAAAAGTTATAATAGTTTAATGAGGGTAATACCAATAACACCAGGACAGGACGGGCAACACACACTTAATACAACATAGACCGAACAGAGAATGAATGTGAGAGATGAACTTATAAAGCAAACACACACGAGGATAATAATAGAACACAGCTTACACGGATAAACTACATAATGATGACAATTCCCCTCATTTTATTTCAAAATACATATATATTTTTGTAAATGAAAAAGAATTAAACAAAGTAATTAAGGCTATCCCCAATGGCATAATTATCTTAACCCAGTTCTCAAATGAATTATGAATTATGAATTACAACTTTTTGTAAATGGTTTCTCCATTTAATGGATAAACGCTTTATTAACAATTTTATAAGAAATTCCTTTAATGTCAGATCCAATCCTTTATGTAAATCAAAATGGCTTAAACCTCATTGTATATCTTGGCATTACCATATAAATATGTTATTTCTAATAAAGTGAAAGAAATCATTTACAAAATTATTCATATATGTTATCCTGTAAATGCAGACATTAGTAGATATATTCATACTGTTTGTGATAAATGTACTTTTTGTAACACATAATTTGAAGATATTGAACATTTCATTTTTTATTGCCCCTTTTCTATTTCTTTTTGGACTGACTTTAAAATAGACATGACACACACAAACTCAACAGAACTCTTAATTTAGAACCTCATGACATTTTTCTTTGATTTCAAAACCAATATTTTTCTGAAAAACAAAATTATATGATTAATCTTAATTATTTTGGCAAAGTTTTATATTCTAAAACACAAAAATAACTCAAAAGAAATCCTCATATATTACCTTTTATAATATTGATCTCACAACATACTTTGAAACTCTTTCAGACATGAAATCACAAAACAAAAAGCTAAAGCATTTCAAATTCATGTTACATGCTGTAATATTATATAGCAACTTTTAATAAATTTTTTTTTTATTATTATTATTCTTTGTTGTACATACTCGATACGATGCCTTGTGTTTGTCTTGAACTTTTTGCATTGTACTTGTCTGTAATTGTCTAAAATGGTCTCTAATTGGTATAATTGTGTGATATTATCATATATAATTATGATGCAAAAAAGTTTAGAAATTAATAAACACACATTGACTGAAATAATCTGGTAAATGTCAATTATCCTGAAAACATGAATGCTAAAACGGTCTCTAATCGGTCTAATTGTGTGAAGAGGAATATAAATGAAAACTTCTTGTTTATTGATCTGAGTGTTGCTGTAGTGCTGGATATCAGTCATGTGATCATCACGGCCCAATCACAGCCACCGTACTGATATTCAGATCAACAGCACTCTTACTCATGTGATATGGATTAAATATTGGAAACATGATGAAAGCAGGAAGATCCAGATCTACAGGAGTGACGTTTACTGACTATTGACCGGTAAGATCCTCAGAGAGGAAGAACAACACCGGAAGAATGGAAAGAGTGTGTGAGTGAAGGTGGTTGTGAATGTGTGTAGATGTGTGTTAGTTACAGGATCAGAGAACGACACCGTTCCTCCGTCATAGTCCAGATTCACTCTCACACGATCAAGATCCTGATTAACATGAAAACCAGAACCTGAAGGCCGTCCAGAACCAAAAACCCGTCTCAACCAATTAGACAGCACATTATACTCCACACTCCAGACATCAGTGTTGAAGAAAACACTTCCCTTCCTCTGGTTTGATGCTGTAGTTACTCCAAGAGTCCAGCGTGAACTCTCTTTAACCTCCACATCCCAGCAGTGTGTTCCTGAGTTAAAACCCTCTGAACCCAGAACACAGTAACAACAGTCAAATCTCTCTGGATTATCAGGAACAGGTTGATTGTTCCAATTGTTTCTCACACTGGTCAGATCATCAGACAGGACGAGATCTGGATTTGCAGTGTTTGGATCCAGAATCACAGGAGCTGATGAGACACAATCAACAGATGCTTTTATTCTGATCTTCATATAATGATCAAGAGTGAACCCAACACAGATTATTATGAATTATGACACTCGTCCTGTTGATCAAACACATTTTCCTCTGATCACTGTCAGTGCTGTTATTAGTTTCACACTCGTTTTTATCATCAGCGTTTAACGGCATCAACTACAAACATGTAATATGAGATTCAGACATTTGTGTCCATCAAGAGAAACTGATACTTTGGGAAAGTTAAATAACAATAAATCAATGAGATCTGTGTAGATTTATGCTGTAGATGAAGAACTGTAAGTGTGTGTCTGATCTTCAGCAGCATCTGATCATCTTCATTTTATTGGCTCTTATAGTCTGTTTTGTTTTAAATTAGTTTATTATGACTGTCTGTTGTGTTTGACTTACAATCATGAATCTCCTTCAACACTTCCTAGCCACGCCCTAGCAACCATTGTCGAGCACCCTAGCAACCCAAATCCAAAGAGGGACATCTTCTAATCTGAATGTCATAGAGGAGTTGCGGTTGGTTTATATCATTCATACTGGCAAGCAGCCTTTGAAGTAACATCATTTGCAGCTGCCAAGCCACTCCCTAGTAACCAAACAGAGTACCCTAGCAACTGTTCAGCAAGACCTATATCTCTGCACCAGAACATCATAGAGACATGGTGCTTGGCTCCTTTGACTAATGCTAGCAAACAAGACTTCCATCATGCTTCACATGCTAGCAGAATAGCTACATGCTAATACCGATTAACTAAGTGTCAACAATGCTAACTAAAACGTAGTAGCAGCATGCTAATCACATTAGCACCATGTTAAAAACATGTTAATTATGCTAGCATCATGTTAATCATATTAGCATCTTGTTAAAACATGCAAGTAACATGGTGATTGTGTTAGCATCATGCTAGCAACATGCTAATCTTGTTAGCATTTGGTTAAAAGCATGTGTGCAAAATGCTAATCATGTTAGCATAATGCTAAGAACATGCTAATCATGTTAACAACATGATAAATGTTTTAGCATCATGTTAGCAAAATGCTAATTGTGTCAGCATCTACCTAGGTTCAAGTTTTGCCACTGCAAGCACCACTCATATTCTTCAGAAAAAGTACATTCTAGTTATTATTATTATTATTCTGAGACAATTTTTTTTTTTTAAATTGTAACCTCCTAACCAACATCAAACTCTATCTATCTATCTATCTATCTATCTATCTATCTATCTATCTATCTATCTATCTATCTATCTATCTATCTATCTATCTCTGTCATGAAGAGCCTCTAACTCTCCACCCATCCATCATGTCCAGCTCAGATCTCCTGCTGTCAGACTCACTGTTTTGGACGATGTCCTGCATCTTCTTCCAGACTCTGAACGGCAGGTTGCCCAAGTATCGTGGCACATGAATCAAAGCTCCAGAAGCCTTCTGTGGATCCGGCTGTGAGCTCTGGACTCTGGAAGAACATTCAGGAGTCAGAACTGCAGTGGCTTTGGATCAGAACCAGAGAGACCAGAGACAGGAGCAGATCACTCACCTTTCCATTGAGACTGGAAACTCCTGCAGAACAAACACACCATTTATCATCAAGAACTCAATCAATCATCAATCAATCAACCAATGATCTGAAATCAGACCTTCAGAAAGCAGACGTCATTGGCTTTCATCATCTCCTCCATGTCTTTGATTGTGTGTGAAAGAGCTGAGATGTGTGTGTTCATCTCCTCCAGCTTCTCCTTCATCCTCTGCTTCTTCTGCTCCTCTTCCTCCCTCAGTGCAGTGACTGTAGCTTCTTCTTCATCTCTGAGAAACTGATGAAGCTTCTCAAACTGCTGTTTAATCTGACGCTCTGTGTGCTCAGCTTGAGACTGAAATCAAAGCACATTCACTTCAATCATCTCAGTCGACACCAGGCTTGGGAGGGTTACTTTAAAAATGTATTCCGTTACAGTTACAAATTACTTCATAAAAAAAGTATTCAGTAACGTAATCCAAGTACTATAATATGAAAGCAATGTAACTGATTACTTTTGGATTACTTCAAGGTCACGTATATAAATAAAGTCAAGCAAGAAGAAATATTATTAAAAAAAATTAAAAAATAAAAACTTATATTTATTAAGAATTTGGTCCAGTGTACAATATTTGCAAAATATACACACAGGCCTGAATATATATTTATGTAAAGGGCTATACAGACATCTAGTGGCTAATGTATGGTATTACAGATTATTTTGTTTTATTTTTAAATAAAAAATAAAAACACAACATTTAAAAATTTTACACAATCTACATATTAGTTTATTTTAAAATAGGCCTACATGTTGACCACTGGAAAAAAGGCCACTCCCAAAATAAGCAAAAAAAATAATTAATACAAGATATTTTTGCTTGTAATAAGCAAAAAAATCTGCCAATGGAACAAGTGAAAATTCTCTTGGTAAGATTTCTTGAAATAAGACATTATATTTAAGCCTTACAAGATATGAGTGATCTTGAAATTAGCTGGGAAAACTCATTTTTAGCTATATTTTACTAGTATTGTGATGTTTTGTGTCTCATAATAAGCTTGACATGCTCAAAAATAGTATTTTCCCCTCAAAAGTAGATTTTTTTTTATAGTCATCCTGTTTGTTTCAAGTGTATTTAACTAATTTTTAGTTCTATAATTGTTACACTGTTCTAGATTTAAGTCACCACCAACTTGATATAAGATTGGAAACTGGCATTTTGAGACAAAATGTCTTGAAGTTAGCATTCCTGACTCGTATTAGGCAGTGCTCTTTTGCCATAATAAGCCATAATTTACCATCCTGTCATCATCTTAAGTGTATTTACCTTATTGTAAGCTCAACAAAAGTAATACTGTTCTAGATTCAAGACATTTTACCTTCTAGAGTCAAGACTTTAACTACTGTTTACTAGTGAAAAAAAAGTGAAAAATAGACTTGCATTTAACCTTTTTTTTTTATTTTTATTTTTATTTAAACAGCAAAAAGTCCCAGAGTACTGCATAAAAGGGAAACAGCTTCATTTTTCTCAACATTTTGGCTCACAGTATTTATGGAACTGCAATATGAAAACACAGTAGAACATTTTATAGATTATAAATGTAAGATCCATTAACCCTACTCCCACACCTAAACATACCCATTTTATAGACAATATTAAAAGGATAAAAGTAATGGACATATGTGTAGGGAAATGGCAGTTTTATTAACAATATAATAGCATTAAAAGATAGTTTGAGCCACTAATCCTACCCCTAAACCTAACCATTTCTTAAAACTACGTAACTACAATTATAAAGAAAAACAACAGACATAACGTTACACGTTTAATCACAATAATTTATTTAGTGAGAACATGTCAAAACCGGTACCAAAAGTCGTTCACATGACGATGTGTCGCAGTCCTCTCTGGCAGTATAATAGTTGTGTATGAGGTAACGTTACAGAGCAGAATTTAAGTTATTAATCCATGAAAATGTTAATCCGGTTTCGGTTCGCGGTTCGCTCTGTGAAGGCGCGCGCGCTGTCGGTACACGATCCGTTCCACCTGGACGATCCGTACACGCATGCGCGTAATTACGTAGTAGAAAACGTCACGGTTTTCCTACACTATCGGAACCACGCATGCGATGGCACAACTTGCGGCATATTTGTGTAACGTTGTATTGTGTTTAACATTTCACAGCGGGTCTATTTTGATGCTTTTAAATGTAGCTTACGCTATGCATTACGATGTGTTTACGTGGTTGCCAATCCAAAAATAATAAAGGAGTTGTGAGTTGTTACATTAACATACATGATCAGTTTCCTCCATAGGCTACTCTCCTTTGCGATTCACTGCTGTACGGTATTAGGCTTAACTTGCCGTGTTTTGGTCTGAGGTCAGTAGTATTGTCAAAGACGGTTTGTGTCGTTTTTTTATTATTAAAAGCTGCTAATATTAGTTAACTTTTAAGTTGAGTAATTTTGTATTAGTATGGTATGGGTCTATATAATCTAAATGAGGAAAATGATCCCTTCAATGTTGTTTACAGAAGACAATAAGGAACATAATATGAATTTCTGCCTAGACAATCTGCACTTACATGAAGAAAGAACTACGTGGAACAGATCGTGCAGTGTCGTAAATCGTCACAAAACAGAATGATCATTTGCGCATGTGCGTTTTCTACTGCGTCTACTACGCATGCGTGAAACGGATCGTGCAGGTGGAACGGATCGTGTACCGACACGTGCTTCTCCATTTCTTCTTCTTCTTCTTCTTCTCTTATTTAATGGCGGACTGCAAACAACGTTTAGGTGCATGCCGCCACCTACTGTACTGGAGTGTGTATTATCATGTCATTTTAAATTCTACTCCATAACCCTGAGTCTTTTAAAAAAGTAAATAGAGCCTTCCTAGTGATTCTTATTCCTTCTCCTTCTCCTTCTGATCCCAGTATCCCTATCAGATTCCACTCCCTCCCTGCCTCCTGAACCTTATCTTTAAGCACCTGTCTTTCCACTTCATTCGATGTACAGTACAATATTACATGTTCAACATTTTCTTTAACCCCACAGTTTTCACAGTTCTCACTATTCCTTTTCCCCATTAAAAATAATGTGGCATTCAGCCCTGTGTGATCCACTCTCAGTCTTGTCATTACAATTTCCTCACGCCTGTTCTTTTCCATGTAATTCTTTATACTGACACTTTTTTGTATTTTATAATATCTCCTACCTTTCCTGTCTTCCTCCCATCGTTTCTGCCATATTTCAAGACCTTTCCTTTTAACCACTGCTTTACCTTCGCCTTTTCCTAGTGGAATTGTAATTATGATTACTTTTAGTTCTGTCAGGTCCATTAAGTCAAGAACACACAGACAATAAAAATAAAGAATTTTTATAGAGTAGATTGCAAACAAGTTGATGTTCTTGAATTGAAATTTGGCGGTATGGCTCTGTTCAGGGAGTCCTCTGACCTTTCATGAGCACCATGAAATAGCAGAGAGTCAGAGGACAGCAGCAGCAGCATTAGGGGACGCTCACACAGTTTAGGACTGTGAGAGCTAAAATATCCCCCCTGTGAACAGAGCAGGCAACATGACATAACGCAAATGCCACGTTATGCATAAGGAGGAGCTGGGGAGGTGGCGGGCAGCAGAAGCGAGCAGCAAGCATGTATGAGCAAACTGAATGTGCTTTAAATAGGGCGCCTTGTTTGAGCTTTGGCCATTGGCCATTGAGCAGCGAGGGGAGTTAACGAGCTAATGCAGCTCAGCTGGAGCAGATCAGCTGACGGGACAGTGTTGTTAGCAAACAGCATTAGCAGCGTCTTGACTACCTGGCCTGCCAGAACTGACGCTGACGCTCAATTTCTGTCAGGTCCATTAAGTCAAGAACACACAGACAATAAAAATAAAGAATTTTTATAGAGTAGATTGCAAACAAGTTGATGTTCTTGAATTGAAATTTGGCGGTATGGCTCTGTTCAGGGAGTCCTCTGACCTTTCATGAGCACCATGAAATAGCAGAGAGTCAGAGGACAGCAGCAGCAGCATTAGGGGACGCTCACACAGTTTAGGACTGTGAGAGCTAAAATATCCCCCCAAACAAAACCACACCTGGCAATCCTCTGAGATACAGAGGATGATTTTATTTGAACAATTTATATGCTTAGTAATCTACGAATATATACGGATAATTTGCAATATGTTATAATCAGATGAGTCCTGACCACCCATGAGATAGCAGAATCAGGGGACAGCAGCAGCAGTATGTTCTGATCAGATGAGTCCCCTGACCATTCATGAATTAGCAGAAGTCAGGGGACAGCAGCAGTATGAGGAGATAGCAGCCGCATATAGGGACAGCATTATCAGCATGAGGGGATGCAGCAGCAGCATAAGGGCTCTCACATTATTTTGACTAGATGAGCTAGCCCCCCCAAACAGAAACTGAGTGTCTCGAACGGTGTCGTCTGAGCCAGCCTAATTTAGCAATTTATATTATGGTAAAAATTATTAATTAATAACTGAAATGATTATTCAAGACTGCAATAGCTAAAACATGCTGTTACCTAGAATTATCTGACTTTGAACTGTTTTGACAGTCTACAGTGTAAGCGCTATGAAGAGATGACTACGCCACCTTCTGAGAAACAGCTAGATGAAGGAATTAAACAGCTTTTACCAGCGTACAGATCAGCAGAAGCGAGCAGCAAGCATGTATGAGCAAACTGAATGTGCTTTAAATAGGGCGCCTTGTTTGAGCTTTGGCCATTGGCCATTGAGCAGCGAGGGGAGTTAACGAGCTAATGCAGCTCAGCTGGAGCAGATCAGCTGACGGGACAGTGTTGTTAGCAAACAGCATTAGCAGCGTCTTGACTACCTGGCCTGCCAGAACTGACGCTGACGCTCAATTAGTGCCTCTTTGGCCAGTTTATCTGCCATCTCGTTCCCTTTAACCCCCTTATGTGCAGGCACCCAACAAAACTGAACATCTATGCCACCCCGATGTAATCTAAATAAACTGTTAAAAAGTTGTATTAGTAGATCCTCTCTTATTGATGTTACTGCCTGAATACTTTTAATTACGGCCAAAGAGTCTGTGCGCTTCTCCATTTCAAATGTAGTACACCAACTTAAACACGGCATGTCGCAATCTGTGACGAAACATGCGAGAGCCAATGAGCGTTTGATATCACTGCCGTAAAACATGTCGTAACGCTTCGGGCGCAATTTTTGAATTTGAATTCACCACGAGCGCGGAATACCGGGATTTAACGTTTACGTTCTCTGCTGAGAAATGGAGTTGAAGATCACTGGATAAAGGGCTGAATTTGGATCTGTTTCTTGCAAACAACGCATGGATTCTAAAGATTTGGATTACACCAAGCTAATAAAATTGATGTCTTTTGTGAATTTATGTTGTGTTTTAGTGTATTATGGGTATATAGGAGAAAACGCCTTTTGTTTCTCACGGTAGCCTAAATACCAAATATTACAAAATGGTTAAACGATTAAAGAAGGTATTTTTAAGGTTTTAAAGTGTATTCTTGTTTAACACCATGTAGGCTAATCCTCCAAAACGAGTTTGCAGCAGAAGGCACGAACAGAGCGAAATGTTATTATTTATGAGTAACATTAAACTATTAATAAATGTGACTGAAAATTTTATTGATAAGACAATTGAATGCAATAGAGTCAAAACATTAATGCCACAATATTAATATGCATAAGTTAAATAGGAATGTACAAATGTGTACGTCGGTAAAGTTGTTTATACATAAATAAATATTTTTTTTTTGCTGTCAATACTTAAATATTATAGGCTACGTACTCACTGTACTCTGCATTGTGAGTTGTTGTGAGTTGGGCATGTTGACCTGCAGTTTTCAATAAAGCAGATTTGTTGTCTTAATTCAAGTAAAGTCTGGTTCTTGAAACAAGACGATTCGTCTTTTACAAATAACACATCAGCTTAAAAACCTTATGACATGTCAAAAAAGCTTGTTTCATCTGAGATATGACTCAAAACAAGATATTTTCAAGACATTTTCACTTAACAAGATATTCAAGATGCACTGTCTAAAAACAAGCTCCTTTATCTCACTTAAATCTTGGTCTTTAGGTGATTTTGTCTTATATTAAGTGTGATGAGATATTTTGACTAGAAATTAGAAAAATATACTTGGCAAGATTTTGAGTTTTTGCAGTGACTAAAGCCGTGATCTCTCTTAATTTGCCTGACTGAACTTGGGGCGTTGGCAGTGGGAGTTCCCCTACGTTATCTAGACAGCGAACACCCCATTACGTGAGAAAAGATTAAGAAAGGACATTTTGGGTACTAAAAAAGCTACTCTCCTAATTTCTACAAAATAGCAGTTGAATTTCTATGAATTAAAAGCGATTTTACCCGCAGGCATCGTTTCTACTAGCAGCAGTGATTCAATCTGCGTCTGAGGAGATTGTAGAAAGCTGTTATTTGCCAGAACCAGGAACTACTGTATAATCAAGCAGCGCTTAATATAGTGTTATTATGCCAAAATACTTATTTATTTAGTTTTAAATGAAACCATTGTAATCCTGAAAGTATTCCCCCTTTTTTAAAAATGTAACTATAATCTGATTACTACGTTTTTTTGACGTGACTGTAACGGATTACAGTTACTGGATTTTTGTATCCTGATTACATAACGCTGTTACATGTATTCCGTTACTCCCCAACCCTGATCGACACACATCATTAATATCCAAGATAAACTCGGATACCCAACATAAAACGGATCCAGAAGCAGATTGCTGCTAGTCATTTACAGAAATAATAAACTAGAATCGATTATATCAAATCATAACTGTATATAGTGATCCAACAGCTGTAAGGAAAATGACTCTCGTTTCTGTTTCCTCACCTTGATGTGTTGAACTGTTTTCTCAAACTCTCCTTTCAGTTTTTCATTACGTTTAAGTTTCTCCTGTAAGGACTTCAGTACTGTATTGAGCTCCTCCTAGAATTGAACAAAAATACATAAAACTCCAGATTACAATGAAGAGAAGACAAAACAGTGATATGATCATATAATGCCGTGAAAAAGTATTTGCCCCCATCCTGATCTCATACTAAATTGATTCAGAAATTGCAATCTGAGTAAACACAATGTACAGTTTGTAAATGACAATTTTATTTATTGAAACAAAAAAGTTATCCAATACCAACTGGGCCGGCGTGAAAATGTATTTGCCCCCGTAGTTACTAATTCCTCAAATCTATGAAACTGCATTTATAATGTAGTTCAGCTGGACTAAACACATCCAGTCCTGATCACTGCAGTCCTGTTCAATCAAATCAACACTGAATACTGAAGCCTGATTGGTTCTCGTCTGTGCATCTGTACAGACAAATGGCTTTTCAGCCCGCCAAAACGGACGGGGCCGACTGCATATTTAAGTTCTGCTGAAAACTAATTTCATCAGAATTGTTCTCCTTCAAGTGCAAAGATTATCTCCTCGCTGTCTCCAAAGAGAAGATAGGAGCCTTTCTGCTCACCGTTGAAATGAGACTCAAGCAGCGGATTAACGGCGCTTCGACACCTGCAGCTCTGTGCTTTTCCCCTGCGGCCCTCCAACTCTTCAAGAGAAAATATCATTATTAAAGGGGTCATATGATGCGATTTCTTCTTAATTTTGACTTCAAAGTACGCTGGTACGATTTGTCACTCTAAACTACGCAAAAACCTGGTGATGCCACTGTGCACGTGCAGTTCTCAAATCAAGCAACAGCAAAATAAGCGGAGTTCGGCCAATCATAGCGCTGGGTTCATTCCCCATATAGCAAGCGGGGATGATTGACAGATGTGTAAGGCCTATCATTAAAAAGAGACCTGAAATCGACACTAATAAAGAATCCCACTCGATCCCCCTTCCACTCCCACGGCTGGCCTCTGACTGATTTCATAAGCGAGGACAGTACAGTAGTCGCGGTACTTCTTACTCCTGAAGGTAAACAGGCTGGGGTGGATGTGGAAAGTTGAAATATTGTATTGAGTTAACTTAATCCTCTGGATTCGATGATCACACGGACCGCATGGATTATCTTAAAATACTCAGTTATTCATGGTCACTCAGAAAAGAGGAAGACATCATTCAACCATGCAAATAATAAAATGCTTAAGTAATGCTGAACAATAAATCGTAATAAATTTGAAATCGCTATGGCTTAGTGATTATGAAAGTGATGTGATTTGTGGATTAAGCTACCGATAAGCGCGAGTCTGGAGAAACAGGCGTTTATTTATTCATTCTCAGTGTTGAGAAACGTAGCCTTCATGTGTTACGTTATTGTGTTAATAATAACTTAAGTGCAGTACCTAATTATGTTACATATTTACGGGCTAAGTTTAAATTTTGTTCTTGCTTGTTTTTTTTTTCTGTCAAAATGTCAAAAAGCATTTTGTATTATCCATCCGTGTTTTTAAAATTTGTTAAATGACGGACGTTTTACTGTTAACGCGAATTCACGTATGATTGCGCATTATAAGTACTGAATTGCTGCGGAGCTCTCCGGCATCCGGCAAAAATAGAAGCTCTGCGTATCTGCTCTGGAGGGCTGCGGATCGCCGGAGTTGAAACGCAGCCGTTCTGCATTCAGTGAAAATACACACATTGACTTTAATGGAAACCTATTGACTCCGCAGCCGTTCCGCAATTGGTGGAAATTAGGGGTAACACTTCAGTCTCGGACAGCGACGCTCACGTCCTCCGAGTTGAAGCACAAGCTCTGCTAGCGAAGGGCAACTCAGGCTTTTACAGCCGCTTCTTCCTCGTTCCAAAGAAGGATGGCGGCCTCTGAACTGTGCTCTGATAAGACGGCCGTTCAGAATGCTAACTTTGAAACAATTCCTTTTACAGATCTGATTGGTTTTTATCAGTGGATCTGAAGGACACATTTTGAAGGACAAATTTCCCCTTATCACAGTTCTTGAGAGTCACGTTCGAAGGGGCTTACCAACCTACAGTCCTACCATTCTGACTGTCTCTTACTTCACGCACTCTTATGATATTCGTGGATGGGAGTTTGCATCCTGAATTACCTCAATGATTGGTTGTTTTTGGCCTAATCAAAGGCCTGATCACACAAAGATCTTTGCTCCTCACAACGGCCGACCTTCGACCTCTCTCGCTAAAGACGCCCTTCTGCTGGCTCTGGCATCGGTCAAGCGAGTTGGTGATCTGCAGGCTCTTTCAGTGGATGCATTCTGCCTCGAGTTTGGGCCTAATGACAGTAAAGTCCTCCTTAGACCAACACAAGGCTATGTGCTTAAGATGCTTTCCACGGCCTTTAGAGCTCAGGTCATAAAGCTCTCTTCCATTCTGCACTAGTAGCACGGCGCTCTTGGATTGCGTTCCCCATAAGTGTCAGCTACTTATGCAAGGGGAATAAACCGTATCAAAAGGGAATGTTCCAGTTACTAACGTAACCCTGTTTCCCTGAGATAACAGGAATGAGTATTGTCTAGTTTGTCGTTCTACTGTACACAAGTCACCGCTGCCGCTTATCAGTAGAAAAATTCGGCTTTCGGTGTGACTTAAATAGGCAGTCTTGGCGGACTGTCTTGGCGGACTGAAAAGTCATTTGTCTGTGCAGATACATTGACGTGAACCAATCAGGCTTCAGTATTCAGGGAAAAACTAAGTTTTCCTCATAAGCGTCAGTTACTGATGCAATGCTCATGATCTCAGGGAACCGAGGTTACGTTAGTATCCGGAACGATCTGTGTTTATGACTTGTAATGGTTCTTTACATGTGAATCAAGAAACATTTGTCTTACCTTATATGATGAAACCACTTCACTGATGGGTCTGAATTTATGATTGTCATGTTGTTTTGAATCTCTGCACACTAAACACACAGGCTGTTTGTCCTCCAGACAGAAGAGTTTGAGTTTCTCACTGTGTAAACTGCAGATCTCCTCAGACCCTGATGAACGCCTCTCATTTCTCTCCTTCAGGAACGACTCACACAAGTTTTTTAACACAAGATTAACTGGAGGATTAGATCTTGAGGATCTTCTCCTGCAGACAGGACACTCCTGAGTTCCCTTTGTTCTCCAGAACTGTTGAAGACACTCTTTACAGAAACTGTGACTACAGGATAAAAGAACAGGAGCCTTGAAGATTTCACAGCACACGGGACAAGAAAGTTCTTCTTCAGATACATTTAGTGAAGCCATTTTCACTGTTTGAGCTCCAGCAAACTAAACTTTACTTTCACTTTCTGAACGACGGTTTAAAACACAAATCCCCATGAGAATCACAAAGATCAGAAACAAACTTGTTCAGAAACAAACTTCTCAAATTCTTCTATAAAGTATTTCCCCTTCGTACTCCACTGATCGCTGATTCTTTATTGCTTTTGTCGAGACAAAGTCCATATGGCAGAAAAGAGAAATAACAAGTCAGTCTCTTCCTGGTTAGTGTTGTAAGAGGGAGGAGCTTCTGATCAAGGTGTGTTGAAACAGGTCAAACAACAACATCAGTGTCCTGTACCATGATGGTAGTTGAACAAACTCAGGGTTACAGGATGAGTTGACAAAACCAAACCAATCCAACCAGGCTTTGTTGGTACCATGATGCTGTTCATCAACATTCTCTGTCAACTGATCCTGAGTTTAGGAGTTTAGGAGTGACATCAGCAGCGAACAGCCAATCACAGGCTGAGAAAGAGGGAAACTGAGATTCATTTCTCATGAGAAAAGCAGCGCGATTCACGACAGAATATTACGAGATTGAAAAATATAAAGAATTTAAACAAATTTACACAGCAACCAGAAATTAGCTGTCTATGAAAGAGGACAACTAAAAGAAAAAGTCTTGCTATTTCAGTGCAAGTAAAAGTTGTGAAGTTAGTTTATACAGTTGATAAAGGTATAGAGAGAATTGAACATTTGTGACCCTGGATCAAAAACCCAGTCACGAGTCGCACGGGTATATTTGTGGCAATAGCCAACAATACATTGTATGGGTCAAAATTATCGATTTTTCTTTTATGCCAAAAATCATTAGGATATTAAGTAAAGATCATGTTCCAAGAAGATATTTAGTAAATTTCCTACTGTAAATATAAAAAATATATTTTTGTGAGTGAATGCAGCACAATCGCGAACACAAATGGACAACTTTAAAAGAGATTTTTTCAATGTTTTGATTTTTTTGCACCAACAGATTCCAGATTTTCAAATAGTTGTATATCGGCCAAATATTGTCATATCATACCAAACCATATATCACTGGTAAGCTTATTTATTCAGCTTTCAGGTTATGTATAAATCTCAATTTAAGAAAATTGACCCATGTGACTGGTTTTGTGGTCCAGGGTCACATTTAAGCTCACATGCAGTCATTTAATAGCTTTATCTATTGATTCTAAAGCGTATTTATATTACCTTTATATATTTATTAAATTAAATAATAATTTATATAATAAATAATAATGTGCGTAATAATAATTGATCAACTAAAATGGTACATGTGTGATCGATTAAGGGTACAATAATTACATAATATCTAAATCATACAAAGTTATGATTCTAAAAGCATTACTAAAAGCCGGACGATTTTGTCTTTAAAAGTGATTTGCTGTGTAGTGATCTTTAATTTGGAGTGGAAACAAGTGGAGTGACTTTATCGCATCAGACATGTGACACTTTGCTCACAGCTGATTGGTCCGAGTTCGGTTTGCAACCTCTCACCTGGAACATCACCTGACCCGGACCAGGTTACCGTGGAGCGTTAGTTACTATGGCGATGAACACGCTAAAAGCCAAACCACTTTCATAGTGCCTAAAACCCAGGGTTGGCGCAAACTAACCTGAAACACACCTGGCTATCCCCCTAAACCGGCTTCATGGTACAGGCCACTAGACTATACCTGTCATGATTCCTGTCTTGTGTGGACTTTTGTTATTTCCTGTTCTGTGCCATGTTTGTTTGTGTTTGTTTGTGTTTGTTTGTGTGTGTGTGTGTGTGTGTGTGTGTGTGTGTGTGTGTGTGTGTGTGTGTGTGTGTGTGTGTGTTTGTTTGTGTGTGTGTGTGTGTGTGTGTGTGTGTGTGTGTGTGTGTGTGTGTGTGTGTGTGTGTGTGTTGTTTGTGTTGTGTGTGTGTGTGTGTGTGTGTGTGTGTGTGTGTGTGTGTGTGTGTGTGTGTGTGTGTGTGCGCGCGCTTGTTGTCAGTTTTGTTTGCCTTCCTTGCATGTTTCTGCATTTATCAGTTTTGCCTGGATTTACTTTTATTATGTTTGTTTGAAAAAATGTTTTCTGCATCTGGATCCCACTCTCGTTCATTAACAGCCACTGTTACAATCCCACTGAGCAGTACATAAATAACACACACACATATTTATTGCTGCGTAAATACTGTAATAATCACTGAGTGTCTTTTACTCACATCATATTTATATTGTACATGTTGTTTTCCTCAGCATGAAACGGTAGTTTTCCCTTGTCATCATGGTTTTGCTCACTGGGGTTTACGACACTCTTCTGTTCTCTGTAAAGCGATTTGTAAAGCACTATACAAATACATTGGAAGTGAATTGAATTTCATTATCAAAAAAACAAAACAAAAAACATGAAAACTTCTACTGTCTATTAACCTTTCCCATCTCTGACGTTTCCCATATTTGTGGAGCATTCATCACCCATTTACAAGTCATTGCAAAATAACAAGCTGTCGAGTGATTTTTACAAAAGGCCGAGTCTGTGTGTTTGTGTGAGGAGGAGAAATAGAGCTGTGGATGGATCATGAAATTAAAGAAACAGAAAGAAAAGGGAAGAGAGAGAGAGAGAGAGAGAGAGAGAGAGAGAGAGAGAGAGAGAGAGAGAGAGAGAGAGAGAGAGACAGAGAGAGAGAGAGAGAGAGACAGAGAGAGAGAGAGAGAGAGAGAGAGAGAGAGAGAGAGAGAGATAGAGAGAGAGAGAGAGATAGATAGAGAGAGAGAGAGAGAGAGAGAGAGAGAGAGAGAGAGAGATAGATAGATAGAGAGAGAGAGAGAGAGAGAGAGAGAGAGAGAGAGAGAGAGAAGAGAGATAGAGAGAGAGAGAGAGAGAGAGAGAGAGAGAGAGAGTGACCCTGCCTGTCTCTGACTGAAACTTCTCCATGCGATTCATCCTAAAACAGCTGTACGTCACTGGAGTCAAGGTGGATATAAAGCAAGTATTTTATTGAAGAGAAAAATCTAGAGCGTATTTTATTGCATGCTATAGTTATATACGGTATGAACACTTTAAATAAGCAGTATAAATTGCACAATATCTACTTTAAACAATACTGTGAATGGATGAATCTCAAAAGGAGTCAACAAATTTCCAAGTCATATTTTAATCCAAAAACAAGGAAATTATTTCATTCTTATTTTCACTCTTATTTATTGGATTGTGACGTCATTCACAGTGATGCGCGTGTACATGACATGAACAGGTGGCAGGTCCCATTATAGATACAATATGTACGATTTGTTTAATAAAATATAAAAAAAACACTTGCACAGTGTGATATATTTCATGCAGTTGTTATCCCAAAAGTTCCCAAGGATTTGTAAATCCAGAGAAATTCCAGTTTTAAATAATGGCTCGTCCTCTGTCATTGTTGCCTATCAATGACGTAATATCTGCGCTGTCCTCGGTCTCGCTTGTAGAAACCATAGAGATATATAGAGAAAGCATATATATATATATATACACAAAGATTCCTCATTAGCGGCCGTTTCAGTATATATCTATGATATTGCAGATGCTGTTGTGGTGTCGTTCAGTCATCATGGATCACGATTATTGATTGCGAGTTCAGAAATTCCACAAAAAAAATGTAAACCTTGATCAATTGAGGCAAGCAAGCTTTGGGAAAAACATAGAAATAAAACAAGGATCAATATTGGCGTGGAGTTTTCCAGATGAAGAGCTTCATGACAAACTTGGACTTGACAGAGACTCAGCTATGGCATGTGTTTTAATAGACAGGTAAGCAAATATATATGATTTATTGTACACATATTATATTCCACTTAGTTTGTAGCCTACTTCAGTAATGCTTCTTATCAAGTCTATGGCAGTGAAATTAAATACAGTATGTGTTGCATAAAAATATTAAGCCATAACTTGCAAATACTGTGGTTTCGTTCAAATGTACTTTTAGTACGATTGTTTTAAGCGGGTAAAACTGTGCAGGATTAAAGGATTAGTTCACTTTCAAATAAAAATGTCCTGATAATTTACTCTCCCCTCGTCATCCAAGATGTTCATGTCTTTCTTTCTTCAGTCGAAAAGAAATGAAGGTTTTTGAGGAAAACGTTCCAGGATTTTTCTCCATATAGTGACTTCAATGGAGTCCAACAGGTCGAAGGTCCAGATGTGAGTTTCAGTGCAGCTTCAAAGTCTCGACACGATCCAGCCGAGGAATAAGAGTCTTATCTAGCGAAACGATTGGCCACGTATTGCGTCATCACGTTGGAAAGGTCACGCTTGACATCTCTCTAAGTTATTTGTCTGTATACTCCGGTTCAGAAAGGTAGAGAAGGGCGAAAAACTCCCTCTTATTTTCTCCTCTAACTTCAAAATCGTCCGACATCTTTGTTTTAATTTATTATTATTATTTTTTATGAAAAAAAATTCCGTGACCTTAACAACGTGATGACGTAATGCGTGACGCATCTCAGAGATGGTACAAGATGAGCATTTGTGGTTAAAAAGTTTTTTTTTTTAAATGACCAATTGTTTCACTAGAAAAGACCCTTATTCCTCGGCTGGGATCGTGTCGAGACTTTGAAGCTGCATTGAGACCTATGATTGAGACTGACATTGAACCTTCAAACCGTTGGTTGCCGTTGAAGTCCATTATATGGAGAAAAATCCTGGAATGTTTTCCTCAAAAACCAGTGGCGGCTGGTGAAAAATATCTTAGGTGGGGCTGTGTCATATTCAGTTGGTTTCAATAGTCTGGTAACCATGGGAGTCTTTAGCGTAGTGGCTCCGAGGTTGTGGAATGCTCTTCCTCAAGACATCCGTCAAACATCCACCCTTCTCTCCATCAAAAACACATATTTTATCTGTATATTACTCTTCAGCTCACAGTCTGTAAATTCTACATTGTTATTGATATGCTATTTGTTTGAATCCCTCTTTGTTTGTATCTTTAACCTAACTTTGTAAGTGACCTCTGTATATTAGGCCTACTTTCTGCCCTTGATATGTGTATTGTGCTTTGATGTTGATGTTTATTTTGTTCTATTCTTTAACTCAGTCCCAGTGGTTCTCAAACGTTTTAGAGTTGTACCCCATGAGGCTTTAACATCCTTCTGCGTACACACACTCTTCAGTCACACCTTTTTCAGTAAGGGACAATATTTGCCCCCTTAAATAGATTTTTCCAGTGCATTTTTACCTTTACAAATACCTTTATAAAATACTCTACTGGTCAAAAGTTTTAGATCGGTAAGATTTTTATGTTTTTAAAAGAACCAAGACTCACCAAGGCTGCATTTATTTGATAAAAAAAACATTAAAAAAATAAAAATAAAAATAAAAATAAATAAAAAAACAGTAATATTGTGAAATATTATGACAATTTAAAATGACTGTTTTCTATTTTAATATATTTTAAAATGTAATTTATTCCTCAGATGAAAGCTGAATTTTCAACATCATTGCTCCAGTCTTCAGTGTCACATGATCCTTCAGAAATAATTCTAATATGATGATTTTATGCTCAAAAAACATTAATTGTTATTTTCAATGTTGAAAACAGTCATGTACAATTTTCTTTCCAAATTCTTTGATGAATAGAAAGTTCAAATGAACAGCATTTATTTAAAATAGAATATTTTCTAACATTATAAATGTCTTTACTGTTACTTTTGATCAGTTTAACTCATCCTTGATGAATAAAAGTATTGATTTATTTTATTTCTTTCCCCCAAAAATAAAATTAAAATTCTTACTGACCCCAAACTTTTGAACGGTCGTGTTTAATGTTACAAAAGCTTTAGATTTCAGATAAATGCTGTTCTTTTGAACTTTCTATTCATCATAGCATGAAATAAAAATGTAAAAAACTGTTTTCAACATTGATAATAATCATAAATGTTTCTTGAGCATCAAATCATCATATTAGAATGATTTGTGAAGGATCATGTGACACTGAAGACTGGAGTAATGATGCTGAAAATTCAGCTTTGATCACAGGAATAAATTACACTTTACTGTATATTCACATAGAAAACAGTTTTAAATTGTAATAATATTTCACAATATTACTGTTTTTGTTTGTATTTTTAATCAAATAAATGCAGCCTTGGTGAGCAGAAGAGACTTATTTTAAAAACATTAAAAATCTTCCCGATCTAAAACTTTTGACCGGTAGTGTAAATAATGCTTTAAATAAAAAAATGGTCGAGAAATATGCAATGATGGTAAAAAGGAAGTGATGCTTTTAAATATTAGGCTAAATTAAAACCGCCAGTAGGTGGTGAGTCATCGAGTCATTCATTCACTCAGTAATGAAGCAAGTGGCTGTATTTATGAATTAATCATTGAATCATTGACTCTAATGATTCGTTCAAATTAACTATTATTTTGTTGTAAAAAATACTGACAACTGTGTTGAAAACGAACATCACTTAATATTAATATTTTGTTTGTTGAACTGTTGTATAAAATCAATGTCACATTTGCAGTCGTGTGGATCTTCATATAATGTGATCAACATTCGTCATGCTAGTAAGTTCTAGATTTGAGCTCGCTGATTGGCTACAGTTTATGTCAAACATTTATATCTTAAATCAGCAATAGGCTCTATGCACGATCGCTTCCGCGTTTTGTCTCAGCCCGCCCAGTTACATCCGGTGCTGCGTCGGAAGCCGTTTTTGCATTAGGTGGAGATAATGGCAAATTACACTCACTGTTTACAAGAACTTGCAGCGGTTAACGTGAATGATGTTAACAATATTGTGAGGCAGTTAGCTGTCACACATAAGAGCAGGAGCGGAGTGGGACCAAAAAATCTACCGGGAAATTTCCGGCCCTCGGTGGTCAAAAAAAAAAAAATATATATATATATAGCGGTGAATGAGAGAATATTAAATAGGCCTATACATTTTTGTTCCCATTTGCTCAAATAGCAAAAGAAAAACTCCTCTATAGTTTTTTTCACAACTTTCAAAAAGAGGAAAAAAAATGCGAGAGATGGATAACGGCAGTCAGAACTCCGAAGAGAGAAATATATGTCAATTTGTCATCACTCCCGCAGACGCTGTATTAGAAACCCTCACAGCAGCATTAACTAGTTTTTTTGTAATTTTATAAAAAGGTAATATAATATAAAGTATAGTGAGAGAATTTTTAACGCATGTGCTGAGGGGGTGCTAGATCATTGACAGGGGGAGCTATATATACTAATAATAATTCAGCAAAACTTGGCCACTAAATATTTAATATTCAATTATTTTAATGATCACAATTAAAGTTTTAATTTTATTAAATTGAACAAGCGCAACATTCAGCATTCAATCAAATATTCTAAAAGATGTATTATTAATAATAAGGTTATTTCAACATAATATCTCGTTATTTCGACATAATATGTGTGCGTGCAACAAGCAAGATGTGCATTTGTAAATCCGGTGATGCGTGCATTGATTTTTATTAATAAACTAGTGTTTTCTGACAGTGTCGACTGCAAAGATGAAGTTGACGATCGCCGTATCCGTAGTGAACGCGCCTATAGAGAGAAATGCACATAATGGATTACATATTCAGAGAGTAGCCTTTTTCTTTTCGTTTTGAATTATTTCGTTTAAAGACATTTCAAGCTTTGTGTATTTGATGTATTTCTCATGTCTGTGTGAGGCATACACTGAGTTTCGTTAAGTTAGGATGAGATGCGCTCCATTTATCGTGCAATGCAAGTGACCGCGCGGGCGCCTCCATGATTATATTGCTTGTATTTTCTTCTTATTTATTAAATCCAGGCCATTGGTTGATGAAAAATTTATTAAAATTAAGATACAATTTATACAAAACGAAATTCGGTTTAAAGAAAGGTTTTCTACAAAACAAAAGTTAATGAAGTGGTCAAAATCATGTCTGACCCGCTCCATGTCTCTCGATATATTGCGCATCCTATCTTACTCGTGCGGTTCACTTTCCATAATCAACTTAGATGGAAAGAAAATAACATTATAATATTTTAACAAATATGAAACTAAATGCGCTTATTTTATGGCTACAAGAGTATAGTAGGCCTACAGATTCTCTATTTGTACAAATTGCTGCGCATTCATTTAATTCTGAATTTTGCACACATAAGTTGAAAGGCATTTGTTCAAATCAAGTTCACGGATAATTGTGCGTGCATTTATTATTCATTATGATACTAAAATCATAACAAAGTAGGCTGCTATGTACAAAAAATCAGATGAGCCCAGAATATGAATGCAATGTTTAACGTTAAGCATTTTCCTCCCATAGAAAACCATTATAAGAATGCTTAATGTGGCTTAATGCAGATTAGAATGTCCCCTTATTATGTCGAAATAACGAGATATTATGTCGAAATAACATATATTATGTCGAAATAACGACTTCTTATGTCGAAATAACGAGATATTATGTTGAAATAACGACTTAATATCTCGAAATAACAAGATAAGTTTTCTTTTTTTTTCTTCAAAATGCGGTTCAGGGCTTCCATAGAACACAGCCTGAATATAATTGCTTCCAGAAATTATTTTTGGGGGTGCTATCGGGGTGCTTTGGTCTTTCTTGGGGGTGCTGAAACACCTGCTAGCGCCGCCCATGCCGCCACCTTTCTTTTTTTTTTTTTTTTTTTCCATCATTTAACTCACTCACACGGACATTAGACTTCCAAAACGTGACGAGGAAAAAGAGGTGTTCGGCGGCTTTTTATATAAAAAGCCGGCCCGACAGTTTATGCCATTTGGGGAGGGGCCGCTCACTGATTCCCCCATGTTTTTGAAAATCCTAGACATGGTTGGACCTGCCGAACGGGTTGAGCACTTTTATATAGCTACTGTGTTGAGCAGAGAGGCTGCACAGTTTGACCAGCGGGAAGCGGCCGCACATCAGGCCGCCAGATTCTGTTGCTAATATAACTCGCAATGTATAACGTCGTTAACTATTATCAGACCGGCCCTCGCGGCCTCAAAACACTACCGGCCCACCGGGAAAAGTCCAGACTCTCCCGATTGCCCCTGCATAAGAGTAAGAAAGAGAAGGGCTTTAAATTATAAATTTCGAGCTACATCGACAACTTTGAGGGTGAGTATTCTCTCATATCGCGCAAAATCCGACTAGCGAATCAGTTTCTAAAATCGTTGTCTCCGTTTCAGAGAAAATGAATTTTATTAAAGTTTTGCCGCTATACACTTCGCTATAGAACGCTCTATGCGGAAATAAAGACGCTGGCTGAGATCCTACCGGAAATATGTTAGCAGCGTTGTTCAAATATCTCAGATCTAAAATCGGTCTGAGAGCTCCGTCCTTTTTGGGCACGAGGAAGTAAAGTCTGTAAAAGCCTGACTCGCTCAGAGAGGGGGGTACCGGTTCTATAGCCCCTTTGCACAGAAGTTTCGCTATTTCTGCACGAAGTAGGTGTGCTACTTCCCCATTCATTCTCGTCTCGGTTCGCACTCGAAAGCGCGGGGGACGGCGAGCGAACTGCAATGAATAGTCCTCTCTTACTGTGCTCAGCACCCATTCTGACGCGCCTGAAATAGCTTCCCACGCTTTCGCATGTACGGCTAGGGGCAGAATGGCCTCCGGGCTCTGATTGCCGCGTTCCGCAGACTCGAGAACCTGATTT
Source organism: Leuciscus idus (assembly GCA_021554675.1). Taxonomy (NCBI): domain Eukaryota; kingdom Metazoa; phylum Chordata; class Actinopteri; order Cypriniformes; family Leuciscidae; genus Leuciscus; species Leuciscus idus. Next base: position 2,942,133 of record CM038639.1, on the reverse strand, counting down.
GGAGGCGCGCGCATAGCTCTCGGGGGCTTGAATACAGCGGCTCGCATACCGCGATGGCTGGCCGTTTTACACACAATGTCCCGGTGGCATTGGACGGGGAACATATTGTGCGAGGAACGGCGCGCGAGAGCGGCGCCGGGGGCGAAGTGTTTGTCAGTATGTGTGAGTGCTCGAGGGCGGGCACAGGACTTACATTTGAGATATGACCGGTAGTGAGAGGCTGTGTAACAGAGCGGGCAGTGAGTAGGTGTGGGCACGGGGATGTGGACACGTGACCTACATCTAACACTCGAGCGGCTTTTGTCCGCTTCATGAGAGTGGGCTCTGTGAGAGACACGGGGTCTATAGTGCTTGTGTGTAGGGGTGAACACAGAAACGTGGGCACATTTTCTACACTTGAAACACATGCGGCGTGATTTGAGATTTCGCGGCGTGATTATGCTCTTTTTGAGATTTCTCTGGGTCGCCGTGAGAACGGCGGTTGTGTGCAGGCGAGCGGGTAGATTTACCGGCTCGTTGGCTGCGAGATAAGCGTCTGCAGTAGCCATGACAACGGGGAGTGACAGAGCGTGAAGCTTTGACGGTGGTCCGGCCGCAGCGGGACTTAACAGTCTTTTCCTCCTTCGAGCTGCTAGAAGGACTTCGCGGGCTCGGGTTTCAGCGCGATCTTAGGCCGGGGTCCCCGCGGGGTAGGCGGCCTGTTGCGGCTGGTCGAGCGCGATCTAGGGCGGCCGCCCCGTCGTCGCTGCGAAGGCGGAGGTCGAGCTGGACGCTGGGCGGAGCTTTGCGCAGGCTGGTCGCGAGGATGGCGTGCGGCTGAGCTTGAGCGTCGAGGCAGGAAAAGGTTCATAGCCTGCGTGGTTTTCTGTACCTCCGAGAAGCGGTCCACGATCCCGTTAACCGCTGGGCCGAATTTCTCTGGGTTGCCGTAGAAACGGTGTTTGGGTGCAGGGGAACGGGTTGTACAACGCGCTCGTTGGCTGCAAAAAACACATCAGCAGTCGCCTTCTTAAGGGGACTGACAGAGCGAAATGCTTTGAAGACTCATATGTTTAGACGCTCATAAATACTCGAGCACCATCCTGAGAGTGGGAGGGTGCGAGAGGCGGGTTCGCTTTCTGTATGAAAGAAGCTGGCCGCGAGCTCGGAGAGCAAACAGCATAATTTTATCTGTCGCCAGAGCCAGGAATTGAACACGGGTCTCTGGCACGAAAGCCTAAGATTTCACCACTGAGCCACAGGGGGAAAACACATAAGTTTTCAGTTAGCGCGAGAATATAAGGGAGCGTCATGTTCTGTGTCGGCGTTTGTTGCAGGCGTGCATGTATTATAACAGGCTTGTTTACTGCAATATTGATATTTCCAGTTGCCTGAACTTGAGAGGGGACTGAGAAATGTGTGAGAAATGGAGGTTGGTCCGGCCTCGGTGGGATTAACACTCTCTTTCCTCCTTTCGCCGGTGAGTGACGCACGCGAACGGGGTCATCCTGTTTGCGTCGGCGTTTGTTTGCAGGCGTGCGTGTAATATAACAGGCTCGTTTACTGCAATATTGATATTTCCAGTGACGCGCGAGGGGTGGTAGCTTTCTTGTATCGTAAAGAAAGCTAGCCCCGTGACCGTCAGCTTCTGAAGTCCCTTGCGAACGGCGCAGTTTGCGCGGCTCAAACAGAGGGCGAGAGAGCGGGAAGTGAGAGGTGCGAGGCATTTGAAACAACGCCTCGTAGGAAATTTCTCTTTTAGAAGGAGAGTGTGTGTCGCAGCGGCGAACACACACAGCAGAGAAAGGATATATGACGCCGGATAGCGTAGCAGGCACGGATGGCTGAAGGCGGCGAAGATGACCGGCTTCCTCAGACGCTGTCCTAAGCTTGCTGGCCGCTTGTTTCAACGGCGGGGGCTTCTCTCAGAGTCCAGCGATGTGTAGAGCTTCGCTGAAGACATGAAAATCAGAATTTCAGCCTGTGAGCCCTCCTTTTATACACGCTAGCCACACCCATTCTGGCGGGCTGAGGCACGTGGAGGGCGCGACATCACGCAGGGCTCACGCGCCCTCATTGGGCGTGACGTCACGCAGGGCTCACTGGTAGGCTGCTGCAGTTGCCGCAGGACAGCCATTGAGCATGCTTATACAGCCTGCTATGGTCTGTTGGCTGCCGCACTGCGTTGACAATAAATACAAAATTAAGGATAATTTTTGGCTTCAGATCTCGAGAAAAGACAACTTTACCCGTAGCGTAAGCAACTTACGCAATACGAGAGAACCTCTTGTAAGAGAACAATAGCGTATTTTATTGCATGCTATAGCTATATACGGTATGAACACTTTAAATAAGCAGTATAAATTGCACAATATCTACTTTAAACAATACTGTGAATGGATGAATCTCAAAAGGAGTCAACAGATTTCCAAGTCATATTTTACTCCAAAAACAAGGAAATTATTTCATTCTTATTTTCACTCTTATTTATTGGATTGTGACGTCATTCATGCACATTTCTCCCCTCATCTCCTGTGCCCTGATGCTTTTTCATCTCGAGCTTCTTATCTTACGAGTCTCATTAATGCATACAATCATTTTACTCTATTACATAAAACAATAGTGACATTTTTTTTACATTTAAATCAAAGGCAGTACAACAAATACTATCATGATGGTTTTCATAAAAATGTTTGAATACAAGAAATTAAGATTTATTTTCTTATTTTACAATGGATTGACTTTAAATGTCATTTCTGTATATGTAGATCTATCTATCTATCTATCTATCTATCTGTGTCTATCTATCTATATCTATCTATCTATCTATCCATCCATCTCTATCTATCTATCGATCTATCTATAGATCTGTACCTATCTATCTATCCATCTGTGTCTATCTATCTATCCATTTGTATCTATCTATCTATCTATCTGTATCTATCCATCTATCCATCTGTGTCTATCTATCTATCCATCTGTATATGTTTAAATTCAACTTTTTATAACAATGTACTTGTTGGATTTCAAGTTTATGAGCAATACTCTTAAGTGCACTTTATCCACCTTACTATGCACTCAGGGTACACATTTGATCAGTGTGTGTGTTCAAGCAATAGTGTGAATGAATCTTCTGAATTAGGCAGATAGCGTTCAGAGGAGAGCTCTTACCTCCTGAAAACATCCCAGATGAAGCCCTCATGACCCTCTTCAAGCAAAAACACTGCAAATAGAAGCAGAACTCACAGAGAAGAGCTCTTAATGTTGTTCTAAACACACTGACAGGTCAAACATACACATCACCCATACAAATAACCCAAACTAAAACCACCAATGTGAGATCGTAACAAAGAGCAGAGAGCCTCTGAATGTGTGGAAGAAAACGGGCGACTCCACAAACACAAGCCTCATTACTCAATTGGACTGAAATGGAAATTCATCTATTTTCAAATGCATGTTATAGATCTTAGTGTGTGAACGATTAATCTGTGCATATGTTTGATTTTTATAATGAATTTTATATTGAATTCATAATGTTCAAACAAAATGTAATCAAAACTCTCTGATGATGCATGCAGGACTTCACTAATCCTTTAATGCTCTTAAGCCCCACCCCTGCAAGGCCACGCCCACATTTCAACATCCAATCAATGTTTAACCAAGAACCAAGACCCGCCCCTTTTATTCTTTATGGATAATCTGTTCAACTCAGATGTACATCAAAATATGGAAAGATCTCAGATTTATAAGAAAAGTCAGATGTTTTCCTGCAGCTCAAACAGTAGATTGTTGGTGCTTGCACCGCCAAGGTCATGGGTTCGATTCCCAGGGAAAAGCAAGAATTGATAAGAATGTAAATGTGTACTTGAAATGCAATGTAAGTCACTTTGGATAAAAGCGTCTGCCAAATGCATAAATGTAAATGTAAAAGATGTTGGTACTTATGTTTCATCATGAAGTTTAGTATTGTGTGTAACATGTTTCTATCCGTCTGTTCTTGGGAGTGAAAGAATTGTCAAGGGAAAAATAAGAAAAGGTGATGATAAAGTAATGAAGATATTCATGTAGATTTGGCTTACTCTAGAAGCTGCATTATAAATGTTAAACTAGAAGTTTAGAAAAGTAAGAAAGAAGGGAATGCCTCTGCCAAACGAACACGGATAACTTAAGCAAGCAAGGGGCATCGTCCTTAAATAATACACTCATACATTTCATAAAGTACTTTATTTAAATTATATAAAGTCAACTGCTCGGGGCAAAGACGCAATTATTAAGCACAAGCAACGATCGACTGCATCCATTTAAGCTTCAACTTTGTAATTCACAAAAAAGTTTTAAAAAATGTAAACACGTTTTTTGGATACACAATTAAGACATACAAATAACTCAATACTTACAATGCAAAAAAAATATTAATAGAAAAAAATGTCCTTTAAAAGACCAAATGTAACTCAGGTTTTCAAGCGGTCTGCATAAAGTCTCATCCTCTTTTGTATATTGCATAAATGAAGAAATGAATGGATTTTGTGTGCGGCTCAGTTGCAGATCCAGCTGGTGCGTCTCACACTGTGATCTCCTTCAGATAAACCTGATCAGAATGATACGGGTCCAGTCAGGCAGGGAACGGAGGGCCATGTCTATTTAAAGAGCCTGTGATGGTCGTGCTGTGGATAAGTGTTTGTGTTCGTGTACATGTATAAATAGTCTTGTGAGCGTTTCTGATCAATACCATGCTTGTTTGTACAACTGAGCTTACCATGTGTTGTTCCTTTTAACAGTCCTTTCTGCATGACCACGCTTCAGTGTGTGTGTGTGTGTGTGTGTGTGTGTGTGTGTGTGTGTGTGTGTGTGTGTGTGTGTGTGTGTGTGTGTGTGTGTGTGTGTGTGTGTGTGTGTGTGTGTGTGTGTGTGTGTGTCTCTTCATCTCTCCAGGCCTCCGCTCTGGCTGAGTCCTCCATCGATCACCGCTCAGGTTTAACTAGCCGGTCGCGCTTCGAACACACACACACACACACACACACACACCCCCCAGTCTGAGAGCGTTTAACACAGTGGTGCCAGTCAGACGTCTGATTGCTTAAACTGGCAAAGACATGCCGCACAATGACACACAGACTCTGGTGGAGCAGGGAGGGTGTTTTTTTGTTTTTGGAAGGCTGAGGGCAATTTACATATAAATCCTATCTTTTATTAATTCAATTCAATTCACATTTATTTGTAATGCTTTCCACAATACACATCATTTCAGCTTTACAGAAAATGCCACATTACAATTTAGAGAGATCTGTTATCAGAGGAAACTGTCTAAGTTATGCATTTCAGAAATGTACACATACAAAATCACAGTTAGCTAAAAATTTATTAATTTAAACAATGTAATAATTTAATGCAGAAACAATGAGCTCACTGAAGTAACGAATACTTGTTTGTTAACAAATGATTATGACATTTAGAAAAATTTAGCATTATTAATCATATAATGTTTCAACCCAGCTTACAGAAATATGTTCTAAGAACGTTTTACTAACGTTCCCATTAAAATGTTATTTGTGAATGTTCTTTAAATGTTAAAAACATCCTGTTTTTTAAAAATGTTTTAATGGAACATTCCATTTAGTAATTCTTCAAATATTATTGGAATGTTACTTTTGAATGTTCTCTGAAACAAGTAGTAACATTTAAAAAACCTTAGATGAATGTCCAACTAAAATGTTCCATGAACAATGTATTGAAACGTGTAGTCAAACATGCACAAGTCAAAGAGTCTTTTAATCACAAAGGAGAACACACAGGAGAATATGAGCCAAAACTACACACTCAACACAAACAATACCGGACAAAAGAACTAACTCAAACTGAGGGCTTATAGAGCAAACAAAGGGAAATAATGAGTTCATTAATGAACAATAGGTGAACAGCATGAATCAATCAAAGGAACACACACACACACACACACACACACACACACACACACACACACACACAGGGAAACATGGAATGACAAAATAACACTGATATTTATACATTTTTTAGCTAATTTTTTATAACTTTAAACTTTATATAACGTTACTGGAAGAATGTTTTGTCATAACTTTGAGAGTTATGATGTATCTCTGAATTGTGAAATATACATTTAGAATACTTTTGCATACTCTCTTATTTTTATTTGTAGTTTGAAAGCAAATTAAGATTTTTTTTTTACTATCTTCCCCCTACAAAAAGACAAGTATTATATTCCCGTGATCATCTAATACATTGGTCCAAAGCTGGGCGTACTGGGGCTGAAGGAGTGGGTAAGACCCGAGACAACACCGCTGCTCATTTCCCATGTTATTATAGCCGGCTATCCTCAACATTTATGACATTTAAAACAAGTTTCAGCTCAAACTCTCTTTCAGACACCAGCAAGTGTTTAAAGGGGTGGTTGATTATGATTTGACTTTTCTAACTTTAGTTAGTGTGTAATGTTGCTGTTTGAGCATAAACAACATCTGCAAAGTTACAACGCTCAAAGTTCAAAGCAAAGGGAGAGATTTGCTTTTAAAGAAATCGCTTTGTAAGGACTACAACAAACGGCTGGTAGAGACTACACCACATTCCTCCCGGGTTAGTAACATCACCAACCCTAGAATTTACATAAACTCCGCCCCCGGGAACACGATTTATAGATTATTAAGACAGAATATGATAATCAATGACTAGAAGATAACTACACATTAGCTACATAAATTCATAAACTAACCATTCTACGTGTTGTCACTTCTTGAGTCTCTCCATCATTGTCTGACTCCGGTTTGAATATAAAAGGCTAAAAGTTTTTTACATTTTCAGTGCATGTCTGTGAGGTAAAAGGACACAAGCTGTTGAAGCTCCGCCCCCTGTACCGCAGCTCATTTGCATTTAAAGGGACAAACACAAAATGAGGCATTTTTTCTCACCTTTAAAAAGTGACAATTTTAACATGCAATATAAAAATATCTGTGCAGTATTTTAAGCTAAAACTTCACATCACACTCTGGGGACATCAGAGACTTATTTTACATCTTGTGAAAAGGGCATTATACCAGCCCTTTAAAATATATGCAATGCTAAAGGCTACATATGCTAACCATTGCGATTCCCTACATTATTCCACTAATATAGTTCATTGAAGGAGTGAATGAAAATGAGTAGTGAATTCGGACACTGGGTGTTGCTTTTGCATAGTTGGTGCTTGCTGTTTAACAATCATTTGAAACTGAGCAAACTGGCAGCTCCAGTAGTAAGATAAAAAGATTTATCTTGAACTCTGTCATATAAACTAGCATGTATAAAACTTAATTAAACAATATAATAATCGATTAAAAAGGAATTTATACCTGTATGATATTACGCTGTAGCCACATTGGACCAGCGGTTTGGAGAATGGATGGATGTATGATTCATCTGCGGCGCCATCTTCTGGCGAGATGCGGGAATTCATTCGGCGCGACCCTCATCAGTTGTGCACTCGTTATTGCGGTGCATGGTGGGATTGAATGAGTGCACTCAATAACGTCCACTATGGTTTCAGACACCACTACAAATGGCTGCCCCCTCAAATATTGCCCTTTTTAAGGGTTTAGGGGACAATTTCGGACACAGCCCTGGACTTGTCAAAAATTATACTCTGGCTAACTTCTGTTTCTCTCTTTAGGTTCTCTTTTTATGTAGTTTTCAGTCAGCTAGTTGTGTGACATTTGTTCCAGAGAGGCGTGTAAAGGGCGGGTTTTAGGGAAACCACAATGGAAACACCTTGATGTTAGCCTCGTGGCTCCAGGTTCGAGGCTATTGGCCCCGCCCGGCGTGCTGTTAGCCCTGGTTAGCCCTGGCTCGCACTGGCCTGAAAGTGGAAAAGTGGCTATTGCTAACGCTAACCAATAACAATCACTAAAACCACAAAGGAATGATAGTTTGAAGAATGTTGTGTAAGGCGAGTGCCAGAAAGTCTGGGCTACCCTTCGAGAGAACTGAAAGCTCTCCTGAGAATTAACATTTGAACTCTCTCCTGCATATGTAACAGCAACATCCGAGACGCAGCTCACACACACCTCACTTGGACAATCTCTCTCTCCTCCTCACCTATAACTCACTGAAAACCTTTGCAATGTTAAGTGTGTAAAAAAAGTAAATATGCATGTTTGATATCATTTAAAGTGTCTCAGTGCGCCTGGTAAAATGGTCTCATTCTCCCAACTATAATGAAAAGCTAAAAGAAGTTATAAAATATGAGAAAAGTGATGTGTCCCTTAAAGGTGTTCCCTCCCCCAGATCCTCCATTCAGACTATACCTCCTGTATGGAAAACAAGAACCCATTCAAGTACAAATCCTGATCTCACAGTTGTGAACCCCTCAATAGAGGACCAGAATCTAATTATAATGACAGACGCCACCATTTGGTAAGAATATTGATTTATCTGGGTTTATAAGGAAAAGGAGTCTGTAGGTTGACTTCCCACACGGCCGCTGTGTGTAATTTTCGTTGCCAGGTAAATGTTTCTTTATTTCCTCGATTTCCGAATTATTGTTATTGTAGATGATTGACCGATGATTTTATTGTATTGTATGAATTGGATTTTGAATTATTGCTCTATTATCTGGTCAATAAATTGTGAACATTTGATTTTATTCTGACTGACTCTAAGATTGTTTTCCCATTTGGATTATCGGATTCGTATATTCCCACAAGTTTTGCGTCAGATTAGTGACGACTAATATTTGACATCAATTCAAGTGTAAGTCAAGTCAAGGCGAGTTATTTCTGTTTAGGGCAGCGAACGCTGTTTGATCAGCCTAAATCTGGGTGCGTCTAATTACCTCTGTTTTAATTTAATGTTACTTTAGAAAAGTGTACGTGTGAAATCACAGGCTTGGCCAATCCAGAGCTATTATAAGAGAAGTAAAGTTGGTCGACTTACATTTATAATAGTGGCCAAAACCTCGACTGAAGAAAAACTATTAGATTAAGTTCAAGTGTATGCAATTCCATGGTGGCTATCAAAGTGTCTTTGATTAAGGGTGAATCCGACCGTCTAAGATATTATAGCCAATTACCTCAATTAAAACTGGCGAGATTGTGTCGTGAGACCTGCGTAAGACTGCCAGGACCTCTCAGTGATATAGCTTCCTAATCTAAGCAGGTAAAACTTAATTAAAGAGTTAAAAAGAATAATCAAACATTCCCTCACTTTTAATGATGCCCAGATATCATTAAAACCTTTTTCATTTATGGAGTCAGATGAAATAACGAGTTTATACATAAGAGAAAATGTATTTCATTTAATCTTGTTGTGTTGCGTAAAAGGAAAGACAGGAACACGCAGAAACCTTCTCCCGTATTATTGGAAATCCGCCATTGGGCCAATAGACGGGCTTATAGTTGTTCTAGTCCCACTACCAGTCTAACCATTACAAGTTGATAGGACTTTAGCTCCAGGACCTTCAAGGATGCTCATCCACACTGAAATCACAGTCAGCATCCAAAACAAAAAAATACTGGGAGTTTTTCAGCAAGGTATGCAAAATATAGTTAGACAGGTTCTCCCTGGGTCTTGGAAAATTACACTAGCCTGAGTTATATTACAGACAGGAGACAGATGACAATAGCAATCACACACACATCCATCAGACCTGACAGCACAGTTCAATGCCATGATAACCGCCGGTTTCCAGATACCAGGGCATTCATTCTGCCGAGACATGTCAATCTGAATGCTGACGCTTCTGTTGAGATAAACACTCGTTTCATACACTGAAGATTTGCTTGGAAATATAATAAGCCAAAATATGTCTTGTTTTGTCAAATAACAAATATAACAGAACTTGAGTTAAAAAAAAATAATAATTAGTTGCTGAATAATGCTGATTTTTATGGAAGCTTGTTTCCGCCACAAAATAAAACATTTTAAAAGATAATTGCGACTTTTTATCTCACAATTGTGAGTTTACATCTCGCAATTCTGACTTTATTTCTCAGAATTGCGAGATATAAAGTCAGAATTGCGTGAAATAAAGTCGCAATTGCGTGTTATAAAGTTTTTTCTCGCAATTGCGACTTTATATCACGCAATTCTGACTTTATAACACATAATTGCGAGTTTATATCTCGCAATTCTGACATCTTTTCTCAGAATTGTGAGACATAAACTCACAATTGTGAGATATAAAGTCCAATTCTAAGGGGAAAAAAGACGGATTTTTATTTTATTTTATTTTTTTACCTCAGAATAGTTTAAATCTCACAATTCTGACTTTATAACACGCAATTGCGACTTTATATCATGCAATTCTGACTTTATATCTCCCAATTGCGACTTTATTTCTCAGAATTGCGACTTCTGAGAAAAAAAGTCACAATTGCGAGATATAAAGTTGCAGTTGCGAGATATAAAGTCGTAATTCTGAGAAAAAAAGTCAGAATTGGGTGATAAAAAGTCGCAATTATTATTTATTTATTTATTATTCAGTGGAGGAAACAAGCTTCCATAGATTTTTGCATAACATTCAATCAAAAATGAAAAAGATAATCCCCTAATTGTTAATAAAACTAAATGAAGTCACTTTGACTGAACTGCAAATGCAAACATGCACATCACGTCAGTCACACAGAATACTTGCAGGATCTACTAAATCATAAACTATTTATAGAATTTCTAAAGCCATGGTCACCCAAACTCATTCCAAAAGCGAATGATCACGACACAACAACAAAGAAACAAGATCCAACCAGCCGAAGACTGACGGACAGGACAGGCTGAGACGAGGCCAGATGAGACAGGACTGGACAGGGAAGACTGAGATCAGACTCGTGTCCATTCAAAGTATTTTTAGAAAATGCTCCTCCCCAAACAAAGTTGAAAGCACAGAAGTCATGGCTTAGCCTCACAGATATTCCCAGCCAGCAATAGCCGTCATTTCACTGTCTCGGTTACCTATATACACCCGATATAGTCCGGCTGTGAGTAACACACTTCTAGACAAAATAAACTTGAATTTGGTTACATGTTGTTCTTGCCAAAATAACTTGCGAAATGATTGATATTCCATCATGTAAGAAAAGTCAGCAGTGATTACAAGATGTCTGGTTTCATTTCTTTGACATGTTATCTTATTGATAGTCTATTATTGGGCGATGGTTAGACGTCTGTTACATTTTCAGTGACAGCCCAAATTCTGCCTTGTTTTAGCCTAGACGTCTGGGCTGCGTTTGGACGCTATTAGACGTCTTTTAAACGCACAATTGCTGTCTGAGAGTCGACTTCAAGGGTTCATGACATTGACAGACAACAGTGCAATCCATGAAACGCACATGCGTCACCAAGATGACCCATAACCCTGTCAATGTTATAGGATTTTCTATACGTCTTCATTGTTTCTTCCTGTAAATTCATGCATTTGTATTTCCTTCTCTCTTTTTGTCCAAGTGTCTCATGAGCTCTTAATGTTAGAAACACCCTCATTGTTTCTGGTTCTTATTTAGTCGCCCTTATCGTGACACTATTATCTCTCAATATCCTCTGAAGACTGAGGCTGCAAGAGGAGATGATTACAGAGTACGACCTTATACCTCAACATTTGTGGCACACATTATAACACCCACAATAGCTTACATGTGCACACACTTCATTTCTGTTTACTCCCACTTATCTACACAAACACAAACACACACACACACACACACACACCATAAAACCCAAACACATTTGCCCGTGCTGTTTTTGAATTCTCACCTTTTATTTCTTTTTCTTAACTATCCCTCTGTTTCTAGCGCAGCGTAATGCTCTGTTTCTCTCGGCTTGATCAAAGCTCTTTCTGTGTGTAATAGGCAGATTGATCTGATCTTCTGGTCTCAACGGCTGGGCTAAACCATTACTGATATCACGATTAAAGTCCACACACTTGAGTGAGCTGGCAGAGAGCTCTGAGATTCTGCTCATTCTTTGATAAATCGTTACCAAAATTTGATCACAGTCAGGGTTTCCAACTTCAGCAGAGGAAAATAAGTGACTCCTTATTTCTTTATATCACATATTCTTAAGTATACCACTTATGACAAATGACAATCCAGCACAGTGTTTAAAAAACACAATTTATATGCACACTATAGGGCTGACTATAGAGCTGGGTATTGACACAAATTTTACAATTTGATTCAATTTCGATTCACAAGCTAGCGATTGGATTCCGATTCAATATTGATTATTTTGGATATATATCAAGTACAAAAGGCAAATTTTCTCAAGAAAAAAAAAAATCTGTAACTATACACGATGTCAGTTGGTAGGCTACTACACTACTATAATATTGAAGGATAAAATTAGTTTGTATATAAACACTCAAAATAAAGTACATTTTAAAAATAATAAAGTTATAATAACTTAAGTAACTTAATAAGTTAATATAACACTTTAAATGGTTGCTGCCATAAAATCTTGATTTATTCGAAAATATTGAAGAAAAGTCAAAGAAAAATATTAATATGTAAAATGGTTCATATATTAATCAAAATACTCCTCTCTAAAGTTATTTTTCTAGCTAACTATTGTTTTAATGGTTGTGACGGTAAATTTGAAATTTGAGACCTTGTTTCATATCAAAAGTAACAAAGCTTATTGGATGGGAGGCCGAAGACGCGTTCAGTTCACGCATCAGCTGAAAACAGGACAGACCAAAAGATAGATTTATAGGATTTATGAATCGTCCATAAAATCGTTCATAAAAATGAGAAACGATTTAAATTGAGAAATCTATATTTTTACCCAGCCCTACTGCCTATAAGTGTGTGACGTGCTCATGTAATGAATGAGGTTTGTTTTGGTCAATTATGCATAAAACTTAACCAATCTTCTATCATGCTACACATCATGAAATTATTTTTTTTACTATGGAATATTGCAGTGTTTATTCTAAATGATTGATCGGTGCACATCATTATTGTTTTAATAATCTTGGATCAGAATACTGTATCTTCCTCTTGCAGCTTCTCTTCTCTTCTCTGATGACGAGGGCGGGGCTATAACCTGTCACTCACATGAGATCAGCCAATAGCAAACCACAACCATCCAATCAATTCCACACAGACACAATCAAGCCCCGCCCACATTTGTTCTTGTTCCAGAAGCGTTTCACTCAGATATACGACACAATAGAGAAGAAAAGACCAGCACAACTTCACTTTCATGCCGACTTTAAAATGCAATGTCATAAAGGATGTTCAAGAATTTTCAAAGGTTTCATTATTAATATTAATAATCAGAATTTAAACAGTTCTTATAACAAGTAACGTACCAGGTGTTCTGAAGCAACATGCATTTTGCCTAATCACACTGAAAGCAAGTGTGCACTTCTTCAGTGAGAAGATATCTGATGTTTAATGCAAAGTTCTGTAGTGGGATTATGGATCAATGAGATTCCACAGTAGTCAAGGCCACAGCAATGGAGGAAAAAAATCAAAACAACCAATTAGCAAAATGCTGTGTCCGTGTGTCCGTGTGCCGTGTGTCGTGGAAGCGGCTGGTTAGAAACCAAAAATGTTCAAATTTACACAGAGGTGTTTTTAACACTTGTCATGCCTGGTTAGGACAAAAATTTGTAACTTTTTATGGTTCCCGAGCAATGTAGCAAGTTGAATTTCAGAATTTAGAGTCTCAACTATCCATTTTTTTAACTTACAATTTTACATTTATGGTTCTTTTTTCACAAAAGAGGGATCTTGAAGCGTAATTCATGTGTGTCATATGTTTAATATACTCACACCTCACATGATTAAGCGATTGCGTGGCTATTTGAACATTACCCCCGGGTAGGACAACAGGGCCCTTCACGAAGATTTGGAACTGCAATCCCTGAAGAAACAAGTATTAGCAACTTCATAGCAACCAGTACCCCTGTGTCCATCCTGTTGTCATGGAGACAACCCCATGCTTCTGCTAGAATAGAGTGCAAGTGCTGATGGGCGAGATGCTTACGCACACGGACAAACTCTTTCAAGGGTGTGTGTGTCTGTGTTATCTTCAGGGGTAGAGGGCAGGGACTTTGAGTTTATGTGGGAGGGTTATGCGTTTATGTCTGTACCATGGTGAGTATTTAGGCATGTAGTTCTGAGAGATAACGTGATGATCTCCATTCAGAGGTTCATTTTAGATTGGAAAACTGTGAGGTGAGAGGTTTTCTCCCATCTGTAGAGCTATATCACTGTTGGAAACTCTGAGGCTGTTTTTACGCAGTCTCAGGCGATCACAAGCAGTCAAGCCACACTGATGAAGGTTTACACCTGGTAGTGAAATGCCTCTCTTTTAAGACCACTCCTGAAAAGTGAACAGACTGATTGTGATTCTAGGAGATTCTCTGATTTCGTGACTACATACATCTCTCACTATGTGCATGTCTTCAGGATAAATCTCTTGTGATGGACAAGAGGAGTCCTAACACACAATACATACCTTCAATGCACACTATTATTTTTTATTTTTGGTATATATTTTTTTGGCCTTATTGGATAGGACAGTGTAGAGATCAGAAAGAAAAGGGGTGAACATTATTATTAGGTTATTAGATTTTGTTGTAAGAATATGTCAGCAACAATTTTTGAAGTCATTTATAAGTTATTAGTTAATGATGACCTAATCAGTTACAAAACATGACTACGTTGATAAACGATTAATAAGTGATATGCTATAATTTTATGAATGTATTATAAATCATTGAAATATTTATGTTTTTTGTAAAAGTGTTGTATTATTATCTCAATAAACAATCCAGTATAGTAAATCTCCTATGCCTTGACTTTAATGGTTCATCTTTCATGATAGAAGATATTGAAAAGGATGGACCAGGCCCTCTGGAATCAGTTAGTAGTCACTCTAGTCCTCCCTAAGCCTCCAGGGTCTACTCAAGCCTCAGAACCATAGACTGTAAAAAAAAATATGGATGTAGTGTCCGTGACATTACCCGTAGGTTTCTGAAGAGCATTTTTGAAGCCCAAAGTGGCCGGAGCCGGCCGGAGTCATCTTGGCAGCGCGTCATTCCCGGATAACCAAAAATGCAGCAGCAATCCACCTGTCAATCAAGTGGCCATGCCCCTTAATTATGCAGAACTTTAAGGCTTAATATAATTTAAATGGATGAGTTATAAAAAAATTCACCCCCCTCAGAGTTGTCATGAAGGGCAAAATTCTCTATATAGACCAAAACCACTTTTTGTACCAGAGATTGACTCTCTTTTGGAGCCTGTCTCTAGCGGCCAGTCGATGAATTGCAGTTTCACTTCCGTGTTGGATTCAAGAGAGAGACAGGAATGCTACCGCTTGCTCAGAACCCCTAGTATTGGTGCACAATCCCACAAGTGGCTCTGCCCAACCAAGGGTCAGTGGTCGCTGCCCTGTCCATCTCGGAGCTTGAGTCAGCTGGTCCAGTTGTCCCAAGTCCAATATTCTCAAGTCTGGTGGTCTCTAGTGTGGCGGTCCTAGAGCTCTTACCTTTGGTGGTCTCAGAGGGTCCTGCGCTTCTTGCTTCGACCATGGAGAATGCTGCAAAGTCTACTCCTAACCCCAAACCTCCTTTCCTGCCAGTCCTGTCACAACTGAAGAGGAGTTATCTCTCCCTGTCACAGCCCCCATTCCAGCCCTGTCATAGCCGATGTGGCCATTTCCCTACCACGAGCAATTCCTGTCCTGGCCATGGCCAACAATCACCTTGTTGTCTTTTTTTCCCAATAGTGACCACTGAGGTCAAGACCACTCGCAATCACCTACACTGCCACCTCGCTTCTGAATATCTGGGCCCCTTCTCCACTGTGGTGTTCCCCGAGTTCCCCGGGTCTCCTGCTTCCCCAGATCTTCCTTGGTCTAATGCAGGGGTAGGCAACCTAAGGCACGCGAGGGTTAATCGCTGGCACACAAGCAAATGCGAGAGAAGTGTATGTAATTCATTCAGATAAAGTAGTCTAGTTTTATGCCGGTCAAATGCACTCGGGCTCCCCATGATTAACATCGCGCAACATCAGCATCACACATGCACACGGAACGCACATGTAGGAAACCTCGTGAATTACGGCCGTTTCACGCATATTTGTTTCGGCGTACATGTTAATCCACACCGGGAGCGGGAGCAGGAGCAGGAGCAGCGCATGAGAGCCCAACAGGAGCGTCGCGTGAGCAGTAGTGAAGCGGGGGTTTCGCCGCCGAGTCTATTTTGTCTGCGCTGCTCACGCTCAATTTAAAGCCCCCTTTCACACAGAGATTCCAGAAAATACACGGATAAAGTGACCCGAGATTTGACCCGGGTTCGTTTGATTTTGGTTCACACTGCCAGTGATTTTCCGGAATCAGAGAGTGCGTTCTCACACAAGCCGTACAAATCCCGTAAAGACACGTGACATCGATGTAACTTAAAATGTCTTAAGTTTGCCTATGAGCTGCGATTTCTCTCTCTGATTCGATCATAAACTTGCGCATAACGTATCGTTTCACTTGCTGGCGAACGATCCCGGCTTCAGCGTCATCACTACGACACGGCATTATTACGGCTTTTGTTCACACAGCGCGCGTTCCGGGACTGAACACGGCAATGTTACTAGGTCCCCAATTCCCGCATCAATCCCGGGTCGTGTTTGCATTCACACAGAAGGCAAAGCGCTGTGCGCTGGGTTCAAAGCGCTGTGTGAAAGGTGCTAAAGTGAAAGCACACTTTTGATGGACAAAATAAATATGATTCCAAACAAAAGTGCCCAAAATGCACAGAATGTGCATGTCTAGTGTGTTTTAACAAGAACTGGATTAGGTTATGTCAGAAAAGAAAATTAAGACTCAAAAATATTTATATAAAATTTACCCATTTAAACTTGGTTTAATTATTCAGTTTGGGTAAAAGGATATGGTATTTTATATAAAAAAAAATATATATAGAAAATAAATATTTGTGTGTGCTGTAAAGTAGTTAGAAAAAATGAAATCGGAATCGGCTAAAAAAATAGGTATCGGCAGGTCAAACTCAATGAAAAATCGGAATCGGCCTAGAAAATTGTAATCGGTGCATCTCTAGTTATCAGGGCCGTGCAGAGACCTCTGGAGGGGCAGGTGCTCAAAGTATAAAAGGGGGCACATGGAACAAGGCTTTAAATAGGGCTGTGCTCAAAATATCAATACAGCAATATATCAATATGGATGATTCTGTATCGATACGGCAGCAAATGCATTGATGCAGTTTTGAAAAAGAAACAGAACAGAAAAGACTAATTTTAAGTTTAAGAGTAAAAAAAAAAAAATGTATGTGCACCTATTAATAACTCTGGGATTAGAAACTGAAGTATCTTAAGTTGTCCCAACCTGATGGATTTTTTCTTCTCTGTTAAACAGAATAATAAAGAACAGCTGTAATAGTAAACTGTGTAGGACAAAATCAACGTGGCCCATGTTTCGTACAGTACAGTACAGTTTTATTTAATGCCATGTCAGCATCTGTGGCTATTTTCATGGCATAAACTGATTTACAAAAATACAAGAGTTACATTTATACAATGAAAATAAAAACAAAGCAAACAGAAAAAATACAGCAATTAATACTTTACAAGATTTTTAACATTAATGTGGTACCTGTTTCTGGTAAATTCTTACTAAAGTCCTTAAGTGAGTTTGCTGCCTTTGCTGTTGTTACTGCTGCTGCTGCTGCTGCTGATGATGATGATGATGATGATGATGATGATGATGATACTGCTGGAGTTGATCTGAGACTGTAGACATTAAAACAAACATATAGGGGATATATTAGCTGATTAAACAATTTTTATGTGACCATGACAAGATGTAAAGATAGCTGACAGTGTTTGGAACTGGCTCACTAGCTCACTGACCTGCTGTAAAGCTGACTCTGCCCAGGCTGATAGGGGAGATGTTCACAGAGGCTGCTGCACACAAAACATAAGATACTGGTAAGCCTTACCAGTGTTGTGATAATAATTTTTAAGGCACTCTACGTTTTTTTTTTAATTAATACTGTAGAAATAATAACAATAGTTTAAAGTATAAATAATAGTTTTTAGTCAAATAACATAAAAAGACCAGACCCTCGAAACTTGTCTCTCTCAAACAGCAAACTAACGTTACTTCTACAGCCTACACACAGCAATATAAACAACATCTCTGTCTGCATGCTCTCTTCACGTCGTTCTTGTAAAATAATAATAATAAGTAAACAAACATCAAAAGCACTTCGCTGATAATGAAACACCACTTACCAGCAGCCGCAGAGTTGAAGATATCCTCTGGTAGTGCGCGTAGCCGCGCGAAATTAAAAAATGCGCGTGCAGCGTGAGGAATCGTCCCGGATGAGTTCGTAAGGTGAAAGGTCATCATGTGGGTCATTTTATTTACGGCTAAATTATTATTCATTAATTTTACTAATAGTTAGATTGGGCAGGCATCCACAAAAGGGCCTTTAATAAAAAAAAAAGGAGAGGAAATTTTGCCTTGACAAAAGGGCACTTTGGGCACCAAGGGGCAAAAGGGCAGGTGCTGGAGCACCCAACTGCACGTGCCTGCTAGTTAGGAGTTATAAATATTATTAAATTGTCTATCTATATTTAAAATATTTAAATATTTAAATTTCTGTACTATTTCTGTGTAAGCCATTATGAAAATGTAAAATGTTTGTGTATTTATATGAGTGTGTGTGTGTGTGTGTATATATATATATATATATATATATATATATATATAGGCTATGTGTGTGTTGTGGCACAGTGATGAACTTGGAAACTTAAAAATGGCACTTCATGACAAAAAGGTTGCCGACCCCTGGTCTAATGCATCACCAGTCAGGCTGCAATCTTCCACTCCTCTGGTTCCATTATGGGCAGTGGCGGTTCTACATTGAATTACACCCTGGGCGAGACCCCTTTTCGATTTTTGTTACCCCATTGGCAGATAATGTTTTGCTTGTTTTAAGCAAAAACTAAATTTTTATTTATTTCCCCAGAAAACAAGACTTAATATCTTATGTAATTTTACTACTTTAGTAAAATAACGTTATGCATCTTTATTTAAGAAATGTTTGATATTTGGACTGGAAACAAGACAAAAATACTAAGTAAGAAAAGCATTTTTGCAGTGTAATAACTGAACTTGCAACAGTTTTGTTGCAAAGAACAATATTATGGTGAAATTAGATCTCGTGTTTGAGTTAAAAACGAATTATTGTTAAGCATAGCAAGAATCATAGAAAAAAGGCTAACAAATAAGAGTTATACCCACCAATTAATATTGCCCCTTCATTCATGACATGGATACCGTAATCATATAGAGTAAACATAGTTGCATTGCATACCTTTATCTTTCGCTCATTTCTAAATTGGGCACCTGATGGCTTTGACCTTTCTTGTCCATCTCTTATTTGGCACTCGACATCGACAATCAACAGATCCCCTGATCCCCCCATAACTGTCACTCACGCTCACGAGTCACGACCAGAAGTCAAGACTAAACCAATTCACCTTGGTAGTGGTGACCAAGTAATCGTTTTGTATTACCTATTTTTATTAGCCATTCAGACCATTCAGAAAAACAAAAATGTGCAGGAAATATAGAGGCCCGTATTTATAATATTATGAATGAAATGTGCGTTATCTGGAAGAAAGTCGAGGTGTGACTGATAACTTCGATAACTATATGGATCCCCCCCCCTTGTCCGTTCCATTTGGGAGAGACCCAGGTGAACTGTCATCCGCGCCCGCGCCTCCGCGCCCCCTCCCCTTTCCCCTTCTCAAACAAACAGCTTCTGTGCACGGCATCTTCTCAGCAAGCAGGGGCGCCTGCAGCAGCAGGGGGCGCAAATTTGGCAATTCCCCACACAGTGAAATGATAGATAATAGAAAACCGCTTCGCGGCGCAGATTTGTATTTTTTTCTCTGCTCGTGCCGGCGATGCCGCCCCCCCCCAAAAAATGCCGCCCCAGGCGATTGCCTGGTTCGCCCGTGCCTAAAACCGCTACTGAGTATGGGACACAGTTCCCTCAATTCATCCAGGACCTACAAATCGCCTGGCTCTGCTCTGGTCTACTGAACTCTGGTATGGGCCTCCATTCCTGCGGCGCCACCACGGTTCTCCACTCCTCCAGTCCCACTGTGGTATACAGCTCTGCTGGCCCTTACTTCCCTCTCCCTGAGGTCTACCATCACCTCCTCCCACCTGCACTTTTTTGTTTAGTATTGTTACAGTAGTAGGAGACACCTAGTGAGGGTTAGGGTATTCTATGTTTGTAAGGACTCGTCCTAGTTTGAAATTTGCCCTGCCCTCTTTGTATTCTGCTCGGTTGTTTCTGTGTTTATGTTTTGCCATTGATTCATTTCCTATGTTTATATCTGTTTCCTTGGTTACAGATTATGCTCACCTGTTTTTAGTTTAATTCCTCATTTTCACTTTTTTTGTTTCCTTCAGTTCTTTGTTGGTTATTGTCTTAGTATGTTAAGCTGTTATGTGTGTGTTTCCCATTTTGAATGGTTTTCTTTTTGGTTTACCCTCTTGTCACCGATACACCCAGTTCTTCCTCACTATCATCACCCTCACTCTGCTCATGCTCCTTGGACTGATCACCCACACTTTTTCCAATCTGCACCTCATTTAGGACTCCATATAACCACAGCACAAATCCATTAATTGCCTGCTATTGTCAGTGTCATGCTGCACGGACTACAGACCTCATTGCTGAATTATGCGCTGTGGCTGAGTGTCTCTCCCAACACCATGGATGAAGACAGCGGTGCAAGCCCTCCCAGCCCAATCCTGTCCTTGTGTGGTCGCTCCTCATTCCCGATTACCAGCTCAACTCAAAACTCCTCCCTAGTCCATCACCACTCCTCATCACTCCCACCACGGACACAGAGCCAATGCCCGCGATGAAAGAAGAGCCATTGGCAATGCTCAAGAAGGAGCCAGAGCCTGTTGCCACGTCCACCTCGGAAATGGGCGAGCCAGGAGCCATTGATTGACTGGGAGTCAGTTCCCACCCTTCTCCCCACCTTCAAACCTCTTCCTTCCCTGTCAGTCCTGTCCTGTGTATTTGAAGTCCCGGTCCCACCTTAAATCTTTCCTCCACCACTGGTTCCATCCAGCTTATCAGTTTCCTCGTCTCATCCATGGAGGTCGTTCCAAGATTCCTTGTCACAACCATGGTGGTTGTTCAAAGCCTCACCATCCTTGCTGGTCCAGTCCAGTTCGTCAGCTCCTTCCCTTCTGCTGGTTCCTATCAGCTGACTGTCTCCACCTCAAGCTTCCCGGTCCTTAGCTTGGCCTAAGTGTTTGGATCCCCTGCTCCACTTCGAGACTCTTAGCCCATAACTCAACCTCGTCAGCCTGTCAGCTGCACCTTGGCTCCTCGCTCCCTTTACTCCACAGTGGTTCATCATCCCTCAGTCCCTCCAGTGCACCTCATGAAGGACTTAATATAACCACAGCACAAACACACACTCAATGGTCTGCTATTGTCCACTATTTGCCTCCTTTTTAGAACACAACTGTATATCATACTAGTAGGCCTAGTCATATCTGATAATTACTGAAGCGAATCAAGCAGGCATATATATGACTTGTTTTTCCATTGGTATGGCATGCAGCCTTCAGGTAGTCTCAGGTTCGGTACCCTGGTGTGCACCCGGGTCCGCATTACATCTTTCACATTACCAATTTTTCATGCGAACCGTGCCCTGTTCCAAACTAAACTGCCAGTGTGGAAATCCCATAGAGAGTAACATGCATCAGGCTATCAATAAGGTCAAAATGATTGTCACATTATTGTTAATGAAATCATTATTAATGAAATAGCATGCAAAATGAAATCAAAAGCAATAGTTTTATCTTTGAAATCTAATAATCTGCATTGATCTGTTTTGTGGAATTGATTTTCCATATCTGTCATAAAAGCAATGTCATGCTTTCACATTTTCTCCATTCTCCTTGTCTTTTTCAACCGCAAACTGTTCTCTTTGAATGTGGCAGTGCATCTGTGGTCGGGTCACGACTCATGTTGGCATGTGTGTGGTGAAGGCTGGCTTTGTGACTCAACTCATGTCACAATGCATCACCCCCTGACCTCTGCTGAAACAGCAACCGGACCCCGCCTCACAGGTGTCAATCACACATCGCCATGGTGACCCCTGTCAGTGAAGTGTCAGGAAAAATAACAGGAAAGTGGCTTATCCTCATGATGGAAGAGGAGGGCGGCTTGTATCAGTCAGCGGCATATATATGTTAACACAAGCAGTGGCTTTATTTGTTTGTGTGTGAGTGTGTGTGTGTGTGTGTGTGTGTGTGTGTGTGTGTGTGTGTGTGTGTGTGTGTGTGTGTGTGTATTGGAGGGTGTATGCTTCTCACCTGGACAGACATCTCTTGGATAACAAGCAGTTTAGGCTAAGAGTGTGTGTCAGCCTGCATGGTCTGTCATGCAGGCGAGGCTGTTTTTGTCCGAGCTGTCTTCTCTTGTCTTCGTATCTTTGTATCTGGTGACGTCTGGAAACTTTCAGGGAACTTACTGAAAAAATAAAGCACTGGTCATCCAAAGGCGTCAGACTTTCCAAATCTATATTTTCCCTTTTGACACTTCTATAGAAATAGATGCGTACATTGGAAACAGTCAATATTAGAAAAATGTTTACGCAATGTGAAGTCTCGAGATCCTATGTTGAGGGAATCATATATTTTAATATATAACATATATTAATTACCAGATGAAATAAAATATCTTCAACATGCAGTGTTTTTTGCTTGCAGTTAAAGGTGCTTTCAGCCTTTTTTTGCTAATTGAAAGTTTTACACAAATGAATAAACACTTTTGAGAAAAATCTTTAAAATGGTGTTCACTCAGACATAAGTGGAAAAACACAATGTCCAGACACGCTGCTCCTGCTGGATGAAACTAACTGCAATGACCTCAGCATCTCCCACACACAGATCACACACAGGACCAAGCATGAACACACACCCGTCACAGCTGCGCTGCAGGGAGAAGACTCACAGAGCAATAAAGCATCCGCCTCAGAACAACACTAACCACCTCCTATGCACTAAATATTGTTGAGACTGAATCCAGGAATGTCCATAATGGATGTGAGTAGTGTTGAAACGGAGAGAAACTTGGACAAACAGGAATGGAACAAAGATAAACATGCAGAAGTGGTTAAACAGATTTCATACAGCCAGGCCGACAGAAGTCGGTATAGAGTCCTAAACCAAAGCTACTATAGGGACAAACAGAGCCAGCGATACATAAGCAAAATCTCACTTAGTGCACCTTTAAGGAGACAGTTTTGTCTGATCGGCCTCTCAGTGGTACGGTGACTGGGAGGGGACATGTTTGGTTCACTTTTTGTCGTGGCCACGAGATAATTTTGTCAAAGTAACGACATCCTTATGTTGTGGCCACGCGATGTGAAGTCATGGCCTCGAGATCCTACGTCGAGGGAACAACATTTTTCTCATGGCCATGCATTTAATGCATAAACAAACCCTTGTGACCATAGCAACCTGGGATTATCAGAAATCAACATTATTAATAAATGAATGTTTTATTTTGAATTAAGGATGACAATGTAATCCCAACCCACAGCCTTTCAAATCAATTTACTGATCATGTTTTTTTATTGAATATTTTTATATTATTATTATACTTATTATTAGGCTATTATTATTATTATTAATATTATAAAGGCCCCAATAAAATTTAATATTTTCTGCATGCAGTGTTTTTTGCTTGCAGTAATATTCCATGACTCGAGCTCAGTAGTAATCACAACTAATTGTTCTAATTTTCAAGCAGCTCTCGGTGTTTGTGTGTCTGAAGTGTGCCATGGAGTAGTGCAGTGATACGCTGTGTTTGTGTGTCTGAAGTGTGCCGTGGAGTAGTGCAGTGATACGCTGTGTATGTGAGTCTGAAGTATGTTGTGGAGTAGTGCAGTGATACGCTGTGTATGTGAGTCTGAAGTGTGTTGTGGAGTAGTGCAGTGATACGCTGTGTATGTGAGTCTGAAGTGTGTTGTGGAGTAGTGCAGTGATACGCTGTGTATGTGAGTCTGAAGTGTGCCGTGGAGTAGTGCAGTGATACGCTGTGTATGTGAGTCTGAAGTGTGTTGTGGAGTAGTGCAGTGATACGCTGTGTATGTGAGTCTGAAGTGTGTTGTTGAGTAGTGCAGTGATACGCTGTGTATGTGAGTCTGAAGTGTGTTGTGGAGTAGTGGAGTGATACGCTGTGTTTGTGTGTCTGAAGTGTGCCGTGGAGTAGTGCAGTGATATGCTGTGTATGTGCGTCTGAAGTGTGCTGTGGAGTAGTGGAGTGATACGCTGTGTTTGTGCATCTGAAGTGTGCCGTGGAGTAGTGCAGTGATACGCTGTGTATGTGCGTCTGAAGTGTGCCGTGGAGTAGTGCAGTGATACGCTGTGTATGTGCGTCTGAAGTGTGTCGTGGAGTAGTGGAGTGATACGCTGTGTTTGTGCGTCTGAAGTGTGTCGTGGAGTAGTGCAGTGATACGCTGTGTTTGTGCGTCTGAAGTCTGTCGTGGAGTAGTGCAGTGATACGCTGTGTATGTGAGTCTGAAGTGTGCCGTGGAGTAGTGGAGTGATACGCTGTGTTTGTGCGTCTGAAGTGTGTTGTGGAGTAGTGCAGTGATACGCTGTGTATGTGAGTCTGAAGTGTGCCGTGGAGTAGTGCAGTGATACGCTGTGTTTGTGCGTCTGAAGTGTGCCTTGGAGTAGTGCAGTGATACTACTGTATCAGTGCACTACAGTGATACAGTGATACACAACACACTTCAGACTCACATACACAGTGTATGTGAGTCTGAAGTGTGTTGTGGAGTAGTGGAGTGATACGCTGTGTATGTGAGTCTGAAGTGTGTTGTGGAGTAGTGGAGTGATACGCTGTGTATGTGCGTCTGAAGTGTGCCGTGGAGTAGTGCAGTGATACGCTGTGTATGTGCGTCTGAAGTGTGTCGTGGAGTAGTGGAGTGATACGCTGTGTTTGTGCATCTGAAGTGTGTTGTGGAGTAGTGGAGTGATACGCTGTGTATGTGAGTCTGAAGTGTGTTGTGGAGTAGTGCAGTGATACGCTGTGTATGTGAGTCTGAAGTGTGTTGTGGAGTAGTGGAGTGATACACTGTGTATGTGAGTCTGAAGTGTGTTGTGGAGTAGTGGAGTCATACGCTGTGTATGTGAGTCTGAAGTGTGTTGTGGAGTAGTGCAGTGATACGCTGTGTATGTGAGTCTGAAGTGTGTTGTGGAGTAGTGGAGTCATACGCTGTGTATGTGAGTCTGAAGTGTGCTGTGGAGTAGTGCAGTGATACGCTGTGTATGTGAGTCTGAAGTGTGTTGTGGAGTAGTGCAGTGATACGCTGTGTTTGTGCATCTGAAGTGTGTTGTGGAGTAGTGCAGTGATACGCTGTGTATGTGAGTCTGAAGTGTGCCGTGGAGTAGTGCAGTGATACGCTGTGTATGTGAGTCTGAAGTGTGTCGTGGAGTAGTGGAGTGATACGCTGTGTTTGTGCGTCTGAAGTGTGTTGTGGAGTAGTGCAGTGATACGCTGTGTATGTGAGTCTGAAGTGTGCCGTGGAGTAGTGCAGTGATACGCTGTGTTTGTGCGTCTGAAGTGTGCCTTGGAGTAGTGCAGTGATACTACTGTATCAGTGCACTACAGTGATACAGTGATACACAACACACTTCAGACTCACATACACAGTGTATGTGAGTCTGAAGTGTGTTGTGGAGTAGTGGAGTGATACGCTGTGTATGTGAGTCTGAAGTGTGTTGTGGAGTAGTGGAGTGATACGCTGTGTATGTGCGTCTGAAGTGTGCCGTGGAGTAGTGCAGTGATACGCTGTGTATGTGCGTCTGAAGTGTGTCGTGGAGTAGTGGAGTGATACGCTGTGTTTGTGCATCTGAAGTGTGTTGTGGAGTAGTGGAGTGATACGCTGTGTATGTGAGTCTGAAGTGTGTTGTGGAGTAGTGCAGTGATACGCTGTGTATGTGAGTCTGAAGTGTGTTGTGGAGTAGTGGAGTGATACACTGTGTATGTGAGTCTGAAGTGTGTTGTGGAGTAGTGGAGTCATACGCTGTGTATGTGAGTCTGAAGTGTGTTGTGGAGTAGTGCAGTGATACGCTGTGTATGTGAGTCTGAAGTGTGTTGTGGAGTAGTGGAGTCATACGCTGTGTATGTGAGTCTGAAGTGTGCTGTGGAGTAGTGCAGTGATACGCTGTGTATGTGAGTCTGAAGTGTGTTGTGGAGTAGTGCAGTGATACGCTGTGTTTGTGCATCTGAAGTGTGTTGTGGAGTAGTGCAGTGATACGCTGTGTATGTGAGTCTGAAGTGTGCCGTGGAGTAGTGCAGTGATACGCTGTGTATGTGAGTCTGAAGTGTGTCGTGGAGTAGTGGAGTGATACGCTGTGTTTGTGCGTCTGAAGTGTGTCGTGGAGTAGTGCAGTGATACGCTGTGTTTGTGCGTCTGAAGTGTGTCGTGGAGTAGTGCAGTGATACGCTGTGTTTGTGCGTCTGAAGTGTGTCGTGGAGTAGTGCAGTGATACGCTGTGTTTGTGCATCTGAAGTGTGTCGTGGAGTAGTGCAGTGATACGCTGTGTATGTGACTCTGAAGTGTGTCGTGGAGTAGTGCAGTGATACGCTGTGTATGTGCGTCTGAAGTGTGTCGTGGAGTAGTGCAGTGATACGCTGTGTATGTGCGTCTGAAGTGTGTTGTGGAGTAGTGCAGTGATACGCTGTGTATGTGAGTCTGAAGTGTGTTGTGGAGTAGTGCAGTGATACGCTGTGTATGTGAGTCTGAAGTGTGTTGTGGAGTAGTGGAGTGATACGCTGTGTATGTGAGTCTGAAGTGTGTTGTGGAGTAGTGGAGTAATACGCTGTGTTTGTGCGTCTGAAGTGTGTTGTGGAGTAGTGCAGTGATATGCTGTGTATGTGAGTCTGAAGTGTGCCGTGGAGTAGTGCAGTGATACGCTGTGTATGTGAGTCTGAAGTGTGTCGTGGAGTAGTGCAGTGATACGCTGTGTATGTGAGTCTGAAGTGTGTTGTGGAGTAGTGCAGTGATACGCTGTGTATGTGCGTCTGAAGTGTGTTGTGGAGTAGTGCAGTGATACGCTGTGTATGTGAGTCTGAAGTGTGTTGTGGAGTAGTGGAGTCATACGCTGTGTATGTGAGTCTGAAGTGTGTTGTGGAGTAGTGCAGTGATACGCTGTGTATGTGTGTCTGAAGTGTGTTGTGGAGTAGTGGAGTCATACGCTGTGTATGTGAGTCTGAAGTGTGTTGTGGAGTAGTGGAGTGATACGCTGTGTATGTGAGTCTGAAGTGTGTTGTGGAGTAGTGCAGTGATACGCTGTGTATGTGCGTCTGAAGTGTGCCGTGGAGTAGTGCAGTGATACGCTGTGTATGTGCGTCTGAAGTGTGTTGTGGAGTAGTGCAGTGATACGCTGTGTATGTGAGTCTGAAGTGTGTTGTGGAGTAGTGCAGTGATACGCTGTGTATGTGAGTCTGAAGTGTGTTGTGGAGTAGTGGAGTCATACGCTGTGTATGTGAGTCTGAAGTGTGTTGTGGAGTAGTGGAGTCATACGCTGTGTATGTGAGTCTGAAGTGTGTTGTGGAGTAGTGCAGTGATACGCTGTGTATGTGCGTCTGAAGTGTGTTGTGGAGTAGTGCAGTGATACGCTGTGTATGTGAGTCTGAAGTGTGTTGTGGAGTAGTGGAGTGATACGCTGTGTATGTGAGTCTGAAGTGTGTTGTGGAGTAGTGGAGTGATACACTGTGTATGTGCGTCTGAAGTGTGCCGTGGAGTAGTGCAGTGATACGCTGTGTTTGTGCGTCTGAAGTATGCCGTGGAGTAGTGGAGTGATACGCTGTGTATGTGAGTCTGAAGTGTGTTGTGGAGTAGTGGAGTGATACGCTGTGTATGTGCGTCTGAAGTGTGCCGTGGAGTAGTGCAGTGATACGCTGTGTATGTGAGTCTGAAGTGTGTTGTGGAGTAGTGGAGTCATACGCTGTGTATGTGAGTCTGAAGTGTGTTGTGGAGTAGTGGAGTGATACGCTGTGTATGTGCGTCTGAAGTGTGCCGTGGAGTAGTGCAGTGATACGCTGTGTATGTGCGTCTGAAGTGTGTCGTGGAGTAGTGCAGTGATACGCTGTGTATGTGAGTCTGAAGTGTGCCGTGGAGTAGTGCAGTGATACGCTGTGTATGTGAGTCTGAAGTGTGCCGTGGAGTAGTGCAGTGATACGCTGTGTATGTGAGTCTGAAGTGTGCCGTGGAGTAGTGCAGTGATACGCTGTGTTTGTGCATCTGAAGTGTGTTGTGGAGTAGTGGAGTGATACGCTGTGTTTGTGTGTCTGAAGTGTGTTGTGGAGTAGTGGAGTGATACGCTGTGTATGTGAGTCTGAAGTGTGTTGTGGAGTAGTGCAGTGATACGCTGTGTATGTGAGTCTGAAGTGTGCCGTGGAGTAGTGGAGTGATACGCTGTGTATGTGAGTCTGAAGTGTGTTGTGGAGTAGTGCAGTGATACGCTGTGTATGTGAGTCTGAAGTGTGTTGTGGAGTAGTGCAGTGATACGCTGTGTATGTGAGTCTGAAGTGTGCCGTGGAGTAGTGGAGTGATACGCTGTGTATGTGCATCTGAAGTGTGTCGTGGAGTAGTGCAGTGATACGCTGTGTATGTGAGTCTGAAGTGTGTCGTGGAGTGATATGCTGTGTATGTGCATCTGAAGTGTGTCGTGGAGTAGTGCAGTGATACGCTGTGTATGTGAGTCTGAAGTGTGCCGTGGAGTAGTGGAGTGATACGCTTTATATGTGGAGTCCAGTGTACGCAGTAAGGGTTGAGGCAGCGTGAATGTAGCAGGACTGAAGCACGACGACCCACAGAGATGTTGATGTTTTCTGAGCTCCATTAAGACATTCAGAATTAAATCAATCAGAGCTATAAACAAACCCAGAAGCACATCCAAATCAGCAGTTAAATCTACCCTTTATATAGATGGTCTCAGTATCAGCATTTTACGCAGAGCATGATATAATATCAATACAAAAGCAAGTCACTCAAGGCTGTGTTAGAGGGATTTTACCACAGTTTAAAACATTCCTTATGCATGGTAAAATTGCCAGAGTAATATGATAAAAGACACCAACCCTAACCCTTACTCGAACATTTCACCCCAACATTTATTACTTTATTCACCCTTGTGTTTTTCCAGACCTGTATGACTTTTTCTTATGCAAAACTCAAAAGCAGAAAATGTAATGCATATCAAGGGTGAATACAATTGCAGTAGCCTACTTTTGTTATGTTGTTTGATACACACAATCACGCATACATGGGTGAAGTGAAAGGTGAATGAATGAAACCGAAACAGAAACAGGGAAATTAAGCTATCGAGTCAGTTAACCATCAACCAATGGTGTGTGGTTCAAAAAAAACAAAAAAAACATAATAGGCTACTTAGTATTTTTATGTTTATTTAAATGTAATAAAGTGCTTTAACAAATTGCCTCATTATTTTTACAGATAAATTGCTTTAATACCAATGATCAGGCTGGCCTAGGACTTTAGTACAGTACTTCTGCTGTCAGGAAAGCCAAATCTAGTTCTTACACCTGTCCTGACCTGAGCACAAGCTCTCATTCTAATCCTGAAAGTCTTCAATGCGTATATATAAAGTCTTAAATACCATAATTATTATGACCGCCGCTAGCGTAGCTAGCCGGTCATATAGGGATTGTCAAAGTTTTTTTTTTTTTTTTTTTCCGTCACCTTACTGAATTTTTCGTCAACGATACCAGGGACACCGAAGCACCGGGGAACATGAAATTTGGTGGGCATGTAGCCCCACTAGACTTCTAAGGAAAAATTTCGTTTGGTCCCCGGGGGCCACTCCCCCCCCGCGCTGGGCCCCCCCAAACCCCCAAAAATGCAGTTTTTCCTAAATAACTACCTGAACCGTGGCACCGAGGATGAAGAAATTTTTATGGTATGTTGGTCTACTAGACTTTTACGGAAAAATTTCGTTTGGTCCCTGGGGGCCACTTCCCCCCCCGCGCTGGGGCCCCCTTAAATTTTTCGTCAACGATACCAGGGACACCGAAACACCGGGGAACATGAAATTTGGTGGGCATGTAGCCCCACTAGACTTCTAAGGAAAAATTTCGTTTGGTCCCCGGGGGCCACTCCCCCCCCGCGCTGGGCCCCCCCAAACCCAAAAAAATGCAGTTTTTCCTAAATAACTACCTGAACCGTGGCACCGAGGATGAAGAAATTTTTATGGTATGTTGGTCTACTAGACTTTTACGGAAAAATTTCGTTTGGTCCGCGGGGGCCACTTCCCCCCCCGCGCTGGGGCCCCCGTAAATTTTTCGTCAACGATACCAGGGACACCGAAACACCGGGGAACATGAAATTTGGTGGGCATGTAGCCCCACTAGACTTCTAAGGAAAAATTTCGTTTGGTCCTCGGGGGCCACTCCCCCCCCGCGCTGGGCCCCCCCAAACCCAAAAAAATGCAGTTTTTCCTAAATAACTACCTGAACCGTGGCACCGAGGATGAAGAAATTTTTGTGGTATGTTGGTCTACTAGACTTTTACGGAAAAATTTCATTTGGTCCCCGGGGGCCACTTCCCCCCCCCGCGCTGGGGCCCCCGTAAATTTTTCGTCAACCATACCAGGGACACCGAAACACCGGGGAACATGAAATTTGGTGGGCATGTAGCCCCACTAGACTTCTAAGGAAAAATTTCGTTTGGTCCCCGGGGGCCACTCCCCCCCCCCCGCGCTGGGCCCCCCCAAACCCAAAAAAAGCAGTTTTTCCTAAATAACTACCTGAACCGTGGCACCGAGGATGAAGACATTTTTATGGTATGTTGGTCTACTAGACTTTTACGGGAAATTTCGTTTGGTCCCCGGGGCCACTTCCCCCCCCGCGCTGGGGCCCCCGTAAATTTTTCGTCAACGATACCAGGGACACCGAAGCACCGGGGAACATGAAATTTGGTGGGCATGTAGCCCCACTAGACTTCTACGGAAAAATTTCGTTTGGTCCCCGGGGGCCACTCCCCCCCCGCGCTGGGCCCCCCCAAACCCCAAAAAATGCAGTTTTTCCTAAATAACTACCTGAACCGTGGCACCGAGGATGAAGACATTTTTATGGTATGTTCGTCTACTAGACTTTTACGGAAAAATTTCGTTTGGTCCCCGGGGGCCACTCCCCCCTCCCCGCGCTGGGGCCCCCGTAAATTTTTCGTCAACGATACCAGGGACACCGAAGCACCGGGGAACATGAAATTTGGTGGGCATGTAGCCCCACTACACTTCTACGGAAAAATTTCGTTTGGTCCCCGGGGGCCACTCCCCCCCCGCGCTGGGCCCCCCCAAACCCCAAAAAATGCAGTTTTTCCTAAATAACTACCTGAACCATGGCACCGAGGATGAAGATATTTTTATGGTATGTTGGTCTACTAGACTTTTACGGAAAAATTTCGTTTGGTCCCCGGGGGCCACTTCCCCCCCCTGCGCTGGGGCCCCCGTAAATTTTTCGTCAACGATACCAGGGACACCGAAACACCGGGGAACATGAAATTTGGTGGGCATGTAGCCCCACTAGACTTCTACGGAAAAAATTCGTTTGGTCCCCGGGGGCACACACACACATGCAGGAATACAAACAAACGCAAGCATGCACACACACTGACATCCACACGCACAGACACACACCCATACACACACATACAAATCCACATGCACAGACACACACACACACAAACACACACGCGCACACATGTACGCACACATACATACACGCACAGACACACACACACACACACACAGACACACACATACACAAATACACACACATACACACACACACACACACACACACACACACACACAGACAGACATGCACATACTATTACTTTTTTTAGGTATATACATAAACACGCAATACAGCCAAATTACTCCACGTCATTTATTTTTGTGGAAAGCCAGTGCAGGCCTGAGCGGCGGTCATATTTTGTACCGCGATGCGGTACATCTAGTTAAATACTTTAAGTCTTTAAATTAATTTAAATTGATAATACCACATGTGTACCTAATTACTGTTTGTCTGCCCAATCTCTGAACAAAAAGGTTTCATTAAGCGCACCTGCTAGCGACAGCTGTAAGCACAACAGAAGCTCACGTTGTTTTCCAAAGACAGATATTGATTACGATGGTCTGTCTCTTAAACCTGCATTGATTGCTTACCTCCACTGGAACTGATCTCCCCACACAAATGTTCATGCTTTGATGTTAAAGCTAGAATGTCCACTAATGTGTTTATTTACAAAAAGGCACGAGTGGAGAAAAACAAGGCAATTTTATTTTTACCAACATTTTCATAAAACTGCATTTTAAATATATTATTTCTATAGGCTATACAAAAAAGGACAAAATAAATAGGCTGAATAAGCTGATCTATACACGGGTTTCTTGTATACAAACAATACCGGATGCGCGCGCATCCAGGAGGCAAAAAAACACTATCTGTTATGCCGAGTTCTGTAATAAAAGAATAAAATAACATTGTAATTAACGTAGATTTCGCATTGTTTGTAATTTTTTGTTGACTCAATAATAAACTGCAATTTCAGAGTTGGATCTGTTTGTTTGTGTTTCATATTAATATAACATTATGTAAAAAGTCCAACTGTTTACGAATCAAAATCCGGACATACTGTGATGCATGTATGAATTATCATGTTAGACTAAGTTAGTAATGTAATAGTCAATGTTAGCAGTGCAGCATAGAGCCCGAATTTGCTTTTATATAAGTTAACCTTGTTTACGTTACTTTACGACCTGCAACATTTCATGACTGCACACATATAACGTTACTTACTGTAAATCGAAGATTTGACGGTGGATTATGTGCTGTCATGAGCACATACTAGAGTTTAACTGCTCAACCAGTTATGAACAGTGAAAAAAATACATGTTTATTTTTTCAAACAGCTATTTAGATCGCAAATTTGAGATTTAGTATACCAAGTGTGTAGTATACTACAAGAAAACATTCAAATAAATGCTGTTCTTTTGAATTTTCTATTCATCAAAGAATCCTAAATAAAATATGTCACAAAAATAAGAAGCAGCACAACTGTTTTCAACATTGATAATTATCAGAAATGTTTCTTGAGCATCAAATCATCATATTAGAATGATTTGTGAAGGATCATGTGACACTGAAGACTGGAGTAATGATCAAATTCAGCTTTGATAAATTACACGTTTTCTTTTTGAATGCATTTTAAAATGTATGTTCCAATAATATTTCATAATATTCCTGTTTTACAGAATTTTTTAGCACAAGAGACTGCTTTCAAAAACATAACAATCTTACCAACCCCAAACTTTTGAACAGTAGTGTATACATGGATTTCGAATAAAATAAATTATAATTATATATATCAGGCCATACAATTGCTGGCCACTTGTCATCCACAATCCAAAGATCGTCATGTATTGCGTAGGGATCCGGCAAGATCTCACCATTGCTGAGAGTAAGTTTTTTAATAATATCGCCACGTACATGTGTGAAGTCATGAAATGTTGCAGGTCGTAAAGTAACGTAAACAAGCTTAACTTATATAAAAGCAAATTCGGGCTCTATAGATGCTGCACTGCTAACATTGGCTGTTACATTACTAACTTAGTCTAACATGATAATTAGCATTTTGACTTAGCGACAACACCACCACTATGCTATTAGCCTACCCTAAACCCTTTAACTCTGGTACGAAGGCCGCGGGTCTTTTCTGCCTCCTGGTTGCGTGCGCATGCAGTGATGACGTCGCCGAGAAATCCATGTATAGCATGTTAAATAGTGGTAGCCTAGTCTATGAACGGTACACCCCCCTAAGCTCACAGAAATGGTTAGACCCAAGTCTTCAGCAGCCAATGACACTGACCCGTTCAAACTGATTTTTAACGTGTATTTCACGCGTTTTTTTATTTAAAATGCACATGTTTTTGGCCCTCTCGGCTTTCCATAGTTTGGACACGGTGTAAGTCTCTACATAACAGTTAGCTAATAAATAAGTTAATATGTTCATATCCACAATGTGCCGAAGCCATATACTTCCAGATGTCTGTTTTAATGAATCATTAGCTAACGGTTAGCAAATATGTCATTATATGTCATGACTTGTCAATGCACATGATCATTTAATCATTATTGAGTAATATGTCATTATGGTTTTGTTTTGACATCCACACTAACTCCTTCTGAAAATATTTTTTTTTAGCTGTGAATAGCAAAAAAAGCTATTGCTGCTTATGTTATATTTCTGGGAAATCTAAAAGGATAGAGCATTAAACAGCCTAAACAGCGCTGTGCTTCCCAAAATCCTGTGAGTAAATAGGAGACACCGTTGGCACTGCCTGCGTTTAATTCATCAAATCAGTTTGGCAGAACGAAGACAACATGTTTAATATTAATGAGCCCAACAGCTCGACAGGTATTAGCGTGACGGATGCGGATGAGATGAGGTCTCAGAGAAGAGGTGAGCAAACACGAGAAGTATTCTTCACTGAAAGAAGTTAATACTGTTCGTATATTACAATATTACATCTGAAACACTGAATGGCCGTTAATGTCTCATGCACAACCATTACATTTTATGATATTCTGTTTATTATGATAATGTCCATTCATACATAGATGCCCTTCTGAAAGACTGCTGTGTTGTGAAGAAAGGCTGATGAGATTTAGAATTCAATTATTAATAATATAGAAACCTCTCAACTAATTATTTATCATATAGAAACTATGAGATTACAGCTGTTTGGTTATTGTTATTATTATTATTTACATTACTACACATTTAAGAGATGTGCATTATTATTTATATAACTGAATTTATACATGGATTTATATTGCTTTATGTCAATATTGTGAGCACATCATTTAATATTTGTCACATATCTGAAGTTAGGCTACATTTATTAATTTGCTATAAAATGCTATTCTGGTTGTGCATATCATTTTTTTTATTGGCTACCTGTCAATTTTAACAGATCTATTCCCATTCTACAGCTCCCAGCACACGACATGCAGGAAGAAATGGTTCCCTTTCGACGTTATTGTAGTAAAAATGAAATTGTGGTAATATTATTCATAAGCAAATTCAAAATATAAGCATGAAATCGTTTAAGATAAACCATTAACTACAAGTACAACTATTAATGTACAAAAATACCTATGAAGACTTGTTAAACAATTTGAGCAGATGTATTATCTGAGTAATGGCTGTTTGATGTTCTGCACTGAACAACAGAGATTAAGTGTTAATCTGTGGTTAATCTTTAATCAATGCATTGAGAGAAAAAAGCTTCAGGGTCATCAGGAACTGCATTACAGGGACACTGCAAAATCAAAAGATCCGAGTTCATATTTTCCATGTTTATTAGATACTTATATCTCGTTGCTAAAGGATACAGTATACGTACACACACACACACATACACACACATACGCACACACACACACACACACACACACACACACACACACACACACATGCACACACACTCCCCTAACAAGTGGTTAGAGAGGCAAACAGAGCATCAGTAACATTTGTGAGTTATCGTGTCTACTAAGACTAAACGATTAAACGCCCAAAGAAAAGAACAAAACATAAACTGATCATTACGTCTGAACTCTTCTCCACCCTCTGGTATTTCTCGCTTTCCCTTTGAGTTTTGCACAAATAAACAGGCTGACTTTATTTTAATGTGAACTTGTGAATACACCATTAAACAGTGTGTGTCTGTGTGTTCACGTTCAAGCAGTAATTATAGCCTGACAGTGGCTGACAGCGTGACCTTTCGGGTCAGATGTGTGTGTGTGTGTGTGTGTGTGTGTGTGTGTGTGTGTGTGTGTGTGTGTGTGTGTGTGTGTGTGTGTGTGTGTGTGTGTGTGTGTGTGTGTGTGTGTGTGTGTGTTGGCCCTTTATGAACACAAAACGATGACTATTTCATGAGTAGGTGTAGGAAGCCACAATCAGTTTGATTGTTTGTCAACCTTTGAATGTTGGCTTGAATAATCTTAAAAGTATGTGTATAGACCTTGAAGAAAGACAAACAAAGGCTTTTGATTGTAACTATCCACATGTTTTCTGGTTTATTGTGACGTTAATCCAGTGAGGGATGCCGATCACAGACTGATTTCTTCCCTTCATGTCGTCTCATGCGCAGGAAGTCCTCCTGAAATATAAACCAATTAATTCCACTTCTTTTTCCCACTATCCATAGGAACTGATTGGTATTGACAGATGAAGTATTGGACGTGACAGCGCATAAAGACGCCTGATTTATTGCATTACACGGTGATTCCCTGAAGCCTGTACTTCTGCTGTCAGCTGTGCGACTGTACGAGAGTCCGTCGAGATGATGTGAGCTGGAGATAATGAATTCAGTGAGGCTGTTTGCTTTAAGAATAAGATTGAGCTCGTCCGTCAGTCCCCGGCCCATTATATTCCTCACTGTAATTCTGAAAGAAAATTAAGGCTTCTTCAGGACGTCTTCAGAAGAGAGAGAGAGTGACGCAACACTCGGCTCTCCGTGAACGTCATGTTAGTCGGCAGAGGAGAGCAAACCAGTCGAAGCTGGAGTGTGTTACTGACGTACTCCACACACACACAGAGTACCAGAAGTATGAAGACTATTTCTAACCATGGCTATGTTCATGATGTACCATTTATTAAATATGCAGTACAAAGCCCATTCTATAAAAGTCAAGTCAAGTCAAGTTTATTTGTATAGCGCTTTTCACAATACAGATTGTATCAAAGCAGCTTCACAGTATTAAATTAAAATAATACAACAAAGTTTGTTTCAAGAGGAATTTATTGATTGATAAAATTAAATTAAATATCCCCAAAATATCCCCAACTGAGCAAGCCAAAGGCAACAGTGGCAAGGAACCGAAAAACTCCATCAAGTGACCTAATGGTGTCCTAAAACTCCATCAGGTGACCTAATGGAGAAAAAAAACCTTGGGAGAACCCAGGCTCAGTCGGGGGCCAGTTCTCCTCTGGCATTTATGAGCTAGAGGCCGGATTGTAGTTTGAACTGTAGGATTATATGAATGCCTGGCTGAAGAGATGCGACTTTAATCTAGTTTTAAACTGGGAGAGCGAGTCTGAGCAACGAACAGTATCAGGAAGACTATTCCAGAGTTTTGGAGCCAAATGTGAAAATGCTCTCCCTCCTTTGGTGGTTCTGGATATCCTAGGTATGACCAAAAGCCTTGAATTTAGTGATCTTAAGGAGCGCGATGGATTATAGGGCGATAGAAGATCCGTTAAATAGACTGGAGCTAAGCCGTTTAGGGCTTTATAAGTCAGTAGCAATATCTTATAATTAATACGGAGCTTTATAGGTAACCAATGCAGTGATGATAAAATCGGTGTTATATGATCATATTTTCTTGATCTCGTAAGAACTCTAGCGGCGGCATTTTGGACTAACTGTAGCTTGTTTATTGAGGATGCAGGACAACCAGCTAATAAAGCATTACAGTAATCCAGTCTCGAGGTCATGAATGCATGAACTAACTTTTCTGCATCAGAAACTGATCGCATATTACGTAGCTATTACGTATAAAAGCATGAGAAGCTGTATACAGCATGATACATGATTATGCTACCCCTAAAAACCCTATACCAAAATGTATTTAAAGTACATTTATTTCTTACTAAATATACTACAAATACATATAAATACATATTTACTGACATATTGCTTGAGACTTACTGATAGAAATATTATAATTAAACTTTATTTGGAGTTCTTCTTCATTGCACATTTCTTAATATTAAGCCAAACATGTGATTATTAGTAAGGCTACTATGATCACTGTATAAAATCTTTAAATGCAAGATATTAAAAGTGTAATTAAAGTATACTTGCAATAGTTCCACTTTAGCACAATCAAATATACTTCAGTATATCTTTAGCTGAACTTCAGCACTATTTCTGAATTACTAAAGTACTTTAAGTACAACATTAGTTGCTCCAATTTAGCAGACTTTAAGTTGTATACCAAATTACAATTGCAGGGTTTTTATATTAAGTATAAATATGTAAATTAATTTTGTGATATACTTAGCATAAAATGTATTTCAAATACATACAAATAGGGACGTGGTTGTGAAACTGTGGATTATGTTCATAGTTACTGTAATGTGATGAAGAAACAGAAGATCCTGCTGCAAGATATTTAGATTGATATTTTATTATCAAATCCAATAACATTCTGAAAAAGTGAGACTTACTTTAGGTTTCCAGAAGTTGCGCTGGTCTTTTCTTCTCTATTATGTCGTATATCTGAGTGAAACGCCTCCCGAACAAGAACAAATGTGGGCGGGGCTTGATTGTGAATGTGGGGAATTGATTGGATGGTTGTGGTTTGCTATTGGCTGATCTCATGTGAGTGACAGGTTATAGCCCCGCCCTCGTCATCAGAGAAGAGAAGAGATTCTGATTCAACATGAATTTAAAAACAATGATGTACATATATAATTTATAATAAACACTGCAATATTCCATATAAAAACATTAATTGTCTATTTTAAAGAATTTACTTTAAAGAAATGTAGCAAGTCAAGACATTTTTTTTAGCTTGGAAAGTATGAATATGACAATTATCCATTACATATCAAAGTGCCATGCTATAGGCCTACTCTTGGCACCTACCTTTACTTATTGTGTTATGTTTTTTATGTATTTGTATATTATGTGAAACATTATGCAACAATAAAGAGTAGTATGAAACTCAAAAAGCAGTTTTATGAATGAACAGAGTCTCGATGGCGTCATACTGCCCCCCTCAGGGGCAAACCGGCACTGCACGCGTGACGTCACAGTCTCGAGCGCCTATAAAACACACGCGCGCGAGTCTCACGCTTCACTCACTGACCTCGACCTGAGCGGGTCACACACACACATACACACACACACCAGAGGAGCATCTTCAGGTTCCAGCATCTACTGGTATTCTGCAACAGGCTACAGGTGAATAACCATCGGCTGCAGGTAAGACCAGGATTACAGCAACTTTAGATGTACTTTTCTCTTTTCTACACTCTCAAAAACAGGTACAAAAGCTGTCACTGGGCTGGTACCCTTTCAAAAGGTACATCTTTGTACATAAAGTGTGCATATTAGTATCTCAAAGGTACATATTACCTAAATGCTACATATGAGAACCTTTGAAAGGGTCCCGTCCCAGGGACAGATTTTGTACCCTTTCTCTCTCTGAGACTCTGAGAGTGTACAGATGCATGATCATATCATACAAACACTCTTAAAAATAAAGGTACCAGAGCAAGGAGAGGTTTTGCAGTGAACAGTTCTTAAAAGAGCATGTTTTCTTAGTGTGGAAAACACTTTAATGATCTAAAGAAAATATTTCCATTGTAAAGAGTAATGACAAGATTCCTCATGGAACCAGTAAAGAATCTTCATTTCTGAGAGTGTAGGTGATGGTATTCCAGAACTCTTTGAGTTAGAATTATTACTTCACTGTTAAACATGTTCACTTCACTTACTTAAAATGATTAAGTAAATAAACGTAATGCCTAATTGAAAAATTACTTGACAATTCCACATTACTTAATTTTGTAGTGCCCAGATTTTTCTGAATGGTTTCATGCATATAGTCGTGTTAATAGTGTCCTCTGTGAACATTTCTTTATTTTCTTCTTTTTTTCTTCTTCTTTTTTCTTGAAAATCGTATTTGAATGTGCAGCAATTCAAAAAGCATGAAGTTTATGTACTTGATTAAGCATGAAGTTTATGTACTTGATCATTTTAAGGCAATGGTTTCCTCAGTGTTTTTAAGTGAAGTCACCTGATCCCAGTGTTGTTATGAGTATGTGTGTGTTGGTGTGTTTGTGAGCAGGACAGGGGTTGTCATGAGGGCGGTGTGTGTGATCATCTTGGCCTCTCTGACGGTCCTCCAGTGTCAGGATCTGCCGGGCGAGAGCGATGACCTCTTCCAGCGCGCAGAGACTCTCCTCATCCGCTCAATCCTCACTCAGATGGAGGACGAGAACAACGACAACGGTGCTTACATTCACTCTCACTGCCAGAACATATAGAGATATAGGTACTTTCAATTGGGGAAAAAAAGGTACAAAATCTGTCATTGGGACGGCACCCTTTCAAAGGTTATAATATGTACCATTTAGGTATAATGTGTACACTATTGGTACCAATATGTGCCTTTGAGATACTTATATGCACAGTTTAGGTATAAATATGTATCTCTTGGAAGGGACAGCTTTTGTACCTTTTTTCTGAGAGTGAAAATAGCAGATAAACGAATAAACAAAGTAATAAAGCGACTGCGACACTTCATAGAGATCGACCGAAGATGAATCCTTTTTATCACAGCCTAGATTGCTTTTGTATGTTTGAATGTTGGATTATTTTAATTATTGTTTTGATCTGCTTTTCCAAAAATATAACATGTTTATTATTAACAAAAGCAATAATAATTGCTGCCTTACATTTTTAAATAATATCAACCTGGATGTTTAAGTCGTCTCAACTTAAATTACAATAAAAAGACTCAAGAAATAAGTTGAATCTTGAATCTTGAAAAAAAAAAAACTTATTTTGATGAGTTAAAGCAATGTAAAAACAATGTTGTCATAACTTATTTATATAATTTTTACAGAGTTGTAATAATAATACTTATTATTTCATTTATATTTATAAACTATATTCTCTAGAGACACACTAAATGGTGTTTATTGCTCAACCCAAAATTAAAGTAAAACCCAAACATTGTTTCATCTGTTTATTACATGTAACAAATTGGCAATAAATGCAGTTTGTGCGTTTTTGGTAACACTTCATCAGTGTCCTGTAACACACGTTACATGTACTTAGTAATAACAGTTAATGATGCATAATTACATGCGAAACAAACCAACCCTTATTCTAAAACTATAGTACATAATAGTTACATTTATAATCACAAGTGAAACACAACATAAGCACAAAGTTGCACATTTGTAGCGTCCTGACCTGACACTTTTACAGTGTATTTTCTCCATATTTATTTATCATCCTCGACAACGAGATAGTTCCTCAGAACTGTTTCTAAAGTTTCTCAAATGTTATACGCGTGCGTAAATCCCTGTCCCTCTCCAGGAGAGCAGCTCGTGTCCCCGGCAGACTGGATGGAGAAGAGGCAACACCCGGGAAAGCGTCAGCATCCCGGGAAGCGCGAGGACTACGCGGACTACGAAGATGACGCTCCAGTTTTCCAGAAGAGACAACATCCCGGGAAGCGCGAGGACGAGGAGAGCGCGAGGCTGAGACGACAGCATCCCGGGAAGAGATTATCCCTGGATGAGCCGATG
Organism: Leuciscus idus; assembly: GCA_021554675.1. Lineage (NCBI taxonomy): Eukaryota > Metazoa > Chordata > Actinopteri > Cypriniformes > Leuciscidae > Leuciscus > Leuciscus idus. The sequence continues at coordinate 2,900,710 of CM038639.1, read as the reverse complement.
ATCCTGGAGGAACCGAGCGCGCAGAGCGAGCTCTCCAAGCGACAGCATCCCGGGAAACGGTACCTGATGCTGCTCCACAAACGCCAGCATCCCGGCCGGCGCGAGCTAAAGCACGACGGAGACTTTTCGGACCTGGAGAAGCGTCAGCATCCCGGGAAGAGACTGTGTGAGGACTGGGATGAGCCGGGATGCGGGCAAGCTAGTATCCTACTCGAGCTTCTGGATAACGCCAACAAAAGTCGCGCTGAGGAGAAGCGACAGCATCCCGGGAAACGCTTCGAGTTAGAGGCCGATCAAGAGTAAAGTGTGAAGAAGAGATGCTGAAATGTCGTTAAAACGGAGGAATAAGTGTGTGTGCGTTGCTTTCCACAGCATCCGATTCATGGAAAACGCACCATGTGTTTTACTGCGTTTCTCATTCAACACGATCTCATGAAAATGCGTATCTATTGCACGAAAATAGAAAAAAGAAGAGTTTTTACGTGCATATGATGCGCACTGTAAACCCCTTGGGACAGTGGTGTGGAGGATACGTGCGTATTACACGCCATAAAGTGCGGATCATATGTGCGCCATAAACTGCGTGTCATATGCACGTAAAAACGTTTTTTTTGCGTATAAATTGCACGATAAATATTCGTGCTATAGATACGCACTTTCATGAGATCGGACTGGTTACAACGGATGAATAAGTTGCTTTCCATTGCATCCGATTCATGGAAAACGCACCATGTGTTTTACTGCGTTTCTCATTTCGTTAAAGTAAAAGGGTGTTTTCGAAGAAAAAAAAATACAAAATCTCATTTAATGCGTCCTGGTGCCTCGTTGTTCGTCTCTTCACCGATGTGCGCGTGAATCCGCGGTGCGCGCGACACCTTCAGTGTTACACTTTGTTTTTCTTTTGTCTCAAACTAATTGTTCTTGATTGGCCGAACTAGATCCCCATTCCTCTTGCACTAGGTCTATTTTGAGAGTTATTTCACTAATGCATGTGATCTGAAAACACCTCCAAAGACATTCCAGTGTAAATCTCATTTAATTTGGTTCGCAAAACACTGAAACGGGTTACCGAGATATTTTTCTACAGTAGGCTTTAGCTTAGTTCTTGCATGACCTGACCTGTACATTTCCATGATTTATTTTTTGTTCTATATTGATAAAGAGCATATAAATGACAATGATGTTGTACAATAAAATGCTTTCGAATTGCGAATGTCTGTTTATTGGGTTTGAGCGTTAAAACAGTCACGAGGAAACACACAGATCGTTGTGCGCGTGCGAGATGCTTTAATCGGGGCATGTTGTCACAATCAGTTTTTAAAAATGTAAACTACTATTTAAAATGGCTTTTTTTGGTCACTTATATACCTTTATATTTATAGGAAACGATACAGACATCAAGACAATATGCCTTGAAAACAATATAAGCTGAAGAAGGCTGTGCACTCTCATAAATAAAGCTACTTTATTGGTTTAATGCAGAACCTTTACAATCCATGGGATCTTTCCATTGCACAGAAAGTTCTTTAGATTATTAAAATAAATTGATATTTTAAGAACTGATCACTGAAAGGTTCCTCAAATGCTTCTTCTACGGCATCATCACCCCTTTTTGAACCTTTAATGGGTTATTAATGCAAATAAAGAGACAAGTTCATGATACAGCATGGAAAAAGGAACAGAACCTGATGTGTTTGGAAGTAATATCCTTGTCCTGAGAACGTCTTTCGGATAAAATCTACCTTCCGTTCATAGTGAATTAAGTCTTGTTTAAACATATGCCAGTGTGTTTTTCTTGCGTTACCCAGCAGATATCACTAACAGAAGCTCAGTTTGGAAGTCAGAATTCACAAGAAATATTCGTATTCCAGAAACTTTTGATCTGTGTGTTTGAAAGCATCATCAGTGTATATGAATGTGCGCCGACATCAGGACTTCATAAGCTCTGGCTTCAAGGGATCGGAGTCCATGGGGTGTGTGTTAATCAGCCTTTACTTCACGGGGAGATCCAGAGACGTGGGAGGATCCATCCGGTCCTTTGCTCCGGCTTTCAGTGCACATCAACCCGCACAATAAACATGGCACACAATTATCATCATTGCATCTCCTAAGTTTAACTTTTAGCTAAGAAGAATAAATGAGTATATACCCCTCAGAGACTCGCTGTAGCCAAACTGGTGTTTGAAGCAACTCAGAAACTAGCAGGATCATATCTGCAATTTAAATCTCCCAGTTACAGGACATGGACATTGCTTACAAACACCACTGATGATTGTTCCAGTAATAATTAGTGACCATAGGGGTTGAGAGTTATTCATGCTATTCACACACACACACACACACACACACACACACATTCTTGTACATCTATCTTTATGAGGACATTCATTGACACAATGCAATCTCTAACCGCTTACCCTAACCTTACCCATCCCAACTAAGTGGCTAACCCGACCCCTGACCCTAAACCGACCCTTAACCTCATTATAACATTATCCCTAAAACCAAGTCTTGACCCTCAAACAGGCCTTTAAAGGCTCTCAGAGAGAGAGGACCGGCCAACATGTCCTCACTCCACTGGTCTAACACTCAAACTGGTCCTCACAAAGATAATTGTACAAGTACACACACACACACACACAATATATATATATATATATATATATATATATATATATATATATATATATATATATATATATATATATATATATATATATATATATATTCAATAAATCACAAATATTAATTTCCATGTGGGCCCCAACTGGGTTTTTAATGGGCCGTGACTTGGCCCCTGTGCAACCCAAATGGGGTTCGTTTATTTATTTATTCTGCCGAAAATTGGGCCTCATTTATTGATTTCTTTAAAGATTCCAGTGGGTCAGATAATGATATACTTTGCAAAATTCACTTTCAAACCACTCCAAATCTGTTCAAATGTTTGTTATAAACCTGGACCTAAAACTAAGAATTCCTCAGATCAGATGATGTGATGCGGTGCCCCTCCGCATCTGACTAGCTTTTAAAGGGATAGTTCACTTTGAAATTAATTTTTGGTATGTTTTAGCTTACCTCAAGGGCATCCAAGATGTAGGTGTCTTTGTTTCCACAGTAGTTTCAATTTTGATATTTTTAGGTCAAACCGTTCTTGTCTGTCAGTCATATAATGCAGGTCTATGGTCACTGTCTCAAAGAGCATGCACAGAGTCCAAATTAAAACAATTCCCCGTCGTCCAAATTAAACAATTCCCCATCGTAAGTACACATTGATGGCCTAAGACACGATATACACTAGATGTCACCTTGGCTACGGTTTCGTTCCAATGAACTGCAGTAGCCAAGGCGACATCTAGTGTATATATCTATACCCGCCCGCGCTTTCAGATCACTTGGACATGGCTGTGTATAAGAGGTAAAAACGATATAAATACTGTTCGTTTTCTCACACAAACCGCTCGTTTCGTGTCTTAGGCCATCAATGTGTACTTACGATGGGGAATTGTTTTAATTTGGACTCTGTGCATGCTCTTTGAGACAGTGACCACAGACCTGCATTATATGACTGACAGACAAGAACGGTTTGACCTAAAAATATCAAAATTGAAACTACTGCGGAAAAAAAGACACCTACATCTTGGATGCCCTTGAGGTAAGCTAAAACATACCAAAAATTAATTTCAAAGTGAACTATCCCTTTAACCCAGTGTCCTGACACCTGTAATATTACACTCAGGTGAGTTCACCTCTGACTGCGCTGGTTTACACCTAAGAGAAGATACTCTGACCGCATTAAATAAAGTAAGAATAATAGTTACCTGAGCACATCTAAGAGTCTCACACTGAGTCGAACGACGCCTCGTTCCTCTTGAACACTATCTCTCAGGAATAAGGTCTAGTGTCTCACTAATCTGTTCACTTTAACTTTCTACACAGCAATAATAACCACAGACTTCAGCAAATGCTCTTTAAATGCTTTAATCATGGCATTTCTCAGAGAATCTCTCCCAAAAGAAGAATACATCAGGTTTTTATAGGATAGAGACTTATACAACAGTGAGATTAACATGATTTATCACTCGTCTTCCTTCATTATGATTGGTTTAATCTGTGCAGAACAAGCCTCCACTTCACCCTCTGTTACACAGCACATGTAGATCTCAGATCATTAAAGAAATGGAAGAGGTTAGAAGTTCATCTGATTACTCAATATGTCACGAGACTATTACTATTATATTTGTGATATTGTCTAGCCAGCATTTTAAAGTTTCCACTGGTTTCAACACCAACAATCTTCAGAGTACATTATGTTTAGTTTAAAATACAGTTTACTATTTTTTTTTAAAATCCATCTCATGCTCTATATATTTTAAATTACATGATAAAATATTTTAACTGTAAAGTAAATGACTTTAACTCGGAATGAGTAAATCATGTTTGTTTGTTGAACTTCAAGATTAAGCATTTATTCTTATCATTAACTTCAAAATGATCCTTCTGTCATCATTTACTCTCCCTCAAGTTGTTTCAAACTGGTATGAATTTCTTTCTTCTGATGAACACAAAACAAGATATTTTGAAGAAGTTCGATAATCAAAAAGTTGGTTTATATAAAATGAAATATCCTTGATAGAGAGTTTATATCCCTTGACACACAGGCGATAGTGTTCAAGTGACGGCCGACCTTTCCTTTTCAAATGAGAAAGGGGGATTAATAAATACAAAGAAAAACAAAAGAACTGAAACAGAGAACCCATAAAAACAAAACTGAGATCGCCGAAGAAACATCCATATGGAGCGGACCTGACAAATGAACACAGCAAACACTATAAACACTTTAAACACTTTAAACACTTTAAACACAGGGCTAAAGAGACGAGAAAAACAATCACAGACTAACCGAGGGAAGCAGGAACAGATCAGGACTACAACACATCAGCTCTCGAGTGATTTCTACACAAGATTTACTAGACAAACAAGCAGAAAATAGCCAAACCCTACATGGGTTTATTTGTCAGTAAATAGGGTTAATACTGGTAAAGTGGGACACATTTTTTATTATGATCCACATGTATAGCCCTTCATTATGAGACTATACAGCTTAAGAGCTTTACTACACTATAGAATAAGAAAGAAAGACACATTGAACACAGGATGGATGACTCTTCCTCAAACACACATTTCTCCAGACGCTACTGTCAAACTGGGACACTTCAGACACATTAATGTAGACCCAGTGACTTAAATACACAATAACAATATAAACAACAACAACAATAATAATAAACATGACTTTTTTAAGAAGGGGTGCAGCAGGTACTGCAGATTTCTAACTAAATGTATGAGGGACATACAGTATAAAAAGGGAACTCAATTCCCCCACTGAATGCTTGTCCCAGTTTGCCAGTAATACCCTGTCTCAGTTTAACAATACGCTGTTGGGCAAACTGGGACAGTGTCAAAATCACATAAAAAACAAAACAATATGTGATATTTGAAAAATCTGATTCAGCTACATCCTATAACAAAATATATAAAAATTATAAAAGATCCATGAGTTTTTTTATTTTTACAATCTTTATTCACCTCAGAATGCTGTCATTTTACTTTACAATCACAGGCGCTCAAACCACTGACCCTTTTGTCTCAAAATGTATTGTGCCCCTCTCTGATAAATGTAAATAATAATAATTATTAAAATAAATATTATAATATATAACAATACACGTATACACCATTGCCACTAACAATAATAATACAAACAAATATTAATTTTTTTTTTTTTTTTTTTTTTTTTTTTGGCGGAGATGAAGTGGCAGGCGGAGTTTCCTTTGCTAGTCTTCAAACTGCACGGGCAGCAGGGTAACATAAGCTAATACGGAAAAGTTACATTTATCCTACCATATGCTACTGTGAAAGTTGCGGCAGTCATATCATAAAAGTATAACTCAATTTCAGCCGCATTCTCAGTCTTACAAGGTCATTCGTTTTTATCCAAGTGTTATTAGCTTGTTATTATTCACATCTAGTGAAAGGAAATTTTAAGTCCATATCCAGCTCTAAATTGTAAGGAATTTATATCTTTGATTTCATAGTACACTTTACAATAAGGTTCATTTGTTTATTATTCATATTAACTAACATTAACTAATCATGAGCAAAACATTTGTTAGGCTACTGTAGGCCTATTTGTTAATCTTAGTTAATAATAATACAACTTTTAATTGTTTGTTCATGTTATGTCACAGTCAGAGCATTAACTAATGTTAACAAATACAACTTTTGATTTTAATAATGTTTTAGTAAATGCTGAAATTAATATGAACTAAGATTAATAAATGGTGTAGAAGTGCAGTTCATTATTAGTTCTTGTTAACAAATGTAACCAATTAAACCTTATTGTAAAGTGTTACTGATGTCATGATAGCTAACACTTTAATGAATACATAGCCTACATAACATTTATAACATCAACATAACTAAACATGAATTCCTCATAATTACCTACTTGATTCTCTGTTTTGTTTGGTAAAGTAAATAATATTTAGTAATATTATCATCATTTCCCTATTTTTGTTTGATGTGTTATGCATTCTAATTGTATCAGCATCTTTTCATTGGTAATGAAGAGAGAGAGAGAGGCTCTCTGACTCTGACCGACTGCTGCTCTCCATCAGGGAGATATTCCTAATAATTGTGAGGAAGTCATTCAAATATATAAAAACACAACAGACAGACGGTACTGCTTTAATTAAATACAGGTGATTTATTTCAAAAATAAATGTTTTTTTTTTTTAAAGTGCCCTTTTTGGTCCTTCCGCCCCGGAGGAGGTCTGTGCACGCCACTGTATCGAGAAATATATAATTGACAAGAAAGAAACTTTGAAACTGGCGTTATTATCCTCCGAAGCACTAGGTGTCGAAAGAACACTTGTGTATATCCAAAACTCTGTCTCTGAGCTTCCGTAGCAACACCAGTGTTGTCTATGGTGTTTACACTAAAATGTGAATCCTTTAGGTTGATCTGAAACTGTTCGTCGTTATGTTGTTCGGTTTATCCCGCGGTCACGGGAGTCTAATGGGCTAATGTGAATCAGTTCACCGCTCTCGAGAGAATCATGTGTCCTGAACACCGACGACGCGACACAGCGTCATCATAACCCCAGTATTTACTGTTTGTTTCGCATTGTGTGCTTGAGCATGTCGATATCTGAGATGCAGAAAGCCTCGGGCTGGAGGAGAGAGATGAGAGAGAGACAGAGTGGTAAAACAGCGGGGAAAGTCGATGTCTACATCATCAGGTGTGTGTTTGTTGTCATGCGAGAAACGAAGCTTTTCAAAGATTCGAATCAGTTGATTCACTGTTTCGAAGTGTTCGAACGCTGGTGACGCAAAGCCGTGTAAATTCAACAAAACCCAGTCCAAACATGCTTGTACAAACAGTAAAAAGTTTTACTTTTTTTTGCAAAAAGTATAATATATCAAATGTAATAAACTAATCATCTAATAACATTAAACATTAAGTGTCTGTATAATGTGTTATTTTATTTCCAGGGCTTGTTCTATGGATTGCTCAGCTAAACAGGCCAGACTGTTAACTACTTTCATTCCTTTTAATTATGCTAATATTTAATTTAAACGTCTGCAAATGTATACAATTTATCAGAGATCATGGACACTTGTTCAATGGTTCGCCGCTGAGAAGTGAGTGAATCAGTTATGACGCGCTCCGGAAAACTGATTCGAAACAAAAATTCGTAAAGGTTTCAAACGGGGCTAAAAATAAATAAGTGTTATTAAGATAAAAAGACATTTATAAATAAAAAAAATATTTATGTATATACATAATAAATAAATACATCTGACATTACTATAGTGAATTGAAAAAATATGTAATATAAACTAAATATTTTCCAAATAAATGTTTTATAATAATAGTTTTCAATGGATAAATTCATTTGGGTCTTTTGCATATAAATATATAGCTGCCTTTTAAATTTTAGGAAGGGGTCTGTCTCACGAGGATGATCACATTTGCCCTCATAAAGATTGAAAAGCCCAGTTCTACATGATTTCACAAGGATCATCAATAACAATAATAACATCAAGATAGGTTAGGTCTGGCAACTCTCCATAGACACGGCTCAGTCCGAGGGGCGGGATAAACGGCTGTCTTTCAGATTCCCTCTGCACGCATTAGGACAGCGCTTCAACCAACCAGAGCGTTTTCCAAACAGCGGAGCTAAGGTTATTTGATAGATTCAACTTTTGAATCTACTACGAACACATCTTCCTTTTTTAAGAATGACTTAAGTGCCGTTCTGTCAGGTCCATTAAGTCAAGAACACACATGACAATAAAAATGATTTAGGAACATTTTTATTGAATAAATTGCAATTCATGTTGATAAATCCTGAATTAAATTTTTGGCGGTATGGCTCTGTTCAGGGAGTCCTCTGACCTTTCATGAGCACCATGAAATAGCAGAGAGTCAGAGGACGGACAGCAGCAGCATTAGGGAACGCTCACACAGTTTAGGACTGGGAGAGCTGAACTATTCCCCCTATGAACAGAGCAGCAACGATGACAAAAGCAAAATGCCACGTTATACACTACAAGGAGGAGCTGGGGAGGTGGAGGGCAGCAAAGAGCTAGCATCAGCAGTTAGGAGCGAACTGAATCTGTTTAAAGAGGGCGCCCTGTTTATATCATAGCCATTAGCAGCGAGGGGAGTTGAACAGCTGATGCACTGATGCAAAACAGCTGATGAGACCGTGTTGTTGGCCAATAGCGTCCAGCTCGAAAGTCAACGGAGAGTTGCTAGACTACCCTGGCTGCAAAATAATTTTTGCTGCCGCTAGGGAGCGTCTAGATTTCTAGGCTACAACGCAGTGTCTCTTTCACAATCTGATTATTTAAAGGTACAGTAAGCGATTTCTGAGAAACGCTGTTGATATTTGAAATCGACTCTCAAACAAACACACCCCTGCCTTCATTGCTCCGCCCCCTGTTGCTGATTGGCTACAAGAGTGTTGTGGTGCTCGGTCTGATTGGTCTGAGCCACTTTAGCTGTTTCAACAGCATTTCATTGAAGCGTAGCTTGAGCTGTTTATTCAGCGTTATTTATTTGCGTTGACATTGCATATTTTATTTGACATTGGGTGTGAATGTACACTGTGATTGTGAATCAGATGCTCTCTCTCAGTCCTCAGGGCAAGATCTTCCGATCCAAGACTCAGCTGCACAGATTCCTGCTCTCACAAACAAACACGGAGCTGAAGATCAGCGACTTCGACTTCTCAGTGTCTGAAACTCGACAAACGAGAAGGACACTGAAAGAGGGATCCAGCGCTGGAGCGACGGCAGATGAAGACGAGCGTCGAGACGAGGAGAGAGAGAGCGGAGAGCAGATCGGCCTGGAAGATGAACGAGTGAATCCAACTCTAGATGAACATTCAGACTGTTCTGCTTCCGAAAGCCAAGAACTCGATCGGTTAGAGACGACAGGAGGAGTGGAGGAGGAAAACCAGAGCCTGAAACACACAGACTGTGTGTCACCCTCTAGAAACACTGAGAACAGTGAGTGTTTCCTTATGAATATGAACCCAGAATACCACACATTTATCCTTCATCCTTCCCTCGCACTTTGTAACACATCTTTCCCTCGCGGGTCAAAATGACCCGAAAGCCCTAAAATGATTTTTTTTAAAATAGTTGTCCAAGAAACTTATTTTATTTACTTTTGATAATATTTTTTCTATTTTGAATGCAATTTTTTTGGGAGATTTTTTTTGTTTTTTTTAATTTTATTTACCTTTAAATTACTGGAATTGATAAAAAAAATAGTCATTTAAGCACATTCCTCACATTCTTTTAATTTAAATAAAAAACAACACAATTTTATGCTTAACCCTTTTAATTCAGCTCAAAATATCTTACACTGGGAGTCTTTGCGGACCTCTTGTGGAAATATAATAATATAAGATGATATTTCATGACTCTAGATGGGCTTATAGCTCTATATGGAGCAAATGAGCTGTTCCTCTGGGTCCTAAAGTCAGTTTCTCTTCAGTATGCATTCAGATACACATGTAGGCATTATACAATCATTTTTTGGTTAAAGTTTTAGCATTTTTAGGTTTTTCTATGTGAACTGAAGCATTCCTTGCATTCCATTAATTCCTAAGGGGGTCAAACTGACCCGAGAGGGAAGGATTTGTTACTTTTTTAAATTTCAACCACAAAACTCCTTGAATCAATACAATTTTCTTTTTTGTGTATTCGTGGTTCAAGTGCAACAAAAGTCCTTTTTTAAAAAAAAAAATTTTATTACCCGAGGGAAGGATGTAATCATGTAAAAACATGGTCATTTTTAATAACTCTGTAATCATGTTCTTTTTAGGGTTGAAGGTATTTGCAGAGAAGCGGAAAACCAGTCCGTACTTCAGTAGAAGGAATAATGGTAGGTTTGTATTGAGTGATACTGTGACCGAACCAAAGCGTGACATTATGAAAGCTGTGGGTTCCCAGACAGCAACATAGTGTCGGCCCAGATCCGGCCCACATCTGGAACATGTGGATTCAGCTCGTACCGAATGTGGGCCGGATCTGGGCCGACACTATGTTGCTGTTTGGGTTAGTAGTGGCCAGAAGTGCTGTCCGGCCTAGCAAAACTGACATCCTCACCAGTTATTGAATATTATTGAAGATTTTGTAAGCATATTGAATAGTTGTGCTTGGAGTAAACCGTTTTATTTGTGATAACGCAATGAAACATGGCCAGGCTGTCTTTAGAGGTGACGATACACTTCACTCACGAGACGATATTTTAACACTATTTTTAAGAAATATGTGACTAGAATTTTTTTTTTTTTACAATATAAAATAAATATATTTATTTATTGTATCGATAAATCGATTGTAATCAAATGTATCGATTGTATCGTCTGAAAGTCACAAAATATCATTTTTGAAATGTTTCTACTAAACTAAGTCTAACGATTATTTTGGTAATCAAGTAATCGGTCGATTATTTTGACGATTAATCGGATAAATTTTTTTTGGTGTGTTAATAAAAATAGACCTAAGTGAACAATTGCCTTTAAAATTACTTAAAATACATATAGAATAAAATGAGGCAATAATACTTGGTTAAAATAAAGTATCAAAAGTTTGTAATCATGGTTTTATTGAACAAAACTGTTAAAATACATAATGCAATATATGTAATATAAGCATATTAATATCGGCCAAACGACATTTAATTTAAATGTCCACTTAATCTTTAATATTTGGCCACTTCTTTACGACAGATTTACTGTAATGTCTTGAACAAGAACACGTGGACATCAGAACATGCAAACTCAGAGCGAGGGTTTAAACTTCTAAGCGCATCAGACTTCATATGTGTTCACAAATGCATGCTTTTCAATCCCAAACAAACAGTGCATGTGAAAATTCCTAAGACTTTTGCACAGTACTGTGTATATATATACACCCCATAGCTGTCATACAAATCAATTATGAACACATGCCATAATCTGAGATAACAACCGGCTGGATGTACATTATCTCTCTCTCTCTCTCTCTCTCTCTCTCTATCTCTCTCTCTCTCTCTCTATCTCTCTCTCTCTATCTCTCTCTCTCTCTCTCTCTCTCTCTCTCTCTCTCTCTCTCTCTCTCTCTCTCTCAGTGCATCGACTCAAAATCACACACTACGTAACCGTAAAAAACTCTTCTAATTGATTTGAACACAAATTGTTGCTGGACACTTATTGAATCATGATGAGTTATAGATATTTCTCTGTCAGCTCTGAGCCGTCCGAAGCGTAAAGCCTTGAGGAAATGGACTCCGCCGCGCTCGCCCTTCAATCTGGTGCAGGAGACGCTGTTCCACGACCCCTGGAAGCTCCTGGTGGCCTCCATCTTCCTCAACAAGACCAGCGGTATAAGAACACATTCAGAACATCTGTGTGTATCCCTGATGTTCCCCTTCAGTCGGTCACTCTGACGCCACGTCGCTGACCGACGAATAGGAATCTGGCTAGAGAGGTCGATCTACCTCGAGTGTAACTAAACGAGCCAGTGTACATTGGCATGTGATAATAGCATCAGCTGCGCTGCATCACGGCACACGCAGATAATGAGCAGCAGATGCAGCACATCTTCAGGTTTTCACTGAGGAGCCGAGCGGTTTATGCCTGGCAGGTCTACTATTGGCTCGTTTAGTTACACTCGAAGTAGATTGGCCTCTCTAGCCAGATTCCTATTCGTCAGTCACGTGGCGTCGCCGTTCCCTCCTTCAGGGAACGAGGGTTTCATGCGTAACCGAGACGTTCATGCTCATGTTTCCAGATGCTTGTGAGTCGCATCATACACTACCAGTCAAAAGATTTATGTTTTTAAAAGAAGTCTCTTCTGCTCACCAAGGCTGCATTTATATGATTAAAAATACAACAAAAAACACTAATTTGTGAAATATTATTCCAATGTAAATCATCTGTTTTCTATGTGAATATACAGTAAAGTGTAATTTATTCCTGTGATCAAAGCTGAATGTTCAGCATCATTACTCCAGTCTTCAGTGTCACATGATCCTTCACAAATCCTTCTAATATGATGATTTGATGATCAAGAAACATTTATTATAATTTTTATTATCAATGTTGAAAACAGTTTTATTTCAGGATTCTTTGATGAATAGAAAGTTCAAAAGAACAGCATTTATCTGAAATAGAAAGCTTTTGTAACATTAAACACCACCGGTCAAAAGTTTGGGGTCAGTAAGAATTTGTGTTTATTTTTGGGGGGGAGAAAAAAAAATCAATACTTTTATTCATGAAGGATGAATTAAATTGATCAAAAGTGACAGTAAAGACATTTATAATGTTACAAAAGATTCTATTTCAGATAAATGCTGTTCTTTTGAACTTTCTATTCATCAAAGAATACTGAGAAAACATTTACACGACGTTTTTATGTTTTATGTTTTCATAAATTATCATAAATGTTTCTTGAGCATCAAATCCTCATATTAGAGTGATTTCTGAAGGATCATGTGACACTGAAGACTGGAGTAATTATGCTGAAAATTCAGCATTGATCACAGGAATAAATTACACTTTACTATATATTCAAATGGAAAACAGTTATTTTAATAACATTTAACAATATTACTGTTCCATAACTTTTAAACGGCAGTGTACATTTATGCATTTGGCAATCAAGGTACACATTAAATTTGATCAATTAATGTTTCCCTGGGAATCGAACCCATGACCTCTGTGTTAAAGCACTGACACCAAACTGTAGTGAAATCAGTAATACTGTGTGTTGCTGCCGATATCGAGGCAGAGCGTTCACGAGGGTTTGAACCGGGCGATGGGCGTGCATGTGATGGTCATGTGATGGTCATGTGTTCCTCTTCCAGGTAAGATGGCGATCCCGATGCTGTGGGAGTTTTTCCAGCGTTACCCGAGCGCAGACGTGACCCGAGCGAGCGACTGGAGGCCTGTGTCCCGTTTACTGAAGCCACTGGGTCTCAGTACGATCCGCGCCAAAGCACTCGTGCGCTTCTCTGGTGCGAAGCTCACAGTTCATCACATAAACATACATGCGTACATAAACATGTTCATCACATAAACATACATGCGTACATAAACATGTTCATCACATAAACATACATACATGCGTACATAAACATGTTCATCACATAAACATACATACATGCGTACATAAACATGTTCATTACATAAACATACATACATGCAGACATAAACATGTTCATCACATAAACATACATACATGCGTACATAAACATGTTCATCACATAAACATACATACATGCGTACATAAACATGTTCATCACATAAACATACATGCGTACATAAACATGTTCATCACATAAACATACATACATGCGTACATAAACATGTTCATCACATAAACATACATACATGCGTACATAAACATGTTCATCACATAAACATACATACATGCTTACATAAACATGTTCATCACATAAACATACATACATGCGTACATAAACATGTTCATCACATAAACATACATACATGCGTACATAAACATGTTCATTACATAAACATACATGCGTACATAAACATGTTCATCATATAAACATACATGCGTACATAAACATGTTCATCATATAAACATACATGCGTACATAAACATGTTCATCACATAAACATACATACATGCGTACATAAACATGTTCATCACATAAACATACATACATGCAGACATAAACATGTTCATCACATAAACATACATACATGCGTACATAAACATGTTCATCACATAAACATACATGCGTACATAAACATGTTCATCACATAAACATACATACATGCGTACATAAACATGTTCATCACATAAACATACATACATGCGTACATAAACATGTTCATCACATAAACATACATACATGCGTACATAAACATGTTCATCACATAAACATACATACATGCGTACATAAACATGTTCATTACATAAACATACATACATGCGTACATAAACATGTTCATCACATAAACATACATACATGCGTACATAAACATGTTCATCACATAAACATACATACATGCGTACATAAACATGTTCATTACATAAACATACATACATGCGTACATAAACATGTTCATCACATAAACATACATACATGCGTACATAAACATGTTCATTACATAAACATACATACATGCGTACATAAACATGTTCATTACATAAACATACATACATGCGTACATAAACATGTTCATTACATAAACATACATACATGCGTACATAAACATGTTCATTACATAAACATACATGCATACATAAACATGTTCATCACATAAACATACATGCGTACATAAACATGTTCATCACATAAACATACATACATGCGTACATAAACATGTTCATTACATAAACATACATACATGCGTACATAAACATGTTCATTACATAAACATACATACATGCGTACATAAACATGTTCATTACATAAACATACATACATGCGTACATAAACATGTTCATTACATAAACATACATACATGCGTACATAAACATGTTCATCACATAAACATACATGCGTACATAAACATGTTCATTACATAAACATACATACATGCGTACATAAACATGTTCATCACATAAACATACATACATGCGTACATAAACATGTTCATTACATAAACATACATACATGCTTACATAAACATGTTCATCACATAAACATACATACATGCGTACATAAACATGTTCATCACATAAACATACATACATGCGTACATAAACATGTTCATCACATAAACATACATACATGCGTACATAAACATGTTCATTACATAAACATACATACATGCGTACATAAACATGTTCATTACATAAACATACATACATGCTTACATAAACATGTTCATCACATAAACATACATACATGCGTACATAAACATGTTCATCACATAAACATACATACATGCGTACATAAACATGTTCATCACATAAACATACATACATGCGTACATAAACATGTTCATCACATAAACATACATACATGCAGACATAAACATGTTCATCACATAAACATACATACATGCGTACATAAACATGTTCATCACATAAACATACATACATGCGTACATAAACATGTTCATCACATAAACATACATACATGCGTACATAAACATGTTCATCACATAAACATACATACATGCGTACATAAACATGTTCATCACATAAACATACATACATGCAGACATAAACATGTTCATTACATAAACATACATACATGCGTACATAAACATGTTCATTACATAAACATACATACATGCAGACATAAACATGTTCATTACATAAACATACATACATGCGTACATAAACATGTTCATCACATAAACATACATACATGCGTACATAAACATGTTCATTACATAAACATACATACATGCGTACATAAACATGTTCATCACATAAACATACATACATGCGTACATAAACATGTTCATTACATAAACATACATGCGTACATAAACATGTTCATCACATAAACATACATGCGTACATAAACATGTTCATCACATACACATACACATACATGCGTACATAAACATGTTCATCACATAAACATACATGCGTACATAAACATGTTCATCACATAAACATACATACATGCGTACATAAACATGTTCATGACATAAACATACATACATGCGTACATAAACATGTTCATCACATAAACATACATACATGCGTACATAAACATGTTCATTACATAAACATACATACATGCGTACATAAACATGTTCATCACATAAACATACATACATGCGTACATAAACATGTTCATTACATAAACATACATACATGCGTACATAAACATGTTCATTACATAAACATACATACATGCGTACATAAACATGTTCATTACATAAACATACATACATGCGTACATAAACATGTTCATTACATAAACATACATGCGTACATAAACATGTTCATCACATAAACATACATGCGTACATAAACATGTTCATCACATAAACATACATACATGCGTACATAAACATGTTCATTACATAAACATACATACATGCGTACATAAACATGTTCATCACATAAACATACATACATGCGTACATAAACATGTTCATTACATAAACATACATACATGCGTACATAAACATGTTCATCACATAAACATACATGCGTACATAAACATGTTCATCACATAAACATACATACATGCGTACATAAACATGTTCATCACATAAACATACATGCGTACATAAACATGTTCATTACATAAACATACATACATGCGTACATAAACATGTTCATCACATAAACATACATGCGTACATAAACATGTTCATTACATAAACATACATACATGCGTACATAAACATGTTCATTACATAAACATACATACATGCGTACATAAACATGTTCATTACATAAACATACATACATGCGTACATAAACATGTTCATCACATAAACATACATGCAGACATAAACATGTTCATTACATAAACATACATGCGTACATAAACATGTTCATTACATAAACATACATACATGCGTACATAAACATGTTCATCACATAAACATACATGCGTACATAAACATGTTCATCACATAAACATACATACATGCGTACATAAACATGTTCATTACATAAACATACATACATGCGTACATAAACATGTTCATCACATAAACATACATACATGCGTACATAAACATGTTCATCACATAAACATACATACATGCGTACATAAACATGTTCATTACATAAACATACATACATGCGTACATAAACATGTTCATTACATAAACATACATACATGCGTACATAAACATGTTCATCACATAAACATACATGCGTACATAAACATGTTCATCACATAAACATACATACATGCAGACATAAACATGTTCATTACATAAACATACATACATGCGTACATAAACATGTTCATCACATAAACACAGGTAGTTTCATTCAGCGTGAAGACTAGGGCTTTTTCATGTAGTGATTTATATTAGTCACAATATATATTCAGAATATAACCTTCTCGTATTTTTAATGCAAAACAAAGTTATGGAAGCTTGTTTCTGCCACAGAGTTTCTGCCACAGAATGCTGACTGTGTTTCTTGCAATTGTGAGAAAAAAGCCAAAATAGTGTGATATAAACTTGCAGTGGAAGAAACAGAAGTGTGAGATAAAATGTTGCTTGTTTGTCATAATAAAAAAATTGTGAGGAATTGCGTAATTCCAAGAAATAGTCAAAATTGTGAGAGTAAACATCATTATTAGTTATAAATTTGTAATTGTGAGAAATAAATATAGATTTGCAGTATATAAACTCAAAATTGCAAGTCATAAACTCGGAATAGTGAGGGGAAAAAAGTTAAAATTGCAACTTACAAGAAAAGTCAGAATTGTGAGAAAATTTCGCCTTTACCTTTTTTATGTTGTCAATATTTTAAAAAATTGTTGTGAGAAATAAGTCAGAATTGCAAGAAAAAAGTTAGATTTGCGAATTATAAACTCGAAATTGTGAGAAAAAGTCAGAATTATGAGATTAATAAATCGCAATTTCCTTCTGGAAACAAACTTCCATAGATATAAAATGAAGTGTGTTGTGTTGTGTTGTTTGGCACAGCGCTCGTCTCATGATTGTGTGACGTTTCTCCCGTTTGTCAGACGAGTATCTGAGTAAATCCTGGCGATATCCCATCGAGCTCCACGGCATCGGGAAATACGGCAATGACTCGTACCGAATCTTCTGTGTGGACGAGTGGAGAGAGGTAAACACTGCTCTAGGACATCCTTTTTTATTTATTATATTTTTTTAATATTAAATGAAGAAAAGAAACGGAAAAAAAAGCATTAACAACAATTATCGTCATTATCATAACAACAATACTCCTGAGTCCTTCAGTCTTCAGTCCAGATTAAGTTAGCTGTAGGACATCATCACACGAGCGACGTGCCACGGCTGACGTGTGTGTGTGTGTGTGTGTCCTGCAGGTGACGCCAGACGACCATAAGCTCAACGAGTATCACGCCTGGCTGTGGAGAAACCAGGAGCGCTTAGGAATCTGATTTGACTGATTTTAATAAACCATCATATCTGCAGAAGTGAGTCAGAGATCAGATGCACTGATGTGTTGATGTGCTTTTACCTCCTGAAGACATGATGAGCTGTTTTAAGTGTTTCATCATGTTTGTTCAGCAGTTTGAGGCAAAGATGTGTAAAAATAAAGAAGTTTTTTATCTTTTGTACATGCTTTGGATTTACTGAAGCCAGTGTGAAATGGTCTCCAGAACCCAGTTCACTTTTGTACAGTGTAGTGATGCTGAAATGTGGAGGATATGGCAAGCCGTTTTAACTTTTATTCATTTCCAGGATATGAATTGTTGATATCAAAAATAAAGGTTTTTACTAGTAAGAGTTGTATTTCTGATATGTGAAATTGGAATTTCAACTAGTAAGAAATCAATTCTTGATATCAACAATTGATTTTGAATGGCAGCCCATTTCACTAGTGAAAATACAATTACAGATATCAAGAATTATAGTTTTTACTAGTTGAAATTCAATTGTTGATATCAAGAATTATCATTTTAACTAGTGAAAATTGAATTGTTGATATCAAGGATTCATATCCTGGAAATGAATAAAAGTTAAAACGGCTTGCCATAGTAGGAAGGGTTTTCAATTAAAAGTGTTGCCTATTATTTTCAATGGAAAGTTGCTAAAGCTTGCTTGAAAAGTGTCGCCAAATGATGTCATGCACCAATTAGCATATTTGTGACATCACGACATGCAGCCAAAACAAAATTTATTCACACACCTTCAACATTTCTCACATTATCACAGTTTATTCGCTATAGTTTAGAAGATGGTAATAAAATATGAGCAGAACTCAGTTGATATTTGACTGGTTTTGTCCGTCCTTCTGTTAGACTGTCTCACACATGAATTATGTTGAATATCTGTCAGCTGTTAAATTTAACTACACAATTAGATAATACCAGTTTAGCTCAACCAATCACCAAGCAATGCTTCATTTTGTTCAGTCTGTGTGTAAAAAGAGCATTAGCAATTAAAGACAAAACACTTCAGCAAAACATGATCAGCTCAAAGTGTCCCAATCATTATTGGGCCCAAAGTTTTATAGATTTTGCTGGTAGTCCCTGTATGAAGAATATTTTGCTCTCGTCACTTACATAAATGAACTATAGTGTCCTGCACACACTAGTAAAAATATCACAAATGATATCTGGTGTCTGACTAATGTTTGGTTTGACTGTACACTTCTGCCTAATGGCAGTTCACATCGGTTTTCTCTTTTAATCCAAGCACACATACTGTATTTTAATATAATATATAGTCAAATGTCCAGGAAAGCTGTTCTCATTTACACATTACAGGCCAAAAAGTCTAAATATAGCGACAGTTGCTACAATTATAAGTTGCTACAGTTATCATTTACAGTTAAATTGGCAACAATGTTTCAGACCAAAAGAAGCTCATTTCATTTTGATAAACGATCTGTGCAATAATGTGTGATGATGAAGCGTTCACAATTCTGATTTCATGTCAATCTTAAAAGAAGAGATGTGAAACTTTTCCTGTTGCTTGAGTTCATATTTGCAAATAGTGTGCGTAGAAAAGATTGTTTTTTCCAAGTAGTTTTTATTGTCGAGTCCTGTGTCACCAGTTAAAGAAATGAGTAAAGCCAATCAATTAATCAGGTTTTTAATGAAATCAGTGTCCTCCACCCTAACAACAGATTGACTAAAACATAATTCACATTAAGGCTGGCAGAATTCCCCCCCGCAGTCTCAGCTGTCAATCATTATAGGGCATATTCACACTGGAAGAAAATAAATATGACAAACAAGATAAATAGAAGCTGTGATGAAATATTTAAAGCATGCACACACACACACACACACACTGATCAATGCATTGACTCGTCTGTCCTGAGACTGAAGACATGACTGGAAGGCCACGTGTGCTGAACACACTGAAGGTGGAGAACTCAATCACATTCATTACTGCTTTTCTCATTGCATATTTAAAACAGGGTTCCCACGGCAACATAAAACCTGGAGCATTATTGTCCAGCTATCCTCCAGGAATCTTCAAGGTTTAGACATTTCTGTAATAAATGCACATTTTCTTGCTGTGCTTAAACTGCAGCATTTGAAGCACTCGTGTGAACAGGAAAACTTGTCAAGCCACAATGACTTCTTGTTTGCAATTTGTTGAACCAGTTTAAATGAGTCTGAGTCATTTAAAAATCCTTATCTAGTGATCATGAACATTTATTGATCAAAGAATGTGGGAACCCTGCTGAAATGAATCAAATGATTTGCCATAAAACACACACACACACACTACTTACACACACACACACACTCCTCACTGGAGATCAGACACACTGCACATCTTCTGTGACAGTGTTGCATTCATGCGTTTGGGAATGTTGCTTCTACTCATCATCTCCTCTGAAACCTCATGTTTTACGCATTGGGGCAATTATTATAAATTAATAGCGTATTCATGTGTAAATGGGATGTAAATAACATGTAAATAAGGAATAGTTCATCCAAAAATAAAAATGTCCTGATTATTGACCCACCCCTGGGCCATCCAAGATATATAAGATACTCTCCTCAGCCGAAGAGAAGTGAAGGTTCAGGATGTTTCTCCATCTAATGCGTAAAGTGAACGGCGCTCAACGTAGAACATTTTTGACGGTCCAAAATTCATATTTAGGCAGCCTCAAACCACTGGTCATTTTTCAGGAAAAAATGATATACTTTTTGACTACAAATGCTCATCTTCGTCCAGCTCTGTGAAGCACGAGCACGAGACTGAGGAGTTCACGAGCTCATGTGTGTTGGCAAGGTCACGCGGGACTAGGGTTGAGTATCGTTTCAGTCTTAACGATTCCGATTCTGCTTATTGATTCCTAATTTCAATTCCAATAAGGAAATAAAACCTTAAGTGAGATGATATTCACATTTAGTCTTATTGCAAAACATGTCATTGTATCTGACTATCATGAACAAACATCAACAGGCTAAAGAACACTCACACAAGGAGCGTTTGCCTGTGCTTTAAAAACACCATAGAAAGACCACTAGCCGAACTAATATAGATTATAAACATAAATTAAAAAGAAGAATAAGAAATTACTAGCAAACGCAACAAATAAATACAACTGAACAAAGATACGATTGAAATAAACAGTGTTTTACGATATTCAGGTTCAAATTTGAAATAACTGCACTTTATAAATAAAATATACATTACAAATATAGTTACAAAAGTTATTTTGTGAAGAACGAGTGAATTTTCTCTGTCTTTTGTTGTTAGATTAGGGTTATTATGAGACGGCATAAGGAATATTAGTGTTATTATAGAGACAGAAGGAATATTAGGCTGCTGTCACTTTAAGAGCTGCACTGATCCAATATACTGATACACACACGGTTTAAAATCATATTAAAGCCACGTTCTGTGAGTGCTTTGGGTGTGTGTACAGCACAGAAAACAGTGAGCTAGTCATGAACAGACCATTTTTGGCAACAAAACTGAAACAAATGCTAACAAACGTGTGACTTTGCCAACATACATATGTCATGCAAAAGGTCATGAACTCCACTGACTCGTGGACGCGCTTCGCAAAGCTGGACCAAGGCGAACATTTGTAGTCAAAAAATATATATTTATATATATTTTTTTCCTGTAAATGACTGATGGTTTTGCTAGAGTAAGACCCTGAGGTCACGCTTTTGAAGCCTAATGGCCGACGTTGAGCACCATTCACTCGCATTAGATCGTTTTCCTCCAAAACCTTCATTTCTCTGTGGCTGAGGAAAGACTCGGCACTTCTTGGATGGCCTTGGGGTGAGTAAATAATCAGGAAATGTTTATTATAGCCTGAACTATTCCTTGTGCCAATACGTCCATGCCAACATATGTACAGTGTTTCTCCCTGAACGGGTTTGCACACGTCTCCACATCCCTCCGCTGTCTCGTAAACACAGCAGCAGCTGAACTGTTGAAACACAGTGTTGTAAAAGAGCTTTTCAGCAGCAGCGTCGTCATCATTACCCAGAAGCACGTCCTAAACGTCCCTGCCCGACACGCGTTCCTCGAGCCACGACTGAACCCGGAGCTTCACGTTCCCTGTGGAGTCCCTCCATCATCAGCGTCCCTTCAGGATGCCGTCGAGCACGCGGTCCCCCTTCTCCGAGAGCCAGTATCCCGCCATCGCTGCCACGCCGCCGATGAAGATAGCGGTGAACACCATGTCTCCTTTAGCGGCGAGAGTGGCGAGCGCACAGATCACCACACCGAAGAACATCTGCTGGAGGACGAGCACCTCGTCGTCCGTCATGTCATCAAACAAGCCCTTCTCTGGACCCGCTGAGACACACACACACACACACACACACACACACACACACACACACACACACACAGAGCAGGTTATAGAGTGTGTGTTTCTGTGCAGCTCACACTCTTCTAAAAGAGTGGAAAAACACTATACACACAAGTCATCCTTTATACACTGTTTTTGTATTTTTGTCTTGTTTCCGGTCCAAATATCAAAAAATTCCTAAAATCAAGAAGCATTTACTAGATAAGTAAAATGACATAGGAAATTATTTCTTGTTTTCCGAAAAAATAAATAAGTGAGCTTAAAACAAGCAAAATGATCTGCCAATGGGGAAAGACAAATAATCTTGTTTTCCATTTGTATTAAGTTTTTGTATTAAGTCTTTCCCTATTGGCAGATACTTTTGCTTATTTTAAGCAAAAACTCAATTTTGATATTTTTTTTAAAACAATATATAATTTCTTATGTCATTTTACTTATCTAGTAAATGCTTCTTGATTTTAAGAATTTTTAGATATTAGGACTGGAAACAAGACAAAAATATTTGTCTATGCTGTGTTTGTCTATTTGTTGTATGCAGTGTATAGCAGGCAAAAGTAGGATTGTGCTTCCTTGTAATCAGGGCCTAAAACTAACATTTTGCCGCACTGACCAAACCATTTTAGAAAATTTACCGCCCATAAATATTTTTTTCCCGGCCATTAAACTGTTTTTGCAAAATCAGGCAGTAATGACACCAAATTTTTAGATACCAGTGAAAATTCACAATTCTCTATTCCAATTTTAAGACCACATCTAAAACCAGTAGCCTAGTATAAATCAAAAACATTATTAAAAACAAGTAATCCTTCAGTAACAAAATAAGAACAAATATCAAATCACAAGCAAAAGCACAAATAAATACAATATAATAAAGATACAAATGAAATAAACAGTGCTGTTCAGGTTTTTCAGGCAGTAGTTTTCAGGTACAGTAGGCAAATGTAAAATAACACTGGATAGTCTTCACTGCATAAATTAAACATCCTTATTAATTAATCCTCATTAAAGCAGTGAGTGATTTTTCTCAGTCCTTTGTTGTTTGATTAACTTTAAAAACAGGCAGCAGGAATATTAGGCCGCTGTCACTTTAAGAGCGAATGCACGGATCCAATATACTGACACTGACACACATGCATTTACTTTCTCAACTGAATGGCCTTAGAACACTGGGATTGAGTGTGTGTTGCACTCACTAGGTGGCAGATTCTCCACACAAATGCTTTCCCGTCGGATGAATCCCTCGGCACACTCGCAGCGGAACGAGCCCTCCTCATTAACACACGCTTCATTGAGTCCAGGGCAGGCGATGGCTCTCTCCGCACACTCATCGATGTCTGACGAGAGATTTTCATCATCTGATCAAACATCATGTCAACAGAAGCATCGAATCGAAATACGCTTGGTAAAAGTCTTACCTAGGCACTTTGCCCCAGTGATTCTGAAGCCTCGAGAGCATTTCTTACAGCGAGCCGGTCCGCTCCCCATGCAGCCCACACACGCCTGATCACAACCTACACACACACTCGTCAGTGCACACGCAAACACACCCCTGCATCACTGAGTGTTAGTGTGACACTGACCTCTGCATTCATAAGAGCCGTCGGTGTTGAAGCAATACGTGTTCGAAGGACAGCGAGCCAACTCAGTGCCGCACTCGTCCACATCTGCAGAAACACACACACACACACACACACACACACACACACACACACAGGGATAAAGAGCTGGGACTGATGTGGTAAACTGGTGACAGAAGGCAGAATGCAGCTTATATGGAAACATCTTGTTCAGCTGAAAATGATCATTATTTACTAATAATCACCCTCATGTTAGTTGTGTGTAATATGCATTATTGACAAAAAATATATTTTATAATATCTAATATAATGAAACATATTTGCTTGAAGGAAATAGCTTTAAATTATATTAATGTTTGAGTCATGTAGATAATGCACGGGTATGTGGTGTATTTACTGAAGTGCTGTCAGAAACTTTTGCATTTATTTGAACTTTGTATATATTTTTTTCTTCGTTCTTCTCCGTTCGTTTCTTGAACGGAGTTGAAAGCACTTTGGGCACATAGCCATTCCTTGGGGACGACTTAAGAGTCGCCTGGTCCAAACTAAAGGCAGGAAGCGCTCACAGAGAGTGCTTGGAGGTCCACTACTCACTTGACCGATGCTAAGGCTAGCAGTAATGCAGTCTTGAGCAAGAGTGGCTTCAATTGTGCTTAGGACAATGTGCTTAGGTGTGCTTAGGTGCTTAGGACTCTCGCTGGGCCGTCCGTAAGCTCCCGTCGAGGGGCCACACATGGAGGGCCCATAGTTTGGTACGGGAGTGCCAAATAGTCCTGTTCGCTTGGGAAAGGTGGTCTTTCCTCAAGGGTATGGGGCTGCTTTGAGCAGCTGAATCAACTCGGGGAACCAAGGTTGGGTTCGCCAGAGAGGGGCCACTAGAAGGACTACGTGTCTGCCTTCCCTGATCCTTCTGATGATGACCTGAGGGAGGAGAGCGACTGGGGGAAAAGCATAAAGGAGGAGGCTGGGCCACTTGTGGAAGGAGGAAGGAGATCCAATGACATGGAGTCATCGTGAAGATCCGCCGAATGAGATAAGACCACTCGTTTCAAATGAGGGCCGCTGGTCTGAACGGGTTAAAAGCACAGGTGATATCTCTCTCTCTCTGGAGAAAGTGAGGCACGCGGGGCTCAGCCAGCGTGAGCTCACTCACATCCAGTTGCTCAGCCCTCTGGCCCCGCTGTTTCTTTCTCCGAGGCTCATGGGTGGTGAAGCCACACTCTGAAAAGAACGCAATCCAAGAGCGGAGAGATGAGAGAGGCATGCTCTCGCTGGGCCTGTCCTCGTCATGCAGAGGTGCTCTGCATGTGCCACATCCGTGGCGCGACATTTGCATCAACATTGCTGCTCTTTTACAGAGAGTGCAGGGAACCAGCGGGAAAGCTCGCCACGCATAGGGCTGGGTACCGAGTTCGATACTTTTTAGGTACCGACCGAATTGCCTCGATACTATCGAATATCGAAAAATGACTTGTTGTTCGGTACCAGATTTCGATACCTAAGGGGTTAACTCGTCAACGTCAGTGCTCAAACAAATACATATGAAATGCACAACAACACGCCTAAAGTCGCTCACGCACATACACGCAAACTCTACACACACGAGACGCGCGGGACTCTCCGCGCACATACTCATATGAGACGCGCGCGCGCACACAAACTCTCCACGCACATACTCAATGAGACGCGAGCACACACACAAACTCGCGCACATACTCAATGAGACGCGAGCACACACACAAACTCGCGCACATACTCAATGAGACGCGAGCACACACACACAAACTCTCCACGCACATACTCATATGAGACGCGAGCACACGATCAAAGTCGATCAAAAGTTTGGCTACATTTCTCCAGGCTCGATGCCAAGCGTGCGATGCAGTATTTGCGGTAAAATAATTGCTGCAAAGACCGGTACCAGGACAGATATGATGAAGACCTTGACAGTGCACGGAGTAAACATAATAGCAGAAAGTTGCTCCGTCTTGGACTGGTAAATGAAGAGATACCTTGTTGATCACTCTGACAGTGTTTATATTGCAATAATAACCTACTGAATGTACACTGCCATTCAAAAATGTGTTGGTTAGTCAGAATTTCAAGGTATCGGTATCGGTATTGGTATCAAAATTTTTTGAACGATACCCAGCCCTAGCCACGCATTGATCAGCTGGGCGGAGAGCACGCTGGATCTGCTGCAGTTTGCTGGCTTGCTCACTGTTGGTTCTGTTTTCCTCTGCGAGGAAGGCTTTCTGAGTATTCTGCGAGGTCCGGAGATCGTCGCTGAAGGAGATTAAATCTGAATAATATGGCGAAATGAGCTGCTTTTATAGGTAGTTGCCCCGCCCCTTCTGGTGGGCTCTGCGCTCAGATCGGCGAGCTGTGCACCGATTGGTTTGCGCAGTTACGCCGCTCCGCCATTGGTTCGTGCAGTTCCCACTGACCAGCCAATAGCGTGCGAGTAGTCTCTGCACTGTTAAGGCTGTGCTGTAGCACTGCGTGACTTTATAAATGGCTTCAGTATTCAGAGAAAAAGGAGTTTCCCATCGCGTCTGCAGACGCAATATGACTGACCGTTCGAAAGGGAAGGTATTAGTGTGGAGAAGGCCTCAGATGTCTGAGGCTGTAGTGTGTAACTCACCCACACACTTGTTGCTGTGAAGGATCCATCCAGGCTTACAGTCCTGACATCTGTTGTCTTGAGGACCTTTGCACTTCTTACAGGAATAATGGCAAGCTGCCACAAAAAAGACAGATCATACAATTAATCTCCTCGTTAATCTCCTCGTTTTCTCCCGTCCCTCGAGAGCCTGGTCACCTGAGCAGGGCGGCTGCGTGTGATTGGAGCTCTTCTCCCGGTAGTATCCGTCGGCACAGTCCTGACACAGAGCGCCAGAGTATCCCGGGTCACACACACACTCCCCGTCTCCCAGACGCGTGCCTTCACCTTCACAGCGGCCCAGACCTCCACACACTCCTGCAGGGCCGGAGGGGCACTCTACACACACACGGGCACACATATGCACATTTACACACACACGCGCACACACACACGCACATGCGCATACACACACACGCACACACACACACACACGATCGCATGCACACAGATGCACATGCACATTTACACACACATGCACATTTACACACACACGCACACACGCACATTAACGCACACAGACAGAAACACAGACACACACACACACACACAGAGCATTAAGTATAAGAACAGGCTTCTCTATTGATATTTGTGTGTTTGACGTGACAAATACTACAATACAGGCACAGGCAAGCATGAAGCGTAACTGTATCAATATAAACCCAGACACTGTTTCTGTGGAAAATATGGGAAAGCTGATCAACCGGGTTGGTGCATTTGAGCAAGTATTATATTATCTGATTGCCGTAAGGCAGAGATTCTCACATTACATGGCTTGGGGCCAATATTTCAGAGTCAAGTCATATTTATTTCTATAGCGCTTACAATACAGATTATTTCAGAGACTCTTTACAGTGATAAACAGGGAAAATAAGGGTTAATGCTGTAAAATTAATCGATTATGAAACAAATTCAGTTTTACCTATAAGCTCTACAGAAGACAATAGAGTTATTTATATATCGTTCCTGGAACTCTTTTTTTCCCCTGAAATATTTTAGTTGCATGTTCATCTTCATAACCAAGAAATAAAACGTTTTAAAGCATTTAAAACATCTGAACATTCAGAAATAACGTTTCTATAACTAAATTGGAATTTTACCTAAACATTCTTATAACATATTTCTGTTAGCTTGGTTATAGTAGTAGTAATAATAATAATTTATTTTCATTTGGCATTTAAATGTGCAACAATCTACATCTACAGCTGCATCTCAGATCAGGATGTGATTGTGAAAAAAGATGATTTTGATTAAGACTTTCCATTAATCAATCAATCAATCAGCAATGTGTGTGTGCGCATGTGTGTGTTTGATTGCATATGTGTGTGTGTGTGCATGTGTATGTGTGCACGTGTGTGTGTGTGTGTGTGTGTGTGTGTGTGTGCATGCATGTGTGTGTGTGTGCATGTGTGTGTGCGTGCGTGGGTGTGCGTGTGAGTGAGTGAGTGAGCTTGCGCGTGTGTGAGTGAGTAAATGAGTGAGTGTAAGTTTGTGCGTGTGTGTGTGTGTGTGTGTGTGTGTGTTCACCTGCACATTCAGGCCCGTAGTGTCCAGACGGACAGCACAGTCGGAGCTCCTCGATGCACAGCCATTCGAACAGGTCTGGAGACTCTTGCTGTCTGTAACCTCACACACACACACACACACTTTCTCATAGACACTTTCCACAACTCACAGCTACAAGCAGATGATTTGCAGATGAAGTCGACAAGTGGTCTGGAACCGAAATCCACGAGTAAACAAGGTTTGAGTTAATCAACCGAGAGTTTGGGCCTTATGTGACGGTGAGTTAACCCTGTTTTGCACAAACACACACTCTCACCTGTGAAACCACCACGTCTCCACCTGGTCCTCGATCTGCTCCAGCAGCCGGTTGCATTCAAAGTCAGATTTGTCACACGCCGCCTCTACGATCTCTAACAGACGCGTCTCACTGCAGACACACACACACACACTTTCAGATAAAGGCTGTGAGCCGAACATTTTGATCTTATACGTCAAACCTCTGTTCTGAAACAAGCACCCGTTCCTCTTACAGCATGATGAGAAACGACAACGTGTATATTTGGAGAAACATCTTTACCTGCGTGTGTATTTGGCCAGTTTCTCCTCTTCCCAAGCCGTATTCCCTCCTCCAAAATTCTTATTGGCTGTTCGCTCCAAGCCCTGAAACAACAGTCATACACTTTATACAGATAATTATTGTAGACTATTATAGCTAATAAATATTATGTGCTATTATAGCTATAGTTATAGTTAATATTCTTTGTGTGAACGGGCCGTATCACTCGGTTCAGAAAATGATGCATAAGTTACACACATGCTCAATCAGGCTGGCCAATATATTTGCAAAGATTTTAAAGGTGAGATTAAGCAAATGTGTGATTTTGATGATTTTAATGTTTAAAACTGCATCATTAGATTACAGACTCTTGTTTTTGCATGTGTTCATAATAGTATTTTTTCTATTAATTTCTTTTCATTTTTTTTTTAGTTTTCGTTAAAGCGCAACAAGCCATGAACCAAACCAATCTCACAACACTACAAACTTTAGTTTGAAGCTAAAAAGTTATTTGAAAATTGACCAAAAAAACACAAAGGTACAACACTGTGAACTTAACGACTTCAGTGAGAGAAAGAACTACAATCCCATGAAGCATTGCAAACAGCAATATATATATTTATATATACACAACATATTTTATAATGCACCCAAAATAGAAATTACTGTGTAAAGTTTTCAGAGTTGTAGTGTCAGTACTACATTATGTAAGGGATAATGTACATCCAGCCGGTTGTTATCTCAGAATAAACCCGACAGGGTGATCAGGATCAGGTCTTCATCAGCCTGAAGGGGTTTATTCTGAGATAACACACACACACACACACACACACATCCCTGAAGGGGGTTTATTCTGAGATAACACACACACACTCCTGAAGGGGTTTATTCTGAGATAACAAACACACACACACACACACACACACCTGAAGGGGGTTTATTCTGAGATAACACACACACACACACACACACACACCTGAAGGGGTTTATTCTGAGATAACACACACACACACACACAGACCTGAAGGGGTTTATTCTGAGATAACACACACACGGCTGGATGTACATTATCCCGCTTCTTACACGGCTACTTCCACAAGTTAATAATAAGACAAAATATTGATTTGAGTTGAAATATTTTATTAGCTCTTTAAACGCAAAGCTTCCGCGGAGAGAGCAGTTTCAGCGGCGAGATCAAACTAGACGGACATTTAAGAGATACGGTATACAATCATAACTCTTATTACACAGCATTTCACCACATAAATAATTATGGAGATTAGAGATATTGATTTCAGATTAAACTTTTAAACTCGTACCTGTTTGTGTCTTATAATCCAACAGTGTACAAAACAATAGTCACAAAATGGCAGCATCTGCGTTTGTATGAAACAAGAGAGAGCGAGTCCACGATACTGGATGGCTTAATTAAATAACTGTACACTAAATATTGATTCGATTGAGTTTTAATATTTTATTAGCTCACCAAACGCAAAACTTCCATGAGGAAAAACCGTTCCTAGTGAGTGTATAGCGCTGCTGGCTTCAGTGACCCGGATGAGCCGGTGTTTCTGTTCTCAGCGGTTGTTATCTGGGAATAATTTACAGCTGGATGGTGCTATTGACCAATCAGAATCAAGCATTCCACAGAGCCGTTTATTAAACTGCTATATATAATGTTGAATATAATGTATAATAACGCAATAGGAGAATATTTGTGCGTCCTGATAATGCCAAATGTCTGATGTTACCAGTGGCTGACATCATTTTAAATATATAAAAAATCTGTCAGTGACAGAGTGCAAGCATATTCGTCTAAAATAATTCTGTATTTTCAGCTTCAGAAAATTAGTTGCAAGTCCAAGCCTATTCATTTACACACACAGTGTAATATAAAATTTAGCATTTTAATCAATAGTACATTTTTTGTTAACTTTTTATCATATGTCTTGGAGTATCACAATAATATCGTATCATGAGTTCAGTATCGTGATATGTATTGAATCGTGACATGAGGGTCTCGTTACACCCCTACTACGCATACAATTTCTTTAACACATTTTTCATAATATTAAATAAAGGGTGAAGATGATGTAAATTTTCCTAAGCTGGACATCAGTTTTGGCCACTACTGTATCTTTTCCGTGTATTGTTGTTTTGTTGTCCTGAGCCCATTTCGCATTTAGGATGTACACACACCTATTTCACTTCTTTTTTTATTTTATTAAATGAACCTGAATGATGAATGTCTTTCCTCTGCTTGAAGTAACCCAGCAAGCAATTGTGCGTTTAAAAGACGTCTAATAGCGTCCAAACGCAGCCCAGACGTCTAGGCTAAAACAAGGCAAAATTTGGCCTGTCAGTGAAAATTTAATAGACGTCTAACCGTCGCCCAAGAACAGACGAGTCATCAATTAGATAACAAAGAAATGAAACCAGACATCTTGTAATCACTGTTGACTTTTCTTACATGATGGAATATCACACATCTCGCAGGTTATTTTGGCAAAAACGACATGTAACCAAATTCAAGGTTATTTTGGCTAGAAGTGTGTTACTCATAGCAAGACTATATCGGGTCTATAGTTAACCTAGACGGTGAAATGACAGCTATTGCTTGCTAGGAAGTTTCAGACAGATGACAGTCACACACACACACACACCTGGATGAAGCGGTCAGCGAGTTACAGTCAGATGACAGTCACACACACACCTGGATGAAGCGCTCAGTGAGTTACAGTCAGATGACAGTCACACACACACACACACACACCTGGATGAAGCGCTCAGTGAGTTACAGTCAGATGACAGTCACACACACCTGGATGAAGCGGTCAGTGAGTTACAGTCAGATGACAGTCACACACACACACACCTGGATGAAGCGCTCGGTGAGTTACAGTCAGATGACAGTCACACACACCTGGATGAAGCGCTCAGTGAGTTACAGTCAGATGACAGTCACACACACACCTGGATGAAGCGGTCAGTGAGTTACAGTCAGATGACAGTCACACACACACACACCTGGATGAAGCGCTCGGTGAGTTACAGTCAGATGACAGTCACACACACCTGGATGAAGCGCTCAGTGAGTTACAGTCAGATGACAGTCACACACACACCTGGATGAAGCGCTCGGTGAGTTACAGTCAGATGACAGTCACACACACACCTGGATGAAGCGGTCAGTGAGTTACAGTCAGATGACAGTCACACACACACACACCTGGATGAAGCGTTCGGTGAGTTACAGTCAGATGACAGTCACACACACCTGGATGAAGCGCTCAGTGAGTTACAGTCAGATGACAGTCACACACACACACCTGGATGAAGCGCTCAGTGAGTTACAGTCAGATGACAGTCACACACACACACACCTGGATGAAGCGCTCAGTGAGTTACAGTCAGATGACAGTCACACACACACCTAGATGAAGCGCTCGGTGAGTTACAGTCAAGCCCCGTTCACACTGCCAGCGACACGCAGCGACAAAGCGACATGATCCCATTCATTTCAATGGAGCGCTGGCGACTTCCGGCGACACGAGCGACAGTGACCGTTGGTGACAGAATGTGGGCGTGTCAAGCGACACGAGACGCGCAACAAAAGTTCAGAAATTTCAACTTTATGCAAATGAGAAGCGATTTTCGCGAGCGACAACCAATAGGAAAGAAGACTTTCAGAGGAGCTCACGTCACCGTCTCGAGTGCAGGCAAGACAGGAGTTCGAGGGCGATTTCACTGTTTTATATGATTTGACTGTAACCACATACATGGATATAATAAAATGATGCATGGAAAAGAAACTGTCGACAGTCTCAGTGAGTTTAATTCAAACATTTAGTTCGAGTGTTGTAATTATGATGCAAGTTTAGCACTGCTGCAGATCATTTTACAGTTTCCCCTGCATTATGTTGACTATTAGGGACAAGAAAATGTATTATTTGTCAAATTCGAATGACGTTTTAGTAATTTATGACAGTATGAGTTAATCTGTTGATTGATCGATCGTTAATCCAGTAGGCTAAATGATTTAATCCACTGAACACTGCTGTGGTAATATAAAAACACTCTCCCAACAGCATACTGTTTCTTTTGAGCCTAAATCCTAGTCAAATTAAAATGATATAGTTGTATATATCACTTGTGATGGTATTTTGTATAGATATGGCCAGACGTGCAGTCTACCAGTCACATTAGAGCGACAGCACTATGAACGCCCACAAGCGACTTCACAGTACAGAGACTAGCGACATGCAGCGACAAAATCGCTGGCAGTGTGAACGGGGCTTCAGATGACAGTCACACACACCTGGATGAAGCGCTCAGTGAGTTACAGTCAGATGACAGTCACACACACACACCTGGATGAAGCGCTCGGTGAGTTACAGTCAGATGACAGTCACACACACACACACCTGGATGAAGCGCTCAGTGAGTTACAGTCAGATGACAGTCACACACACACACACCTGGATGAAGCGCTCAGTGAGTTACAGTCAGATGACAGTCACACACACACACACCTGGATGAAGCGCTCAGTGAGTTACAGTCAGATGACAGTCACACACACCTGGATGAAGCGCTCAGTGAGTTACAGTCAGATGACAGTCACACACACCTGGATGAAGCGTTCGGTGAGTTACAGTCAGATGACAGTCACACACACACACACCTGGATGAAGCGCTCGGTGAGTTACAGTCAGATGACAGTCACACACACACCTGGATGAAGCGCTTAGTGAGTTACAGTCAGATGACAGTCACACACACCTGGATGAAGCGCTCAGTGAGTTACAGTCAGATGACAGTCACACACACACCTGGATGAAGCGCTTAGTGAGTTACAGTCAGATGACAGTCACACACACCTGGATGAAGCGCTCAGTGAGTTACAGTCAGATGACAGTCACACACACACCTGGATGAAGCCCTCAGTGAGTTACAGTCAGATGACAGTCACACACACACACACACCTGGATGAAGCGCTCAGTGAGTTACAGTCAGATGACAGTCACACACACACACACCTGGATGAAGCGCTCAGTGAGTTACAGTCAGATGACAGTCACACACACCTGGATGAAGCGCTCAGTGAGTTACAGTCAGATGACAGTCACACACACCTGGATGAAGCGTTCGGTGAGTTACAGTCAGATGACAGTCACACACACACACACCTGGATGAAGCGCTCGGTGAGTTACAGTCAGATGACAGTCACACACACACCTGGATGAAGCGCTTAGTGAGTTACAGTCAGATGACAGTCACACACACCTGGATGAAGCGCTCAGTGAGTTACAGTCAGATGACAGTCACACACACACCTGGATGAAGCGCTTAGTGAGTTACAGTCAGATGACAGTCACACACACCTGGATGAAGCGCTCAGTGAGTTACAGTCAGATGACAGTCACACACACCTGGATGAAGCGCTCAGTGAGTTACAGTCAGATGACAGTCACACACACACCTGGATGAAGCGCTCAGTGAGTTACAGTCAGATGACAGTCACACACACCTGGATGAAGCCCTCAGTGAGTTACAGTCAGATGACAGTCACACACACCTGGATGAAGCGCTCAGTGAGTTACAGTCAGATGACAGTCACACACACACCTGGATGAAGCGCTCAGTGAGTTACAGTCAGATGACAGTCACACACACCTGGATGAAGCGCTCAGTGAGTTACAGTCAGATGACAGTCACACACACACACACACACACACACACCTGGATGAAGCGCTCAGTGAGTTACAGTCAGATGACAGTCACACACACACACACCTGGATGAAGCACTCAGTGAGTTACAGTCAGATGACAGTCACACACACACACCTGGATGAAGCGCTCAGTGAGTTACAGTCAGATGACAGTCACACACACCTGGATGAAGCGCTCAGTGAGTTACAGTCAGATGACAGTCACACACACACACACACACACACACACACACACCTGGATGAAGCGCTCAGTGAGTTACAGTCAGATGACAGTCACACACACACACACACACACACACACACACACACACCTGGATGAAGCGCTCAGTGAGTTACAGTCAGATGACAGTCACACACACACCTGGATGAAGCGCTCAGTGAGTTACAGTCAGATGACAGTCACACACACACCTGGATGAAGCGCTCAGTGAGTTACAGTCAGATGACAGTCACACACACCTGGATGAAGCGCTCAGTGAGTTACAGTCAGATGACAGTCACACACACCTGGATGAAGCGCTCAGTGAGTCAGTTCAAAGCTAGACTAAAACCACATCTCTTTGACCTAGCTTTCACATAATACATTATAGACTTCTATAATTCAATGTTAGGCTGCATAGATTAGGTCAGCTGGAACCGGGAACACTTCCCATAAATCCTGATGTACTCGTTACATCATAAGAAGAATGGCATCTACGCTAATTTTAGTGTCTTTGTTTATCCCGAGGTTTTCCCGCAGCCTGCCGGATCCAGGCCGTATCCAGATCTGATGAAGGACCTTCGCCTGGACCCGATGACAACGCAGTGCTGAAGTGCCAACTAGTCTCTCCCTATGGAGGATCCCTTTACCACTCTACAGATAAAGCATTGTCGGGAAACTCAATTCGCATATCTACCCCGAATTGATAAAATAAAATAAAATTCTGTATCAAAAATTATAAGGAAACACCAGTACTTTGCTTAGGCTTGGTTTGTAGGGAATTACAAACCTGCGTACATATATTCAAACGCACATAACTATAGAACCAATTCTAAATGCGCATGTGAACGCCATCAGCGTTTCTCACAGGTTCGCGTTTAAAGTCTGTGTAGAGAGAATGGTGTCGTCTTAGCGGCCCCTAATTTAATAACAAATGATTGTTGCGACGGAAGCGAATCAATCATAACTAACCTTAGCTGGAAATAACTTTACTAAAGAACCGCTATAAAGCCAAAACAATCTCTGTTACCATAAATTATATGTTTATCTCTGTAAAGCTGCTTTGAGACAATCTACATTGTTAAAAGCGCTATATAAATGAAGATGACTTGACTTGACTTGACACACACACCTGGATGAAGCGCTCAGTGAGTTACAGTCAGATGACAGTCACACACACACACCTGGATGAAGCGCTCAGTGAGTTACAGTCAGATGACAGTCACACACACACACACACACACCTGGATGAAGCGCTCAGTGAGTTACAGTCAGATGACAGTCACACACACACACACACACACACCTGGATGAAGCGCTCAGTGAGTTACAGTCAGATGACAGTCACACACACACACACCTGGATGAAGCGCTCAGTGAGTTACAGTCAGATGACAGTCACACACACCTGAATGAAGCGGTCAGTGAGTTACAGTCAGATGACAGTCACACACACACACACCTGGATGAAGCGCTCAGTGAGTTACAGTCAGATGACAGTCACACACACACACACACACCTGGATGAAGCGCTCAGTGAGTTACAGTCAGATGACAGTCACACACACACACACACACCTGGATGAAGCGCTCAGTGAGTTACAGTCAGATGACAGTCACACACACACCTGGATGAAACGCTCAGTGAGTTACAGTCAGATGACAGTCACACACACACACACACACCTGGATGAAGCGCTCAGTGAGTTACAGTCAGATGACAGTCACACACACACACACACACCTGGATGAAGCGCTCAGTGAGTTACAGTCAGATGACAGTCACACACACCTGGATGAAGCGCTCAGTGAGTTACAGTCAGATGACAGTCACACACACACACACACCTGGATGAAGCGTTCAGTGAGTTACAGTCAGATGACAGTCACACACACACCTGGATGAAGCGCTCAGTGAGTTACAGTCAGATGACAGACACACACACACCTGGATGAAGCGCTCAGTGAGTTACAGTCAGATGACAGTCACACACACCTGGATGAAGCGCTCAGTGAGTTACAGTCAGATGACAGTCACACACACACCTGGATGAAGCGCTCAGTGAGTTACAGTCAGATGACAGTCACACACACACCTGGATGAAGCGCTCAGTGAGTTACAGTCAGATGACAGTCACACACACACCTGGATGAAGCGCTCAGTGAGTTACAGTCAGATGACAGTCACACACACACACCTGGATGAAGCGCTCAGTGAGTTACAGTCAGATGACAGTCACACACACACCTGGATGAAGCGCTCAGTGAGTTACAGTCAGATGACAGTCACACACACACACCTGGATGAAGCGCTCAGTGAGTTACAGTCAGATGACAGTCACACACACACCTGGATGAAGCGCTCAGTGAGTTACAGTCAGATGACAGTCACACACACCTGGATGAAGCGCTCAGTGAGTTACAGTCAGATGACAGTCACACACACACACCTGGATGAAGCGCTCAGTGAGTTACAGTCAGATGACAGTCACACACACACACACCTGGATGAAGCGCTCAGTGAGTTACAGTCAGATGACAGTCACACACACACACCTGGATGAAGCGCTCAGTGAGTTACAGTCAGATGACAGTCACACACACACACCTGGATGAAGCGCTCAGTGAGTTACAGTCAGATGACAGTCACACACACACCTGGATGAAGCGCTCAGTGAGTTACAGTCAGATGACAGTCACACACACACCTGGATGAAGCGCTCAGTGAGTTACAGTCAGATGACAGTCACACACACACACCTGGATGAAGCGCTCAGTGAGTTACAGTCAGATGACAGTCACACACACCTGGATGAAGCGCTCTGTGAGTTTGCGGCAGGTCTGACAGGGAGCGGTTCTCACGGTCCCCACCGACAGCAGAGAGCAGAGCACCAGCACCGACACCAGGGGCCAGGACCACCACATCCCGACCTGCACACACACACACACACACACACACACACACACACACACACACTGCTGCATTACATAAGCTCATGGAGAAAAGCATATCTTCAAGGGCTTTATGGAAGCTGGTGTTCAGAATCATTCATCTCGTGGTAAGAGTTATTCATGGTACTTTGTTTTAATGTTTTGCGCACAAAGGTTCCAGCTCCTCCATGACGTTTCCAGTAGTGTGTGTTTACTGGATAAGTACTTTTAAAGGGGACCTATTATGCCGGATGTAATAAGTCTCAGGTGTCCCCAGAATGTGTCTGTGAAGTTTCAGCTCAAAATCCTCCCCAGATCATTTGTTACACCATGTAAATGCCCATTTTAGATTGGAAGCAAAAACATGCTGATTTTGTGCATGTATCTTTAAATGCAAATGAGCAGCTGCTCCGCCCACCTATCAAGAAGAGGGCGGAGCCTTTACAGCTTATGCATCGGATAATCTGCCAAAAACTAAAACATCTGTTTGGTTTTGATTATAAACTCATGCTCACGTGATATTGCAGTTCTTAATCATCATTTAAAGTTTATTATCTGCATGTGTTTTAAATAGAGATGCACGATATATTGGCCACCATATCGGCACTATCGGACGATTTTCCCGTATTTCCTTCCCGAGTTATTGCATGTCAAACAAGAAAGATATGCAAAATCATGATAAAAATTATATATATTTTTTGTCTTTTATCAGCAGTTTCTCAGCATGAGAATGTCCAAATGTTATGTAATTTATATTATCTAAAAATTTGAAAAGTGTTCTATAGATACCTACCTTTTGACTCTCCCTGCTATACTTTTGGAGTTATAAGTCTTTAGTTTTGTTAAAACTTTCAAACGCAACAAATCAAAAGAAACCGCACTGACTGTGAATGTCCTGTTTATGTGACGCACGCCGGTATCAAGTTCTTTTTGCACTGGAACGAATAATAACACACACAGTTATGCCAAAATGTCCGTTTTGTAGAGTCTCCTCATAAGAGCGGTCTCAAATGAGTTCAATAAAGTCTTAAATGAACGTAAATAGTTGTGAGAAAATGAGACGTGTGTGAGATACGCGTCTCTGTCAGCAGCGGCCGGTCTTAAAGTGATTATTGTAACAAAATATATGTGTGTTCTTTGTATAATTATTTTGTGTGTATATATATATATATATATATATATATAAATACACACACATGCATGTATATATAAGAGAAGAGAAATGTGTCATTTATATATAAAGTATTTATATATAATATAAATTATATATAAATGTATATACATTATATACTGTACATGCAAATATTTCTTAAATATACACATGCATGTGTGTGTATTTATATATACAAAATAATTATACTAAGTACACACACATATATAATGTAAACACAAACTTTTATTTTGGGTGCGATTTATCGTTTCACAGCCCTATTCACAATTCATATCATTTCAAAGCAGCTTTCCAACAAAATTATTGTTTCCATGTAGCAATTTAGGAAGTATTCTGTTCTCAGCCAGAGATGAGTGTGTTTTTGACGTCCATATGACAGTGATATACAGATATAATAAAGCAGCTGATGTCATGTATTCAGTTAAACAGGGTTGGGCAGCAATTACAACTTGAGCTTGTCATAATTACAATATAAGGATAATATTTCTAATATGACATGACATAACCATATTATCATATGTGCAAGGCAGTCTCCGCTTTAAGAACAGCTTTTCTAAACACGTTTATAAGATGTTTAATCGTTAGATTGGCTGACTCTTCTGCACTGAATCCCAGAGCATCAGTTCCTCTTCCGGTTTGATAGAGCTCATCTTCAGTCGAGTGATGCTGATGCTGCATGAATGTAGGCCACTGACTGACTAAGAGTTCATATATTCATGCAACATAACAGCTCAACTCTTAAAATCAGCGATGTCGTTCATTGCATTGCTCACCAACACTAGATTGATCAAATTACAACAATGTCTCTCCGGCGACGCGACCAGACTGAAACATTGTTGCATTCACCAGCTCTTTCATCTGAATTCTGACGCAAGATGCTTTCATGTTTTATGTTCTGTATAGGCTACTCACTTCACACGGTTGCGCTTGGGTGGTAAACAGCCTCCAAATCTTTCCCACAGAAACCCGTCTTCAGGGTGTGTGTAAGAGCCGTGATATCGCTGTATTAAACACCTCCACCTCCGGCCTCGCTCTCTCTTCTAGTTCATTCTGTGAGCGATGCTGCAGCTGAGCGCTGAAGTCCCGCCTCCTCCAGTGAACAGCCAATCAGAATTAAAGAAGGATTATGTGCACCTATCACAGACCGCCGTGTGCCGAGATGAAAGGTGTGGATCGCGAGTCGTCATAGCCCCGCCTTAATCATGTTACAATACAAAGCACATCTAACATTTTCTTTCTTTTTAAAAAAAATATATATACTTGCGTTTGATTGGTATTAATGAATGATTCAAAATTACTTAATCAAATAACGTTTTTACATTGTTATAAGGAGGTCTGTGGTTGGTCTTATATTTTTTGTATTTTTTTATAACACCTAGGCTATGTGTTGCTTTTTGTATTTGTATTTTGTATTTGTATTTGTCATTTTTTTACATATTTGATCTTTTCTTTTCTTTACACACACATATATACAGAGGTGTAAAGCCCAGGTTCAGAAAGTAAAAGTCCTGCCATATGTTTATGTCATTGTTATAACGAAGTCTGTGGTTGGTCTTATATTTTTTTGTATTTTTTATAATACCAAGGCTATGTGTAACGTCTTTTTTTATATACATATTTGATATTTTCTTTTCTTTTATATATATAAAAATTATTCTATGTTTATATATATATATATACTGTATATATAGAATAGAATATTTTGTATCGCTCCTTTTCATGATGTTGTGCACTTTACAGTGTAATTTTAAAACTGGTCATTCAAAAAATAATAATTCACAATATGTTAAACATTAGTGAACAAAAACCAATAGGGGCAAGTTGTCACACTTTTTTACTGTATAGACACACAACTTAAAACCAGAAAAAAAGTATTGAAAAACAGACAAATCATTCATGCAACCGGACATCTGACTGAAAACCTTACAGTTACGGCTTATATAAGAGATATAGCTTATTACCTTCTGAGTTACTCTTATATAGCCTTAGTGGCTTTACAGTATATGGTGTGGAAATGTAATTGTACAAGTCAAAAGAAGAAAGTGGCTTCTCTCACAAACTTGCCCTTCTCTTACATTTGTCTTTAGAGTTCAATGTGTATGTGTGCAAAAGTCTGTCTTCAGGTTTTCCTTGTGTAAAACAAGCTCTGGTCCATCCGGCAGACTCTGAGCATATTTACATATCATACAATATACATTTTTACACATCAATGTCAGACTGAGTTCATTGTACAATGACAAATAAATGATTCTGATTCAGCCCAAGTGGCTGTCTCTGTATCTCTGACAACACTTCTGATCAGTACTCTGTTCTGCAGAATCTATTTCACATGAACACGCCTCTAAACAACATTTATTTACATGCGTGTCACATGGTTTCTTCCCGTCTAAAGGTCACATTAGCAACATTCAGGCAAGATTTTGCAGGCAAAAAAAAGCTCCATTACATCATTAACACAGCCCTGCATCATGAAAATGCAAAATGCATTTGCAAAATGCAAATATATATATATATATGCATGTATGTATCAGGGAAGTATTGCAAATTTGCAGTCTGCAAAAGACTAACAGCCCAAATAAGCTTTTTTCACAAAATCTTACATTTTCTGTCACTGTGTGGATGTAGTAAAACATCCATAGATGTCGCAGACAACATCCGGGTTCATGTTTGCATTTTCTTCTGCCATAATTCTAACCTTGAAATCAAAAATAATGTCGTATACATGTGAAAATCGGCTGAGAATTGAAACAAAATGGCTCAGAGAAAGATGAGAATCATGTCTTGTGGCAGTTTCTCTGGTGATTACAGAAGCCTTATTCACCTTACAAACTGTTGAAAGCAAAAATGCTACAAAATGCACATATTTTGTGAGAAAGTGTGACGTGCTAAAGCAAAACAGGCACTATTTCTGGAATCAGCACCCCAAAATTAGTGAGGAACAAGTACAGGGCTCGACATCAAGCCTTGTCATGGTCATTCACTTGTCCGAGTAAAACAGTTATTAAAGTTAAATAAGTGTAAAATGGTGTAAAAAATATTTATTCTGAAGCAATATTCTCATCAGTGTTCTATAAGCTTTGACATTTTTAAATCTCATTTTTTACCTTTAAGGCGAGACACCCCAGGTGAATAGGGGTAAAGAAAATAACTAATAAATATCACCATACTTCACCAGTTGATTGATTACATTAATAATTGCAAACATTTTTTGTATCATAAGTTTTCTGAAATTGTATGTTTAAATATCCAAATGAGATGCTATCTAATTAAATATGCACTAATTTGCATACATTTCTAGAACAAAAATCTGAACATTGGATAAAGTCAGGTTCAAAACCTTTCATTTTTTTGATATATTAGAGATTTTGATATAAAGGTTTTTACTGAGGGGATTTTGGATTTCTCTATTTATCACTATTTAACACACACAGCCAAAAATCAATACATTTTCGCCATTTTGTTAGGAATAAAATGTTGTATAATATCAGGAAAATTATATATGAACAAACCCTTCTGTAAAAACCTTCAGAATATAGATAATAATAAAACTGTAAAGTTTGGTGAATGTAAATTTTACTGAAGTGGAGATTTCTGGCTCAATGTAGGAGGAAAAACTCAGCCTTTAAAGATATATACCGTAACTGAAATCTACAGACGCAAATTAGATAAAGTGCTCTAAAAGATACAGTTAAAAGTGTATTTTGGATGTTTTCTGTCCACTATAGTCTGAAAAAACACTTTATGAAAAGCCAAAAAGCCCAAAAGCCCAAAATCTCAAAATTGACAGATACATGAAACCATGTGTCTGGCCTTAAAAGGGGTATCTTCATCTTTCATTCCAAATTCTTATATTTGATCAATAATTTTAATTAGAATATTAAGACACAATAGGGCTGTTAGCAATCAAATTAAACCATTTACACTGAAAATGTACCATTTACAACTGTATTAAATAATGTTATGAGATTGTTTGAAATATTTTTTGAAAATAAAATAAGAAACGTGAAACTAAACCGCCAGTAGATGGCGGCAGATGACCGTCTTAATGAGTGAGTCACTGAGCCATTCATTCAGACGATTCGTTCAAACGGATGATTCATTCAAAAATGAGGTACCCTGCGTCCCAATGTGCATACTATCCACCCTATCTGCCCTAAATAGTATTGACAATTACTAATGTCACATACTATTTAGGATGGATAGTATGCACATTGGGACGCAGTCAGTTGTTTATGAATGGGTCATTGAATCTTTGACTCAACCGATTCGTTCAAAACTCTGAATCTTTGTTTGGAATTATTTTCGCTGCTGAAACGGAAACAAAAACAGTCAATAAAATCAGAAACATTCTCGCATTTTGGTGTTTCCCTAGTTGTTTTTTGTCACTGAAGTTTTAATCAGGCTAATTGTCCAGTTGGGCAAGTAAAATTCTCTTTCACTTGCCCCTTCAAAAAATCCATTTGTCCCGGACAAGTAGACAAGCTTCAATGTCGAGCCCCTGAAGTATTGGATTTCATTCAGCAAATACGATGATGGGCGGTGAATTATTAATAGTGTTAAAAGTGACTTTCAAACCAAGCTTTATGTTGGTGAAGCCGTGAATCTGAACATGAGCAGAACTGAGAACTTTTTCACCCTTATGCAAAATGGCCAACCATGCAGATTCCTACTGAAATGATTTCGCCAAACAGTGGTAACCCAGACAGCAACATAGTGTCGGCCCAGATCCAGCCCACATCTGGGGCGTGTGGAATCCATGTGTACCAGATGTGGCCCGGATCTGGGCCGACACTATGTTGCTGTCTGGGAAACGTGACCGTACCTTACGAGGTTCTTGGTCAAGCTGAGGCTCGGCGTGGCCAGACCTCATGCAATTAAGTCTGGCTAAGATTAGTTTAGACCCCAAATTAGTAAGAAACAAGTATTGGGTTTCATTCAGATACGATGCAGGGCTGTGAATTATT
The DNA here is from genome assembly GCA_021554675.1 of Leuciscus idus. Lineage (NCBI taxonomy): Eukaryota > Metazoa > Chordata > Actinopteri > Cypriniformes > Leuciscidae > Leuciscus > Leuciscus idus. The sequence goes on along the minus strand of CM038639.1, from coordinate 2,856,428 downwards.
AATAGTGTCAAAAGAAGTGACTTTCAGACCAAGCTTTATGTTGGTGAATCCGTGTGAACAACCTGAACATCAGCAAAATCTGCATGGGGAACTTTTTCACCCTTATGCAAAAGGCCCACTCTCGCAGATTCCTATTGAAATGATTTCGCCAAGCAGCGGAAACACAGACAACAACATAGTGTCGGCCCAGATCCGGGACACATCTGGGGCATGTGGAATCCATGTGTACCAGATCCGGCCCACATCTGGGGCGTGTGGAATCCATGTGTACCAGATCCGGCCCACATCTGGGGCGTGTGGAATCCATGTGTACCAGATGCGGCCCGGATCTGGGCCGACGCAATGTTGCTGTCTGGGAAACGTGACCGTACCTTACGAGGTTCTTTGTCAAAATGAGGCTCGGCGTGGCCAGACCTCATGCCCAACCTAATTTAGACCCAACCTTCAGTGCTTATTTTGGGGTAGAGAGCAGTGCTTGACTGTTCTGCCTGCAGTGGGACAGTTTCCCATCCGTTCTCCGTCCCAGCGTCCTCAGAAAGCCTTTGACAGGTGTGTCCTGTGACACCAGTGATCTCTCTGAGCGCTCCTGATAATGCCCGTGACGCAGCCCTCAACGCCCCCGCTCTTTCCCACCGCTCACACACTCTTGCTCCCGTACGAGTCCCCTGCGTGAGCTCCATTAAGAAGTCCAGACTCTGGGAAGGCAGGCTGAACAACGGCAGTCCCCGGAAAAACTCGGGCAGGGCCGTGGAAGTGCACCGCCCGTCGAACTGCGCCAGCACGAAGCGCTCTCCCACACGACCCAGCAGATAGTCTCCCAGAACGCGGCTCAGCAATGCGTCGAAGACTTCGGAGCATGTTGATGATTGGACCCCCGTTTCTTCTTCCGGTTTCCCTCCTCGACAGCCCCATTGCTCGGCCCGCTCGCAGGCTTCCGGAGTCAGAACCATCACAGCTTTGCCTCCGCTCCGCCGCACCCGGTCCAGACAGGAGTGCAGCCAGGGAACCGGACCCAGAGCGTTGATCTCGGAGCGGTTCCACAAGTCCAGAGACACGGTGAAGCCGAGAGCGGAGAGACTCGAGCCCAGACGGCACATTAGCTGGATGACGGTGACGTCTGAGTCCGGAGGACACACCAGAAGCAGCTCCACCCCTCCTGACACCGCAGCTGAAACACAGATGAACGTCACACAGATGAACGTCAGTAAACACACCGCCGAAACTGATGGATTTTTTTAATTAATCATAACTAACATTTATTTTTCTTGCAGGATTAATAATTATATGCTTTTGAAACCTAAATAAAAACTGTTGTACTCTTTTTGCTGGTGGGATTCTCTCTGAAACTGGTCTGAGATCCTCCGTCCGTGATTAAATCATATTCGAAGGCATTGTCTGGATTGTCTAGTTATTGCTGCGCACCAGGTTAGTCGAACACTAGAGACCTTATTCACAAGTGATAGTGTTCAAGAAGGAACGAGGCGTCGTTCGACTCAGTGTGAGACTCTCAGGTGGGGTTAGATGCGCTCAGGTAACTATAACTCTTAGGCATTTTATGCGGTCAGAGTATCTACTCTTAGGCGTCAACCAACACGGTCAGAGGGGAACTCACCTGAGTGTAATTTTGCAAGTGTCGACTGGAGACGCCCAGATTTTATTTTTTTTGCAGTGATGCTATATAAGAACCATTTTTGGTTACTAAAAGAACCTCTCTTAAAATAACCATTTTTCTTAATGTCTTATAATCTTTAAGGGGACATATCATGAAATCTGACTTTTTCTGTGTGTAAGTGCTATAATCGGTGCTTCTACCAACCCAGAAAACATGAAAAGTGAAACCCAGTAACTTTTTTTGTTTTGGTGAGCCTTTCGAGAGAGGACCAGGCCTGGACTGTTTTAGTTGATGTTTTGTTTTATTACGTTTGGCGGCAGTCGACTGTGAGGGACTGCCGTCTTTGCTTTCATTTTGTGTTTATTTATTTATTAAAGTCTTTAAATGTTCGCTGGTTCCCGCCTCCTTCTTCCCATAACATCTAACATTGCTATAGTCTCCACTAACATTCAGAAACGTCCAGGAGCGTCTAAAAGTGAAACTCTGAGTCTCTCCGTAAGGCTGCACTCACTACTGGTTATTCTGGGATTCTGGATGAGTGAGATTGGCCTGTTCTGTTATTGCCGGAGTATCCGAAGCTCGTGTAAAGACTCCGCCCTCTTCTGAACGGAGGCGGAGCAGAGGCTCATTTGCATTTAAAGGGACACACACAAAAACTGTGTGTTTTTGCTCACACCCAAAAAGGGGCAAATTTGACAAGCTATAATAAATGATCTGGGGGGATTTTGAGCTTAGATTTCACAGACACATTCTGGGGACACCATAGATTTATATTACATAATATGCCACCTTTAAGAACCTTTTTTTTTCCACTATAAAAAACCTTTTGTGCGATGGAGAGATTCCATGGATGTTAAAGGCTCTTCATGGAACCATCGAAGCCAATAAAGAACGTTTATTTTTATGATTGTATATGGAGTGAGCGGTGTGTGAGGTGAGATCATGAAGGAAACTCACTGTTCACATCATCCAACTTCAGCCATCTGAACACCCAACCTGTTATAAAGAGAGAGAAGGGTGATTAACACTTTAGTTCACAAAGATACATTTTACCCAAAAATCAGAACAATAAAAATAAGAAATATATTTTGCAGAAAGAACAGTTTTTTTGCAATGTGACATTATTTCCAGCACAAAGAAATAAATTTCTCCACCTTGTTTGCTTTACGGCAATGTAAAAGAGCTGATATTTCAATTAAATAAATATCCTTATCGGTGAGCTCTGGTCTGTGAGTGTGTGAGTGTGTGTGTGTGTGTTTGTTTTATGTGATTTATGAAGACAGAAACTTGTACAATGACGGGTATTAAACTGCTATTACAACGTGAACGTGATTTATGAGGACATTTCATTAGTCCTCGTATTTAAAATGGCTTTAAAAACAAGCATAGCAAAATAAACGTGTGTGTGTATATGTGTGCGTGCGTGTGTGAGTGTGTGTGTTTGTGTGTATGTGTGTGTGTGTGTGTGTGTAATGCTCACTCTTCAGTGTTCCCTGCACTGCATAGGCTCCCAGCACTGACAGACACACCAGCAGAACACACAACACCAGCGGGAAGATCCAGTAAGTCCTCTTCACTGCAGTGACAGACACACACACACACACACACACAGAGGGAGAGCTGTTATTACATCACAATCTGCATTATATCTGCAATGCGTTATGTTGTAGTACTAAAGTATTATGGCACATTAATTCTGCTCCCTCATCAGAACTGAGGGATGCGAGTGCTTGCCTTCAAAAGGACACACTGGTCCCACGAATCCTTCCATTCCCGCCACTTTAACCTGGACAAGAGAGAAAACACTGCCAGTTTCCCAAAACACACATCAGACGTGAACTGTAAACATGAAGAACTTTAGGTACCTGAACACACAGTAAAGGATGGCGCTCCACTTGTAGAAACTCTCCTCGTAACTGCTGCAATGGATGAAAGAAAAGAGACGTGTTAGAGAAGTAAATATAAAGTTACACTTTATTCTAAGGTCACATAGTCATATGTTAAATGTACTTAATATAGTAATAACATTAAATTAGGCATAACTACAATCAACTAACCATAATCCAAACCCTAAATAAGGCAACACTTTATTTTACAGTGTCCGTTACAGGTTACATGTGGTTACTATAGTAAAAACTATAAATTAATTATTATTACTCAGTGCTTAAATGTTTAACTACACTATAGTAAGTACATTATATTAATATATAATTTTATTAATATTCCTCAGTAATTACACAAATGTAAATAAATTTGAAATTTAATGGAAGCTTGTTTCCGCCACAGAATAAAACATTTTAAAAGATAATTGCAACTTTTTATCTCACAATTGCGAGTTTACAACTCGTAATTCTAACTTCATTTCTCAGAATTGTGAGATATAAAGTAAGACTTGTGAGATATAAACTCAGAATTGCTTGTTTATATCTCACAATTCTGACTTTATAACATGCAATTGTGTGTTATAAAGTGAGAATTGTGAGATAAACTTGCAATTCTAACTTTTTCTCGCATGCGAGTTAACATCTCGCAATTCTGACTTAAAACGCAATTTGAGTTTAATGTAGGCCTGTATCTCACAATTCTGACATCCTTTCTCAGAATTGTGAGATATAAACTCATTAAGCAATTGCAAGTTATAAAATCCAATTCTAAGGAAAAAAAGACCGACTTTTTTCCTCAGAATTGTGAGATTGCTCAGAACTCGCAATTCTGACTTTATAACACAATTATAAATATCTCAATTATAATATAAATATTGCGCAATTGTGAGAAAAAAAGTCCGAAGATGAACAGTCACACAATTTTGTATTTTTATTCTGTGGCGGAAACAAGCTTCCATAGGATAGTAATCTGAACCCAACCCAAAATATTAAACTTGACCGTCTAACTTGTCCCACACCATATTTGATGTGCAGTTTCCCACCCAGTGCTTGTAGTCTGTGTCCTGCATGATCTGGATCCAGCTGTTGTTCTGGTAGACGTGCACATGAGATCTGGTGTTCAGCGCATGGCATCTGCTGTCCAGGCCTGAGCTCTTCCTACACACCCACAGCTGAGCCTCGAACCTGCAGGAACCAGTGAGGGTCCACACCAGAGCGGGACGCTCATCACGAGCTTCAGTCTCGGACAAAGACACCGACACACTGGAGACTGAGACTGATGAGAATGAAAGGAGAGGTTACCAGTCACACAGTGCAGATTAAGTCAGAAACGTTTGCACTGACTACATCAGCTGCGTTTCCATTACAGATTTGCGAAAAACTTTTGCGATATTTCCTGAATGTCGATAAAAAATATTGTAAAATGACGGCATTTCCATTAACCAAAGTGCAATTTTTTCCTTTTGCGATAAGTCGTTCCAAAAGTTATGTTGGTAGCCATTACTTTAACCAAAGGAGACGTAGACGTGTTTTCACCGCATTAATATCAAGGAAAGCCCCTTATACTGAGAGCGGCTCATATGAGTGTTTCTCACTCCTTCTGCTTCAAGATCTTGAGAAATTGTGGCAATTCTTTGTTGTTTAGAATCCAGTATCCCGTGATACTTTTGTCTTTTATGAGTTTAATAAAGAACTCTGAACGGCTTCCAAACATATGAAGTAATCTTTAAAGACTGATTGACTATTATGTACGGCTTGTGACTGTAAATATGAAAAAAAAAAAAAATTCCGTTGCAGTCATGCGGAATATTCCTTTTTGGAATTGCCTGTAAAACCACCTCATGCGAGCATAAAAACTTGTTTGCGAAATTGACTTGTTTCCATTGGCTGTATTTTCAATTCTCAATTTCAATTTGAGCAATTTGAAGGGTAATGGAAATGCGGCTATTGTTATTTACTGAGCCAGCTGACAGGGAACGTTCTGGCAAGATTCTCTCAAAGTAAAAAAAAAAACCCACTCTTCCAGCAACGTTAAAAGAACATTCATTCATAGTTATCTGCTCTTTAATAATGTTCTCAAAACGTTAGTACTTCACCACTGGCAAAATGGGCTTTCAATAAAACTTGGCTGCCTATGCAGTAGAAAGATGAAAAGCTTTTAGAAATCGATCTAAATAGAGCAAAACAGAGAAAAAGCTGTTTTCTGCCCTTTTGCCAAATAGGTAGGAAAACTTCAACACCCATAATGCACTAGGCATGATGCCGTCCAAGGCCATTGCCACCAGTCTGCTACAGATACGCTTACCAGAGTCAAATACCACCTTGCTTTAGTAGTAAATACCTCTTAGCAAACTTTTGGTTATAATGGCGTCGACTTGTGTTGTTCCCATATGCAAAAATTCAGTGGGAAAGTTTAGTGGGAAAGCCACTTCCAGCCTGAAAACTCTTTGACTACCAAGTTCCAGCTGAACATTCACAAAATTCCCTTGAAGGAAAATCCTTTTAAAAAATGGTGTCAGTATTCAAAGTAGGAAGTGAATGCCATACCTGTTTCATTCAAAAACGGACAATACTTTGTTCGAGGAAAGTTCCCCCAAATCTATGCAAAGGTAGAAAGAGAATAAGCATCAAGGAAAAATGTGAACATCCCTGTATATGCTTATAAATTTCGATCTCCAGACAGCGTTACTAATATAACCTCTTTATTCTGTATGTTTGTATGCATGACTTTCATATATGATGCTTTTCTATTTATTTGTTTAATAATTCAATAAGAGAAATAAACATTTGTTGCCATTACCTCAAAGCACAGACAGGGGGCGACAGAACCCTGGGAAATCTCAAACTCATCGCTGGTGTTATTCTTTACATTAAGGAAGAGACAGAAAGGGAAGTTAAAACTAATTAAATGACCCAATTAAAGGTATTATTGATCGGTGTGACGTACCCATTCCACCTTAAGACAGGATCCGTTCCTGTCCCATCTCTGGCATGCGCTAAACTCTTGGGATCTCCATTTATCTGCATCAGCCACATACAGTGTTATTGCTCCTGTCACAGGGTCAGTTCTTCTGTGTAGCCTGGGTGCGACTGGAAACCAAAGCAGCCAATGAGAAGAAGTCACAGATGGACCACAGATATATGACACAGAACCAGTGGCACCTGACCTGCATGAACGAATCGTCACTTTTGGGTAAACTTTTCCATAATGGATCACTGGTAACTTATTTTAGCTGCCATTCTGCCATTAGAGTTTGATTTCACTTTTTGATGGCATTCACTCTGGCTTCAGTGTGAAGTTGTGAACTAGTCTTCAGTCTATACACTTCGGCTACGTTCAGACTGTCAGTCCAAATCCGATTTTTGTGCATATCTAAATGAAATCGGATCAGATTTATCTAGTGTGAACAGCAAAAAAAATCACAAGAAATACAAATTTTACAAATCCAATTCAAGATACATCCATAAGTGTTTTACATCCAATATACTGTATAACGGAGACATATTTTGAAACTGGTGGAGACGACAGTGCGGAAAAAAGCCATTTATACGAGCCTCCGCCGGTTCTGCCACTGCCTCAGAAGACGCAGTAGTTTAGACTCCGGCACGGCGGCCACACATTTCCATGTTGTGAAATTTAAATAAGACAACATCTGTATGCAAAACCCTCCATGTAGCTGTTGTTGTTGTTGTTGTTGTTGTTGTTTTTGGCGTATTCCTACCAACATTGCCGTAGAAACCAATCGGATTTGGACTGAAAGTGTGAACTTAGTCTTCATCAGGATACACGTGATCTGCAGCTTTCTACTGTCACACTAACTAAACTAAACTAGACTAGACGTGTAAACTGGATAACGGTTAACTTACCTTTACAGAAGATGGCATGTAAACCCTTACACACTGAAAGAGAAAAATGTTAATGTTAATTTGTCTCAGATACTTTTGATAAGTGAAAGAGGCACAAGTGTGAGTGTTTTCCAGCATATTTACCTTCCTCTTTTGAAGGGATCCTGACATCTTTAGTGGAGTTTGTGTTTGGAGAATGGACTACAACCTCACTGCCGAGCTCTGCCTTCGGGATCTCCACCACTAAAGACATCCACACCTATAACACACACACCTGAAGAATCAGCCACAGACAGACACAGCAACAACCCAAGTGTTAAATGAACGCTCCTCAGAGTTTATGGATTCCACACTCAAGGGTGTTAAATGTAACACTGAAGCAGTGTTAAAGTTAATGAGATAATTAAGTGATTAATTGGGAGATGAATGAAGACACCTGATGTTCACAAGCCGAATCACTGAAGGAAATAGTCGCCATTATGATGATCAGTGTTTGCTTTAGTTGGGCTCTTGACCCTTCACTTTATAAACATTTGTTTTTTTTTCTGGCTGCTTTAACTGTGTGTTTATAAACCACACATGCTATGGTAAAGAAAGCACAGAGAAAATGTGTTCAGGTGTTGATTATGTTTTGATAGTAACAATCCTCATGTAGTGACCTGATGAACTGATGTCATTCTGAGCCCAAACTCTGATTATATGGGTGATGTATTGATTTTACATTATTGATTACAGCAGCCCTGTGATGTCATAGCATGAGATTCTGCACATAATATTTAGAGACACACACATACATCAAGAATCAGCGTATGAATCTCAACAACGGTGACAAACAGCATATTCAGATAGACGGATCAACTCTGAACATCACAAAACAAACTACTAAAAAGTCATATAAAACAGCAGAGATAAAAGAAAATAGTAAAAATAAAAGAAATTACTAAGACAATTCAGCTCACAATTTATTCATGCCGCAATGCATGCTGAGTTTTGATTGGTGCACCCAGAATGCACTGCATCATGCTTTTTGATGGTCAATGTTGAGATTCAAACGCTGATTCTTCATGTCAGTGTGTGTCTAAATGACAGAGATTCAAACCTTTTTGATCAGGACAACTTTTAAAAATCCCTCTGATTATATTGAAAGTGCCAGATCTTATGCTGAAGAATCACATCGCTACTGTAATCAATGAGGTAAACCTAACCGAGATTAGCCTCTAGATGAGTTTAGTGATTCAGGGGCCGGTTTCACAAAGCTATTTTAGACCGGTCTATAGTGTTAGACAAGTCTAAAATGTGCTCATAGACTAGTCTAATGCAAGTTAGACTGTTTCACAAAAATAAAGACTGACTTAATTTACACCAAAAAAATTAGACACCTTTGCGTTACCCCCAGGCTAGCTTAGGTCTAAGACTCCATGTTACCTTGGCAACCAGCAGTAACAATCAGTTTCATTACAAACAGCCAAAAGAAAATGGAAAATGGCTCATAATTTAAACATTCTTCTTGTTACTACATTCTCCGCTAAATTTCCCAAGTAAAATGTCCTTGTAACTGTTATACTCCTCCAACAAACACATATTTTCCGCTGGGGTAAACTGCACTGAGCGGATGAATGCACTTACTCGATCCGCCATGTTTTTTGTTTTGAAAAGTGTCTTATTTTACCCAGAATGCATTGCAGTGTAGTCCTACTTAAGATAGTCAGAGTCTTAAGTGCTTTGTGCAACGGTCTGATTTAGATGTCTATCTGAAGTCTGAGTATCTTAAGCCATAGTCAAAGTCTATCTTTGTGAAACCGGCCCCAGATCGCAACATGATGATTAAGGCAAAACATAACCAACAACACCTGATCACATTTTCTCTTGGCTTGCCTGGCTGCTGTAAGTCGGTTACAGCAGCCAAACACAATTTAATATTATAAAGTGAAGGGTCAAGAGCCGAACTAAAGCAAACACTGATCACCATAATTGTGACTACGGGTACGTTTGCACGACAACGATATGCTTAAAACTGAGAAGTTTTTCCGCGAGTTTTTCCGCGTGTCACCATTATCAACATGATCCACATTCACACGGATCCGCGAAAACAGCTAAACACACTGTATTCTGCTGCCAGGCCAGTAGATGGCGACGAAAGACTGTAGATTGAACATGTAATACGCATGTGCATCATTCTCACAGATCTGCGTTTTTTGTTGTTTACACAGAGAACGTTTTCAAAAAGATGGATGGATGGATGGACGGATGGACAGACAGACAGACAGACAGACAGACAGACAGACAGACAGACAGACAGATAGATAGATAGATAGATAGATAGATAGATAGATAGATAGATAGATAGATAGATAGATAGATAGATAGATAGATAGATAGATAGATAGATAGATAGATAACCTGTAGTGTAGTGCTGTCCTGTAAAGCTGAGTTGGGGACTGTGAAGCGGATGGTCCCGGAGAACCGCTGTGAAGGAAACGTGTAACACAAGCGGACAGCAGTCGTCGTGTTCCCAGGATCTTCTTCATTAATGACTCCTAGATCTTCCTCTTCCTCTTCCTCTTCCTCTTCCTCTGCACTGCCATCGCCTGTCACAGCTCCCTCTGCGTCTGAGAGGCCAGAAACAATCCTATCAGACCTCCTGGAGAGACGCTCACCCCACAAACCCCTGCGACGAGTGCCGTACCTCTGACTGAGACGTTCACCAGGATCTTCAGGCACAAGCTCCAGTTCTTCTGCTTCCGGCACTCAACGATGAAGGCGTCGAGACGGGTCACATGGACACGCTCATCATCACCGATGCACGTCGGGCCGCCTGAGACGAGACCGTTACACAGATGAAGACACTGCACACTTCAGCTGGTCAAATATCTGTCACACACTTTAGTCAAAGTTTTCTTACCTAATTTGACTTTACAGTGAATTATACCCTACAGAGACAAAACAATTATCAAACATCCAATCACATTAACACTAGAGGAGATAGCAAATAATATTTAAATTTTAATATTAATCATACAACGATTCTCTCAACAACAAAAACATGCACAGGTTATATTTTGACCCCAAAAAGGAAAGCAAGAAATTAAGAGAAAATAACATTTATAATACAAAGAAATACAAAATAATACAAATACAAAAGTAATACAAAATTATATAATTTGTATTATTTAACCCTCTGCTCTTCGCATGTCGGTCAAAGATGACCAAATTTTTTATTTCTTTATTTCAATGACATGAATGTACTATATTTTAATTTGATAATGTTTTTTTATTTAATATTTTGTATTTTTAGGGGATTTTATGGTACTAAATTATATTTACACTGTATTTATAATCCATTTATTCACTTTTTGAGCGACAGACTTCAGTTTGATCTCTTCTCAAAGACGACGTTTGGCGGATTATTGCTGAAGTGGAAAAAGTTTTA
>CM038639.1:2738157-2843157 GCA_021554675.1 Leuciscus idus | reverse complement strand
ACTGCAGCTAACAAACATATGTCCTAAGAACGTTCTAATTAAGTTATTAAAACGTTACTTGATGTTCTCTGAGCTTTCAAAACGTCCAGCTTTTTTTTAAATGTTTCTTTTTTCATGGTTCTGCGAACATTAAAGGAACATGAACGTTCCATTTGATCATTCTTCAAACATTATGGGAATGTTACTTTTGAATGTTCTCTGAACGTTCTGAAACAAGTAGTTACATTTAAAACATGTGAGACGAATGTCCAACTAAAACGTTTGAGGAAAATAAAACTTTCAACGATGTAAAAATAATGTTTTAAATAAATATTATGAAAGAGAAGATACATTTGATAACGATAACGTTCTAAGGTTTCCTGTTAACGGTGGCATCATAATGTTTCCTGACAGAATATCCCACTTAAATCATGAATGTTTCTTGAATAGAGAGCTAAATTCTCTCCCAGATGGCTGAAACACTGCATGGTTTACACGAGTTGTGACTGAGTAAGAGGATATGAGGTTTACCTGAAGGTGAAGTGAGTCTCCAGCGGTTCCAGGAGCGAGTGGGCAGAACGGAACAGGACAGCTGTTTTACTGGGAACTACTCGGAATAACAAATATCCTCCCACACACACACTCCACCCAAAGCCTGCTAAACAGATCAGCACACACACCTCACACACCTCACACTCTTTCATCTTCATTACAGCGATATAATGACCAGGAAATGCCATACAACATTTGCTCAATAGTCTATAAACACTCGAATTTAAAATGACACACTATTGATGCTGATGAACAGTTGAACAAAAAAAGCTCCTATCATTATTTTATTTTTATGGCAGTTACTCTTTTAATCACAGTTCATTTCTGGCAGCAGGGTTGCCAGACATTTATTATAAAAGTACAGATTGTTTCTAACACTCTTAAAAATAAAAGGTTAGGCTATTTCTCAGCGATGCCATAACTATTTTGGTTCCCCAAAGAACCTTTAAAGTAAACAGTCATTAAAATAATCATTTTAACCATCTAAAGAACCTCTTTCCATTATAAGAACCTTTAGACGTTAAAAGTTCTTAATGGAACCATCAAAAATAAAGAACCTTTCATTTTGATGTTTTAAAATTTCGAACTGTTATAACTAGGATTGGGAATCGAAAATCAACTCCAATTCTGGAATCGGATCCATAAGGTCAGGAATCGAGTTTCAAGTTTAATTCATTTATAGAGCACATTTGCCACAAGACTGACCAAAGTGCTGTACAAGACATCTAAATACAAATCCTAAGGTAATACACACAAATATAATAAAATATACACATTTAAGAAAAAAGTGTAAAAAAATAAATAATAATAATTTAAATTTAATTTCCTATTATCATAGAATCATACTAGATGTACCGCATGGCGGTACAAAATATGACCGCCGCTCAGGCCTGCACTGGCTTTCCACAAAAATAAATGACGTGGAGTAATTTGGCTGTATTGCGTGTTTATATATACCTAAAAAAAGTAATAGTATGTGCATGTCTGTCTGTGTGTGTGTGTGTGTGTGTGTGTGTGTGTATGTGTGTGTGTTTGTGTATGTGTGTGTCTGTGTGTGTGTGTGTGTGTGTGTGTGTGTGTGTGTGTGTGTGTGTGTGTGTGTGTGTGTGTGTCTGTGTGTCTGTGCGTGTATGTATGTGTGCGTACATGTGTGCGCGTGTGTGTGTTTGTGTGTGTGTGTGTGTGTCTGTGCATGTGGATTTGTATGTGTGTGTATGGGTGTGTGTCTGTGCGTGTGGATGTCAGTGTGTGTGCATGCTTGCGTTTGTTTGTATTCCTGCATGTGTGTGTGTGACAGTATCATCCTAAACCAGCAACCCTTCGCTCAACAGCACCATCTACAGGCCGATGAGTGTACAGTCACTAAATGTGCACATAAATGAATTTATTTTATACCCCCCCATGGATGAAATTCTACAAAACTTAGCAGAGGATACCCCCAGAGGATGTCAAGTTAATCATACACATGAAATATGGTGCAGTTCTGAACATCTCCACTGAAGATAGGGGCGATTAAAGCAGAATAATATTGCATTTTCATTTTTTATGGGAGGGGCGCAAATCACAAATGAGTGATTATGGGCTAGGTTGATGTGGGCCCTTAAGAGCAACATACCATAAAAATTTCTTCATCCTCAGTGCCACAGTTCAGGTAGTTATTTAGGAAAAACTGCATTTTTGGGGGTTTGGGGGGCCCCAGCGCGGGGGGGGAGTGGCCCCCGGGGACCAAACGAAATTTTTCCGTAGAAGTCTAGTGGGGCTACATGCCCACCAAATTTCATGTTCCCCGGTGTTTCGGTGTCCCTGGTATCGTTGACGAAAAATTTACGGGGGCCCCAGCGCAGGGGGGGGGAGTGGCCCCCGGGGACCAAACGAAATTTTTCCGTAAAAGTCTAGTAGACCAACATACCATAAAAATTTCTTCATCCTCGGTGCCACGGTTCAGGTAGTTATTTAGGAAAAACTGAATTTTTTTGGGTTTGGGGGGGCCCAGCGCGGGGGGGGAGTGGCCCCCGGGGACCAAACGAAATTTTTCCGTAAAAGTCTAGAATACCAACATACCATAAAAATTTCTTCATCCTCGGTGCCACGGTTCAGGTAGTTATTTAGGAAAAACTGCATTTTTGGGGGTTTGGGGGGGCCCAGCGCGGGGGGGGAGTGGCCCCCGGGGACCAAACGAAATTTTTCCTTAGAAGTCTAGTGGGGCTACATGCCCACCAAATTTCATGTTCCCCGGTGTTTCGGTGTCCCTGGTATCGTTGACGAAAAATTTACGGGGGCCCCAGCGCGGGGGGGGGAAGTGGCCCCCGCGGACCAAACGAAATTTTTCCGTAAAAGTCTAGTAGACCAACATACCATAAAAATTTCTTCATCCTCGGTGCCACGGTTCAGGTAGTTATTTAGGAAAAACTGCATTTTTTTGGGTTTGGGGGGGCCCAGCGCGGGGGGGGGAGTGGCCCCCGGGGACCAAACGAAATTTTTCCTTAGAAGTCTAGTGGGGCTACATGCCCACCAAATTTCATGTTCCCCGGTGCTTCGGTGTCCCTGGTATCGTTGACGAAAAATTCAGTAATGTGACGGAAAAAAAAAAGAAAAAAAAACTTTGACAATCCCTATATGACCGGCTAGCTACGCTAGCGGCGGTCATAATTATACAAAATAACTTTTGTATTTGTAATGTATATTTTATTTTTAAGGTGCAGTGTTATTTAACATTTGATTTCAATTTCTGTACCTCTGATAATCTTAAAACATGTGTATCTTTTTTGTTGTATTTATTTGTATTTATTTATTAAGTCTTATTGAGTGTTTACTTGTGTTTTTTAGCCTGTAGATTTTTGTTCATGGTATTCAGCTGCGATAAAATGCTTTGCAATATATATATATATTATTATTTATTTATTTTAAATTATTATATATATATTTTTTTAACTTATTATCGAAACTAGTAATCTATAAGAATCGGGTTCGATAAGCAGAATCGGAATTGGAATCGCTCAAAAAACAAACAAAAACGATTCCCAACTCTAGCAGTTTGCAGATTAATTGTAAAAAATAAACCAATGGTCAAATGCTTTACAATGTCGATGTTCAAAATCATAATACATTAAAGATATGTTTGTCTCACAGCACAGGTTATCAGGTTATTTAAAGAATAATTTGGGTATTTTGGATTCACCGTCACTTAGCCAGGTATTTTTGCTCAGAATGACCTTTAAAACGAGTGAACATATGAACACACACACACACACACACACACACACACACAGCGACTGTTCTGAACACGCATGTGAGGAAGATCATGTTGTTTATCGTGTGTCCTGTGCTTTGCATGTGCGTGTTGGTTTGTCACGCACAGAGTTAGTAAATGGGTCTTATGCAAATATAGGCTACCAAATAAACTCGAAGCACTCAAATTACATCTTAGAAGCTGCCGAGATATATGTTGAGCACAAATGACCTGAAAATGAACTTGTCTTTCCAGTGTTTGTATTGTTCAAGGACTCGTGTCTACATGAAGGAACATTGTTTACGCTAACTGAAAACTACATTACCAACACAATGTTTGCTGTAGTTCACAATGTTTGCGATTCTCCTTTAACCGGACACATTTCTTCCAGATGAATAGAACCTTGTTTAACTCACGTAACCTTTAGAGGCGCAGTGGGTTGGAAATGGTATGTTGAGATCTTGAGATAGTAGATTTGACGTCAAATGAGTCTGTTTACTTCAACTTTCCTCTCTTATTGTGAGCGATTCATCAGTTCATCAAAGTCTGATTAAAACAAATCGGTAACACCTTGTTTTGTGTCCCTGTTACATATGTTAGTAGTTACTATAATAACTATAAAGCATGCATAATTACATGAAACTATCCCTACAACAAACACAATCCTAACCCTAAACCTGTAGTTAATTCATATTACTCAGTACTTAATTGTATAAGTACACTTTAACAAGGACACCTTAAAATAAAGTGTAGCCTACCCAAAAAATAGAATCTTTCATCCAATCGTAATATCTTTCAGCTGATTTATAAACCTCTTCTCCAACCAACAATTTTTTCACCAGAATTGGACATTTTCAAAGTAGTTTTTAACGATTTGGAGAATGAAACATGGAGCTGTAGATGTTTTGACTAGTTATGTATTGATATTGAAATTTGATTTGATTTGTTTGTGTGTGTGTGTGTGTGTGTGTGTGTGTGTGTGTGTGTGTGTGTGTGTGTGTGTGTGTGTGTGTATTGATGGATGTTATCTGTTAAACTCAAACGAGCTGTGTCTGTCAGTCTTAGCCAGGACGCTCTTGTAAAAGAGATCCATAATCTCAATGTGCTTCTTTTCCTGGTAAAATAAAGGTTATAATAATATGAAGAAGAAACAATCCCTGTTTTTTTGTTTGTTTTTTCACATTTAATTTCATTTAGAGAACTAAAATGGGTTCCAAACATCGTTTCATGCCCAGATAGCGTCACTGTCGGCATCGGTGAACAGATATGGGCCAGATCCGTGCCGACTGTGCAGAACACATCTGGCTGACTGACGGCTTTTTCTGTATGGGCCAGTATCGGCTGAAAGCAGTTGTACTGGTGTCAGGTCCATACTCGGTGTAGCTGTGTGTATTTACCACAGTGCTTCACCTTCTGAGAATATAGTACCCAGTATGTATACGGTTAGAAGATGGTTGTGTCTCATGTGACCTTGTTATTCGTACACGCTGTGACTATACAAATCACAACATGTAAATAGGAAAATGTTGGCGTTATTTTGTCAGTTATTGGGAGCAGTATGCTAGCTGGAGCCGTTTACCTCCAGTCTTTGTGCTAAGCTAGGCTAGCGGTGGGTGCGTCAGACAGAGTTACAGCACGCATGGAGATGAGAAGGATGTGTGTGGACTTATCTAACTCTGGGGGATACGTGAATAAGCTGAAGTCCCTAAAGTCGGCGTGTTCCTTTAAAACATTAACTAGCCTAATTTGAACAAGACCTTATTGTAAAGTGTTACCGATATTTTAAACTGCTTCGTGAACTCTGGCAACAACATTTGTCAAACCTATGTGCTTAAAAAAACTAAAACCAGTCCTCCGCACAGACCAGTCCTCCGCACAGACCAGTCCTCCACACAGACCAGTCCTCCACACAGACCAGTCCTCCGCACAGACCAGTCCTCCGCACAGACCAGTCCTCCACACAGACCAGTCCTCCACACAGTCCTCCGCACAGACCAGTCCTCCACACAGACCAGTCCTCCACACAGTCCTCCACACAGACCAGTCCTCCACACAGTCCTCCACACAGACCAGTCCTCCGCACAGACCAGTCCTCCACACAGACCAGTCCTCCGCACAGACCAGTCCTCCACACTAGGGATGCACCGATACCACTTTTTTCAGACCGAGTCCGATACCGATACTTTCATTTTTGGTACTCGCCGATACCGATACCGTAACCGATACCTGTATTTATCATTTTCAATTAATTTTTAATTCATGCATTTGTCATTTTTTAAATGTATTGGTAGAGAAACCAAAAGCATTTCAATCATATTAGTTGTTTATTAAATTTAAACTTAATTTGTTCATCAACTATATATTTAATGCACTGCATATTCATTACTGTATAAATTAAATATAGATGGATCTTTTTGTAAAGTTAAAAAAAAGGTAGCCTATTTAGTCAAGAGCAGTGAGTAATTTATTTGTCCTTTGTTTGATTAACATTAAAACACAGCAGCAGATTAATTAAACTGCTGCACCTTTAAGACCGAACGCACGGACCCCATTTGAATTATACCAGAGACAATTTACTGTCTACGTTCACTTGAGATATAACAGACTTTGTTTACTAGGATACTCGCCAACAGTGAAAAATGAATTCATCCGTACAAGCGCAAGACGTGAAAGACTTCCATTCAGTATCGCGCGCTGTCTGAGGCGATGGTTTTCGGGGCGCGCGCTTTGGATGTTTGAAGTTCATGTAACTTCTTGACCTGCAAATGTCCTGTAATAATGTAGGCAACCACTCGTTAAACATAAATAAGGTAACAGTTCATGTTTTACTTACATATACGATTTAGTTTTAATCCAAATAACACGTGCTGAGTGAACGATCAGCAATCAAGAGCATTCAACAGAAGTGCTCTCTCTCTCTCTCTCTCTCTCTCTCTCTCTCTGGTCAGTTAACGTTAATAATAAGCTACATGCCTCGTTTTACTTTCTTTGCCATTGACATCCGACTGAACTACAAACTTTCCACTGAAGTCTGATGCGCTCGACCAGCTCGCGCGTCTGTGCCGCTTGCGCGCTCAATCCTCTGCGTGTTTTTCTCTTATCAGCTCGCGCACCACAGGCGTTACTATATTCTGTTTAATAATTCACTAATAAGATATATTTACCTCATAGACAGCCTTCTTTTTTTATCCCCATTATAATTTCTGTTGTCAGTGTTTCTTTGTCTGGACACAAACACCGTACACACGCTGCCTGGTATCGGTTGTTGGTATCGGTTGTTGGTATCGGGGCATTTTTACGAGTACGAGTACATGAGCTCAGTATCGGCCCCGATACCCGATACTGGTATCGGTATCGGTGCATCCCTACTCCACACAGACCAGTCCTCCGCACAGACCAGTCCTCCACACAGTCCTCCGCACAGACCAGTCCTCCGCACAGACCAGTCCTCCACACAGTCCTCTGCACAGACCAGTCCTCCGCACAGACCAGTCCTCCGCACAGACCAGTCCTCCACACAGTCCTCTGCACAGACCAGTCCTCCGCACAGACCAGTCCTCCGCACAGACCAGTCCTCCACACAGTCCTCCGCACAGACCAGTCCTCCACACAGTCCTCCGCACAGACCAGTCCTCCACACAGTCCTCTGCACAGACCAGTCCTCCGCACAGACCAGTCCTCCACACAGACCAGTCCTCCACACAGACCAGTCCTCCACACAGTCCTCCGCACAGACCAGTCCTCCACACAGACCAGTCCTCCACACAGACCAGTCCTCCGCACAGACCAGTCCTCCACACAGACCAGTCCTCCGCACAGACCAGTCCTCCACACAGACCAGTCCTCCGCACAGACCAGTCCTCCGCACAGACCAGTCCTCCACACAGACCAGTCCTCCACACAGACCCAACGGCCAGCTTCAACCCCCCCCCCCCCCCCCCCCCCCACCCCACCCCACCAACGCCGGCGTGAGCTTATGAAGATAAAAGAGGAGAAAAACTCCAGATCATGCAGATGTGAATTTGAGAACTTGTACAATAAATATTTGTACTTGAAAACCTTTTGAAATTTGAGATTTTCACTCGAAGACAACAGTCACAAACCTGCATTCTGTAAATATTATGGTACAAGTACAAATATTTATTGTACAAGTTCTCAAATTCACATCTACATGCTCTGGAGTTTTGCTGCTCTTTTACCTTGATGTAATCTTTTCCAATCTTCGAGCACAAGGAGCTGAATAAAATACTCTGAATGATATCAGTCCACAATCTGACTTGTGAAGCAGCCTGGATCCTAACACACACCATGATCATGTTTGGCCTGGAATCCTAACACACACCATGATCATGTTTGGCCTGGAATCCTAACACACACCATGATCATGTTTGGCCTGGAATCCTAACACAATATAATTCACTTGTTATTTTGTGGTTTAAAATTGTGTTGTTAATAAATGTTAATATAGTGTATTTGTTCATTGTTAATACATGTTTATATTGAAGTGTATTTGTTAATTTTATAATAAAAACCCTTAATTTTTTAAATGGTTGAATGTGTTTCACTGCCAGTTTCTGGGCCACATCTGGGCCGGTGCCACATCAGTGCCTGGGCCAGACCTGGGCCATATCAATAAATAAGAGTCATTTTACAGGGTGTGGGCCACATCTGGGCCAGAGGAAGTTGTTTGAGTCCGTTTTCAGTGTGTTGGGCCGGGGACCCAGCCAGAACTGGGCCGGAATTGAAGCAAGGATGAGGCCCAGAGGTGGGCCAGACAAATTTTGCTATCTTGTCTTTAACACGGAAAATTATTTTCAAGAACAATAAATAATTCTGTGACAAATAGGCTCTGTTTCAAATGCCCCCATAAGCCCTTGTGATCTTCCTCTGAGACGAGGCCACACTTTTGTGATGTAATACCGCTTTGACTGTTGGGTAGAAGTGGGCAAGCGAGGACTTTCTGAAACCTAAAATGACAAATGGGACTCACTTCGGTCTTGTGGACTTACAGCTGCCGAAGTGCACATGAAGTGTGTCGTATGGATATGGGACAGGGCCATAATGCATGAAAGGGTTGTTATACTTTTCACTCCATTGACTTCTATTAATTCGCATGTGAATGCGGGAGACCAGAAACACAAGTTTTGGGAATAGAAGAGAAGACAGAATGGAGTTGGACACTCCCAGTCACTGCATATATGGTTGCAATATGAATCTGGATGTTAAGATCTTCTTGAGACAGTTGAGCTTGTTTTAATAAAGTGATCTAAAAATGAATGACAGGTGTTAATAAGCTTTCATTGAAGAATTTATTAAAATCCCCCTGTATTCAATCATTTTATCCCTTAAAACTTTCCTGTAGCTCAAACAGTAGAGTGTTGGGTTCGATGGGTTCGATTCCCAGGGAAAGCAAGAACTGATAAGAATATAAAATGTGTACCATGAAATGCATTGTAAGTTGCTTTGGATAAAAGGGTCTGCCAAATGCGTAAATATAAAACTGGCTTAACAAAAATGACATATTTAAAAGTTTTGTTCTTGAAAAAATTCTTCATGCCTTAAAATATCTTGACTGTAACTCGACACCCTTGCCTCATTTAGTATGCGCGGTTCTATGAATATGCAAATGAGCCCCGCCTCCACTCACTCGCTCAGCTCAGAGATCCACTCGTTGACGATCACACGTTGATCTGATTGGTTACAAGGTAGTTTGTGACGTCAGAAACACCAGCTCAAAATTTGCCAACTGTCATAAAACATCAAAGAAAAAGAAGACCACCAGAAACACAAGTTCATGCTAAACTTCAGGAGATCAATAGGAAACAGCTTGACCTCTCCACTGAATGAAGCTTTTTTTCTTTTTCTTTTTTTAGCATCAGCAACAAATTGGAGTAGATTGTATATTTTTACTTTTTGGATTTATTATTATTTTTTATATGTTGAATTTATGTTTATAAAAAGTCGCTGCTGAGTCTAACCATCACGACCGTTTCGCGCGCTCAAAGTCTAGTGACCGCAGCTTTTAATGCATTGTTCGTTATGTTTGCAAATTCTACAAATAGACGGTCAAGAGTTTGTTGTAACTGAGGAAATCATATTCAAAATTGTGGGGAGCAAATCGATGACCGAAGAGCCGGAATGAAGCGCACTTACATTACAAAATTGACTTCTGTCAAAGGTCTTTCAGCAGTTGTCCAAACCTAACGCATGTTAAACGAGAGTTTTGCGATATTTTGCATAAACTTTGCATAATCGGTGTGATAATCTCTCTGACGGCGGGACACACGTGACTCGTCGTCTGAAGCATCGGACCGTTGAGAAAACCTGTTTGGTAGCATTTCACGAACTGACGAACACAACAGTTGTGCACTAAACATTTATGGTAATAGCTCGAGGGGAAATAGCTTTCTGACAGGAGCCAGGATGTATAGATCCTGTGGCTATAGGTCCATGTAACTTGCTTTTAATGATTTTTTATGCATTTTATGAAACATAAAACATTACATTACAGACACATTTGCATAGATTTTACTGTTGGTCAAATGGGTCCAAGATGGTTCCCGATTCTGTCAAAATAAAGATAACATCATTGTGACCACCTGAAAACTGCTTTACATCTTCTTCAGGTTGATTTGGTTGTTTTACAGACAGAGAGATAATTATACAGGGCTGTGGTGAAATAATAATCAGATAAACTGGAGTATGGATGTTTGGTGCATTTATTTATACAGATGAACAAATAAAAGTATACATATGCAGGTTTTTATACAAAAATAGAGAATTTCAGATTTATTTGTATAGGATGAGGTCACTGTTCTTTCCTTGAGTGCTTATATTGAACGCTTCAGATGTCAGAAATGATCATGTTTATAACACGAGTACATGTGTGGACAGCATCATAATTACCAATAGGAAACTCGAGATTTTCTTTGAGACCAGACTTTACACGTAGTGGGATTTTCATATATATTAAAAAAATCACATCAGAAGATAAAGACATGACATGCTCTTCATTTCTCTGTACCAGTCTTTGTAGGGAGTTCATTTAATTCTTCACATGCATTCATTTAGTAGATGCTTTTATCCAAAGTGACTTACAAATGAGGAAATTCAACAAACGGTTCATCTTAATAACATGAGTAACAATACATTAGGCTGAAATACTTAACTCATTTGATATTCCCGGTCAAAAATTAAATTGCTTGTAAATCTCTCCTTGTGCTATTATTATCACCAACTATTGGATTCAATCTTCTGTTCAACTTGTTTTCTTTCAATCAGCACAGGTTTTGCATGTGAAGGCCCTGATATACTTAAAGTGAGATTGAAGAACGAACTGGTGTTTCGTTGAAAAAAAATCAGACCAAAATGAAGTTCGTTTGAAGTGTGAAACAGCTTGGTAAAGTGAAAAATTCACTCCAGCTGGTAAACACCTTTGAACTCCCATTGGTCAGTGGTGATGATGCAATAGGTGGGCGTGGCTCTGAGGCTCCGCCTTCTTTGAGGTGTAAATTGTCTCAGATTAATTTCTTCCGTTCAGTCCATTGAAGTCAGATGTGAGTGAAAACATGAACACACTGAAAGCTGCTTTATACAAGAAACTGAAGTTGTAATTCTAATTGAAAGCGACATTGACACTGTTTTTCCTGTTTAATACTGTAAAGCTGCTGCTTTAAAGCAATCTATTGTATAAAGTTCTGTATGAATAAACGTGACGTGACTGAATTGCAGAGCAGGTGCAAACATATCCACATCACTATGATCAGATGCAAAGGTATTTCAAACTTCTTTTCACTCCTAAGCAAAGAACGAAAACCGTACTTCGCTGTGAGAATGTTTAATGTCTCTGCCCCCTGCTGGACGGACTGTGATGTTGCACTGAAATCTGCAGGTAACTCTGTCTGAATCACCTCTGCTTTGATCATTCCTTCTGTGTGCCGACCAAGCGGCAACCTTCCAGTCTCTCTCTTGAATCCAACACTGAAGTGATTTAAACTGCAGTTCATCGACTGACCACTAGAGGCTCTAAAAGAGAGTCAATCCCATAGACCCCCGTGTTAAAATGCCCAACTTTACAGCAGGAAAAATATGTTTACAGCCTGGTGAAAAAAAGTGGTTTTGGTCTATATAGCTAATTTCGCCCTTCATGACGACTGAGGGGGGTAACACAATAATATTAAGCCTTAAAGTTCTGCATAATTTAGGGCATGGCCACTTGAGTGACAGGTGGATTGCCGCTGATGTCACTACTAGCGTTTGTCTGCGTTCTGTTAGCGTCACGTCACCTCAGCTAATCCGCCTCTTTGCCCATTTTCGGTTATCCGAGAGTGACGTGCTGCCAAGATGGCGACGGCTGGCTCCGCCCACTTTAGGCTTAAAAAATGCTCTTCAGGAACCAACGGGTGACGTCACGTCCATTTTTTTTGCACTCTATGGTGCAAAATGCATGCTACGAATTTATTGGCTCTGGCACAGTCTTTTTCGTCCAACTCCCTTTTCTGGACAAGCACGATGTTACAACTTTACTTTTGCGCTTCTTTTGCCTCCACGTCTTTCGCTTCGTCCCACTCGTTACTTTCCGTGAGAAGCCAGGAACGAGTTTAGGGCTGTCGGTCGGCACGGGAAGCTTCGCCGCTAGCGTCGGCGCGAGCTGCCGAGACACGAAGAATGACAGCGCTTTGGACAGAAGACGTGGCAAACATCGCCATCTAGTGTTTGAGCCGGTCAGGTCTTGTATTAAAGACGAAAGGTCCTTCGGGAGGCAGTACTTCCGGACACACCGGAGCCGTTTCGGGATGAAAGTGTTATTGTTGTTGTTCTGGAAGCTTACTAGCCTGAATCCCCGAGCGTAGCCATCGCTGCGTATTCCCATCCACAGACAGGACAGCGCAGCGTTGAACACAGGAGCCGTGATACACGACATCTCAATTGGTTTCTCCATGCATTCTTCCTCTTCTGCTTCTTCCTCTTCTTCTTCTTCTTCTTCTTCTTCAACAGCACTGAACTTAGCCTTTCCTTTGCTGTTCCTCCATCTTAGATAAGCCCGATGTGCGTCAGGGCTCCAGGCGATCAGGACGAGCCCGCCGGCCTTCTGAACGGCCCGACACTGACCGTACAGCCACGGCACGGGTCCCAGCTGAGCCAGTGATGATTGTGGCTGGCACTGCATCCACTGCGCCAGCCTGACGTCCATACACAGCTCCCCCTGCAGGCCGGAGGCCAAACTGCACACTGCAGAGACGTGTGGCGAGCCGTTCGACGAGCACACGAGCAGCACGGGGCGTCGGTCAGCGCCAGGCCACACTGAGGAAACAAAGACATATGATTATCCTTTCTAACACAGCATTAAAGCATTTTAAAGGTGACATATTATGCCCCTTTTCACAAGATCACACGATGTAATATTAATCTCTGGTGTCCCCAGAATGTGTGTGTGAAATTTCAGCTCAAAATACCAGATCATTATTATAGCTTGTCATATTTGCCCCTTTTTGGTTGTGAGCAAAAACACACAGTTTTTGTGTGTGTCCCTTTAAATGCAAATGAGCTTTAGCTCCGCCTCCGTTCAGAAGAGGGCGGAGTCTTTACACGAGCTTCAGAAACTCCGGCAATAACAGAACAGGCCAATCTCACTCATCCAGAATCCCAGAATAACCAGTAGCGAGTGCAGCCTTACGGAGAGACTCAGGAAGAGTTTCTGAATGTTAGTGGAGACATTTCTGTAGTTGTTGTGGAGTTACATTGATCATCTCATCATCATGTTTAACTTCTCCACAAGTGTCCACAGTTCCTGAGGTGTTTATAAGACAGCGGTGACATGTTCTGGTCAGTAGTGTTCAGTGCTCGTCTGTGCTCAACCACACAACAGTTTCGCCTATTGCGTTAGAACTGGTCTCTGTTGTCGCTTGTGAAACCAAATGTCGGCTGGTGTGTGTAAACGTGCAGATTAAGGGCCGGTAATATTATAATAAGATCCTCTTCATACATCAGAAGGAGAGTGAAATCTGATCGGCTTATTTTCTGACATGCTTGCAGAGAAAGGCTCACCAGAACAAAGTTACTGGGTTTCACTTTTCACATTTTCTGGGTTAGTAGAATCACCGGGGACCCGATTATAGCACTTAAAAAAGTCAGATTTTCATAATATGTCCCCTTTAAAACATTGGCACAAGGTGTACAGTAGTCAACTTTTGAAGTGGATAAAAAAATCAGAGTTGTCCTAAGACTAGAACGGGTTTTGTTCAAAATTCATGTATAACTTTGATGAAAGGTTTTGATCCACTTCAAATGTTGACTACTGTATAAGTTAATTTCTGACACTGCTCTCGGCCAGAAACATACACTACCAGTCAAAAGTTTTGGATCGATTAGTCTCCAAGGCTGCATTTATTTGATTAAAAATACAACAACAAAAAAACAGTAATATTATTCCAATGTAAATCATCTGTTTTCTATGTGAATATATAGTAAAGTGTAATTTATTCCTGTGATCAAAGCTGAATTTTCAGCATCATTACGTCACATGATCCTTCACAAATCATTCTAATATGATGATTTGATGCTCAAGAAACATTTATGATTATTATTATTATTATCAATGTGTAAAACAGTTGTGTAAATTATTTCTCAGGATTCTTTGATGAATAGAAAGTTCAAAAGAACAGCATTTATCTGAAATAGAATCTTCTGTAACATTAAACACTACCGTCCAAAAGTTTGGGGTCAGTAATAAAAAAAATAATCAAATCATCATTACAATATCACAATGATTTCTGGAGGATCTGAAGGAAAATTCAGCTTTGATCGCAGGAATATATTACATTTTAAAATATATTAAAATAGAAAACAGTTATTTGAAATTGTCATAATATTTAAGAATATTACGGGGTTTTTGTATTTTTAATCAAATAAATGCAGCCTTGGAGAGC
Source organism: Leuciscus idus (assembly GCA_021554675.1). Taxonomy (NCBI): domain Eukaryota; kingdom Metazoa; phylum Chordata; class Actinopteri; order Cypriniformes; family Leuciscidae; genus Leuciscus; species Leuciscus idus. Next base: position 2,828,469 of record CM038639.1, on the reverse strand, counting down.
AGAAGTATTAAAAATGTTACAGATCAAAACTTTTGACTGGTAGTGTGTGTGTGAACACAGGCGCTTCTAAACCTTTATGGTATGGCGTTATATATATATATTGCACTATGGGAATTAAAAGGGCAGGCTTTAAGGTAGCCATTGATCTGCTGTTTTTAAGTCACATGACATGTGAATCACCCTCACACGGAAGACACCAGTTGAGGTTCTCCAGAAATTACTCTATTATCCTCATTTCTAATCATCTCTTCTCAAGGGGATGTTTTTGCAGCATCTTTGATACGTACATTTTTATTCACAAATCCACTTTGTCTAACATAGTTTTACTGTAAATTGATAAAATATGAATGTTTCCACATGGCAACGCTGTACCACAGTGGAACTGCTGTAATGTATGATTGCAGTTATTTATTTATTTGAAGTGTTTATTGTAGTATAGCCAGGGCTGGAAATGGGGGGGCGGAGTGTGGGGAGTGAATTTCGAGACGGGACGGCGTTCCAGTTGAAAGAAAAAAAAAAGGTTATATATAGGCTATATATTTTTTGTTTTTTGGACATTGTAACGATTACTATATTTTATCTACAATATAATAGCTGCATAAACGTAGCACAATATATGATAATAAAAACTTAGAGGGATATTGATATTTATCAATGGCATTCTGTAAAATTGTCTGCGCTATGTCGTCTTTTGTTATTGGCCAATGCCTGCAGACTGCAGCCAATGGAAATGCTTCTCTATCAGTGCACGTCTTTCTTACTACTCACAGAACTTCAAAACGGACCGCTTGAGGTAAATAAATAATCTTGGATGATGAACTGTAATATTGTTAAAATCTGAATAGAAACCGTTACTTTAACAGATGTCATAACAGAAACTTTCGTATGGGTAAGCTGTATTAACGTAGCTGAAATGATCCGGTCTAAAATAATTTAAAAATGGCCATCTTAAAATTAACCGGTTGTTTTGTTCAAAAAGAGCTTTTCGGATTTCGAAATCGAATTTCCGTTACACGTATCGAGTGAAAACAAAAACCAGTAACAGATCCAGAAACGCACACTGTAGGCTAATCCAGAAATACATGCGTGAGATGCACAAAACACACACAAGCTGGTCAAAAGTTGCAGCCTTGTTGTGAGATAATCAATTTACATCATGTTTATTTATATTTTATTTTACGAAAAACACAACGTTTTGTTTAAGATGTTACATGCTAATTATAGATTATAAAGGGTTTTAAACATCTGAAAGGTCATCTAAAGCCAGATGACCTCTATTTTTTTTTTTTTTTTTTTAAAATAGTGAATTTTGCCTATTTCCACCATGAGTATAGCTGTATGCATGCATCAATAACAAACTGATTTCTTCATTTCAGAAAATGAATACAGCAATATTTGACAGAAAAAGCACTAGTTGCTCTTCCATGTGATGAAGTAAAGGTGATGATACACAGGGCAACTTCTGGAGCAATGGTGCCGTCAACGGGCAGCCAGATGAGACACACACGACCCATCTAAATTATCCAGATAGACATGTATTACCCATTTACCAGTTCATTTTCAAAGTGCTCGGCAAGATTGCCCAAAAAACGTTGCCCTGTGTCTCATCACCGTAAGGATGTTTTAGCCAAATGACAGGAATTGAATGACAGGGATCTACTTATTTTTGGTTTGCATGAGTTCCAAGTATATAAATCTATATATTTCTAAAAGAAATGTGCATTTAAATAGAAAAGAAAATCATAATATTATAGAAAAACGACTTTGACCATTTCCATTGTGGTACAGCGTTGCCATAGCAACATTTCTCTAAGAACACCCCAAAAAACTTCTTTTTTTTTTTTTAAATCTTTTTGATTTGTATGATTAAAGCTATTTCATGTCATAACAACGTAATAAAAATATATATTTCATGGTTAGAGCATAATGCATTCCATAGAGGGTTAGCTGAGGGTGTGTGTTCACACTTGGCAGGTTTGGTCGGATTACAATCAACTCTGGAGCGGATCCAACGCAACACAGACCAAAGACATGTAAACTGGGATTGCCACAGTTTCACACCAGTATAACCCTGTGATAACCCCTAACTGGGAAGGTGGGATTATTCTACTGTTTTTACTCCCAGCACTGACGCTTTAACAGGAGTTAAACTATGAGTGTTTCCTCTTTCAGCTCTACATGCTGGAGGAACCGCTTCAGGAGGATCTCTCTGACTGTTAAACTGTTGACAGATTCATCACTAACTACCTGAATAACACACCTGTGGTTCACATATTTAATAACACTTTACAATAAGGTTCATTAGTTAATGTATTACCTAACATGAACTAACCATGAGCAATACATTTGTTACCGTATTTAATTTTCTTTGTTAATGTTAGTTAATAAAAATACAGCTGTTGTTAGTTCACATGCAGTGCATTAACTAATGTTAACAAATACACCCGTTGATTTTAATAATGTATTAGTAGGCTAAATGTTGAAATTAATATTAACTAAGATGAATAAATGCTGTAGAAGTATTGTTCATTCTTAGTTCATGTTAACTAAGGTAGTTAACTAATAAACCTTATTGTAAAGTGTTACCAGGTATTTGAGTTGTTAGTTGCACAGAACATGTTCCTGATGAAGAACGTTAGACTGACCTGATGTGCTTCTTCTGATCAGCCAGCGTATGATGAACACCAGAAGAGTCAGCAGAGTCAGAAGAGTCAGAGACGTGCCGATCACGAGACCCCATCGCCTGTGTGTGACTGAGAACGAGCATTAACGTCAGGTGTGTAAGCAGTCATGATGAGTGTTTGGACCAGAGCTGCACAATATATCCAAATATGTGACCCTGGACCACAAAACCAGTCACATGGGGCAAGTTTTTTGAAATTGAGATTCATGCATCATCTGAAAGCTGAATAAATAAGCTTTCCATTGGTGTATGGTTTGTTATGATGGGACAATATTTGGTCGAGATACAACTATTGATAATCTGGAATCTGAGGATGTAAAACAATCGAAACATTGAGAAAATCTCCTTTAAAGTTGTGCATTAATGTTCACGATTGTGCAGCATTCACTCAAAGAAATAAGTGTTTTATATATTTACGGTAGGAAATTTACAAAATATCTTCATGGAACATGATCTTTACTTAATATCCTAATGATTTTTGGCATAAAAGAAAAATGGATAATTTTGACCCATACAATGTATTGTTGGCTATTGCCACAGATATACCCGTGCGACTCGAGACTGGTCACGTGATCCAGGGTCAAATATTGCTAATGTATATATCACAATATGCATATCACAACAGCTTGCAATAACTGGGGTCATAAACTAAAGACAAAGAGAACTTTAGCTTTAATAAGAATCAGGATATATGTCATTCATACAGTGAAAACTAAGCAGTGTTTTATTTCTACATTTGATTATTCAGTCTGTGTTGTTTAATAACCCTAATGTAGGATAACCTGAACCCTGAACCCTGAGGTTTACACTGATGTTTAATAACCCTAATGTAGGATAACCTGAACCCTGACCCCTGACCCCCAAGGTTTACACTGATGTTAAAATAACACTTCTGATATACAGTAAAACACTGGTGTTCACTGTCAGAAGTTTAGGGGTGTTTTCTAGTCACAAAAAGAATATGAAACACGTGTAGGTTATATAATTTTAACGATATTTTAAAGATAATTTAAGTTTATTTTACCCACTTTAAGCATTATCGTATCGCATATCGCATTATTCTTCAATATCGCGCAGGTTTAGTTTGTACTTACAGTCAGGGCAGATTATTCTTCTTCCATGGAGATCCAAGCGCCACACCTACACACACACACACACACACACACACACACACAAATGATTACTAGAATATTGTTAACCACATACTGTACAATTTACACTACTGTTATTTTGCATTTATATTTTCACTTCTGATTGGTTTAGACTAGGGGTGTCACAATGTATCGCAATACAAAAATTCTAAAATTCATCTGTATCATGTATAGTTCAGCTCAAATAAAAATTACTACGTGAGAAAAAATTTCACGTTTACAGAGTTTTAGTGTCAGAACTACATTAAACTACAGTCATCAACATCTGAAGTGGATCAGAGAAGACTAGAACGGGTGCCGTTCAAAATTCATGTATAACTTTGATGAACGGTTTTGATCCACTTCAGATGTTGACTACTGTACTATATATAATGGTGAATATAATGTATAATAATGCAATGTGGGAATATTTGTGTCCTGATAATGCCAAATGTCAGTAAAAAGTGGCCGACATTATTTTAAATACATTTAGTCAGAGTTCAAGCATATTCATCTAAAATAATTCTGTATTTTCAGCTTCAGAATCATGAATATTGTTATTCTGGTGTCTCTATTGTCCTGAGCTTTGGGTTTCCAGCACCAAGTCTATTCATATCCACCCAGTAATACCATATTTAGCATTTTAATCAACAGTCAATTTTTTGTTAACCTTTTATCATATGTCTTGGAGTATCGCAATAATATAATAGTTCAGTATCGTGATGCGTCTCGAACCGTGACAGGAGGGTCTCGTTACACCCCTATCTCAGACACACTGCAGTGTTCTTTACAGGTCACAGACTAAATACTTCAGAAACAGTACGAGTGCTGTGCTAGTACACCACATGTAGAGATGAACAGAGTTATGATACATCACCTGCACACACAGTCCTGACGAGAGGAAGGGGAAGCGCAGGCTCATCTCAGCGGCGCCCCCGTCCTGCGGACACCAGCATTACACCAGTGAGGATCATACAGGTTAGGCTATATACATATATATAGAGGATTATATACACTACCAGTCAAAAGCTTGGCATCGGTAAAATGTTTAATGTTTTTGAAAGAAGTCTCTTCTGCTCACCAAGGCTGTATTTTTTTTTTTTTTAAACAGTAATATTGTGAAATATTATTATAATGTAAATCATCTGTTTTCTATGTGAATATACAGTAAAGTGTAATTTATTCCTGTGATCAAAGCTGAATTTTCAGCATCATTACTCCAGTCTTCAGTGTCACATGATCCTTCACAAATCATTCCAATATGATGATTTGATGATCAAGAAACATTTATGATTATTATCAATGTGTAAAACAGTTGTGTAAATTATTTCTCAGGATTATTTGATGAATAGAACGTTCAAAAGAACAGCATTTATCTGAAATTGAATCTTTTGTAACATTATAAATGTCTATAAATGTCACTTTTGATCAATTTAATTCATCCTTGATGAATACAATTATTGGTATCTTTTTTTTATTTCCTGCAAAAAATAAAATAAAAATTCTTACTGACCCCAAACTTTTGAACGGTAGTGTTTAATGTTACAACAGCTTTCCATTTCAGATAAATACTTTTTTTTAAAAGCCCCCCTGTGGTGAAAATCCAGCTTTAAATTCATAAGTCGACACCATTGCTGAGTATTTTCTCCTTAAAACTGCAGTGAACCAAAGACAGTCTCAAACACACGCTTTGAAATCGCTGGTGTTTCTGACGTCACAAACTACCTTGTAACCAATCAGATCAACGTGTGATCGTCAACCAGTGGATCTCTGAGCTGAGTGAGTGAGTGGAGGCTCATTTGCATATTCATAGAACCGCGCATACTAAATGAGGCAAGGGTGTCGAGTTACAATCAAGCTATTTTAAGGCATGAATACTTTTTTTTGAAGGAAAAAACTTTTAAATGTGTCATTTTGGTGATCAAAGATGAGTTTTAAAGGATACAATGATTGACTACAGGGAGACTTTAAAAATAAAAGCCAAATTTTTGCAAATATATCACTTGTAATATATAAAGTAATCAATGTCTTTGCTCATAAGAAAGCACAAAGGACAGGAAAACTCTCACTGACCAGCTGACGGGAGACGACGTGTCCTCGAGATGCACATGTGTCTTTATCTCTGACACAGAGCTGAGCCGCAAACGAAGCGGCGATGTTAGACGTCAGGAACACATGCAGATGCAGAGATCCAGGAACCACAGTCACACTCCAGTCACATCGAGACTCTGAGGAACATCAGCACACATCAGTCAGACGTGAGCACAGCAGACATGTGCTGAAACATCACAGTCACACTCCAGTCACATCGAGACTCTGAGGAACATCAGCACACATCAGTCACACCGACTCTCTGAGGAACACCAGCACACATCAGTCACACCGACTCTCTGAGGAACATCAGCACACATCAGTCACACCGACTCTCTGAGGAACACCAGCACACATCAGTCACACCGACTCTCTGAGGAACATCAGCACACATCAGTCACACCGACTCTCTGAGGAACACCAGCACACATCAGTCACACCGACTCTCTGAGGAACACCAGCACACATCAGTCACACCGACTCTCTGAGGAACACCAGCACACATCAGTCACACCGACTCTCTGAGGAACACCAGCACACATCAGTCACACCGACTCTCTGAGGAACACCAGCACACATCAGTCACACCGACTCTCTGAGGAACACCAGGACACATCAGTCACACCGACTCTCTGAGGAACACCAGCACACATCAGTCACACCGACTCTCTGAGGAACATCAGCACACATCAGTCACACCGACTCTCTGAGGAACACCAGCACACATCAGTCACACCGACTCTCTGAGGAACATCAGCACACATCAGTCACACCGACTCTCTGAGGAACACCAGCACACATCAGTCACACCGACTCTCTGAGGAACATCAGCACACATCAGTCACACCGACTCTCTGAGGAACACCAGCACACATCAGTCACACCGACTCTCTGAGGAACACCAGCACACATCAGTCACACCGACTCTCTGAGGAACACCAGCACACATCAGTCACACCGACTCTCTGAGGAACATCAGCACACATCAGTCACACCGACTCTCTGAGGAACATCAGCACACATCAGTCACACCGACTCTCTGAGGAACACCAGCACACATCAGTCACACCGACTCTCTGAGGAACACCAGCACACATCAGTCACACCGACTCTCTGAGGAACACCAGCACACATCAGTCACACCGACTCTCTGAGGAACACCAGCACACATCAGTCACACCGACTCTCTGAGGAACATCAGCACACATCAGTCACACCGACTCTCTGAGGAACACCAGCACACATCAGTCACACCGACTCTCTGAGGAACATCAGCACACATCAGTCACACCGACTCTCTGAGGAACACCAGCACACATCAGTCACACGGACTCTCTGAGGAACACCAGCACACATCAGTCACACCGACTCTCTGAGGAACATCAGCACACATCAGTCACACCGACTCTCTGAGGAACATCAGCACACATCAGTCACACCGACTCTCTGAGGAACATCAGCACACATCAGTCACACCGACTCTATGAGGAACACCAGCACACATCAGTCACACCGACTCTCTGAGGAACATCAGCACACATCAGTCACACCGACTCTCTGAGGAACATCAGCACACATCAGTCACACCGACTCTCTGAGGAACATCAGCACACATCAGTCACACCGACTCTCTGAGGAACACCAGCACACATCAGTCACACCGACTCTCTGAGGAACACCAGCACACATCAGTCACACCGACTCTCTGAGGAACACCAGCACACATCAGTCACACCGACTCTCTGAGGAACACCAGCACACATCAGTCACACCGACTCTCTGAGGAACACCAGCACACAGTCACACCGACTCTCTGAGGAACACCAGCACACATCAGTCACACCGACTCTCTGAGGAACATCAGCACACATCAGTCACACCGACTCTCTGAGGAACACCAGCACACATCAGTCACACCGAGACTCTGAGGAACACCAGCACACATCAGTCACACCGACTCTCTGAGGAACATCAGCACACATCAGTCACACCGACTCTCTGAGGAACACCAGCACACATCAGTCACACCGACTCTCTGAGGAACATCAGCACACATCAGTCACACCGACTCTCTGAGGAACACCAGCACACATCAGTCACACCGACTCTCTGAGGAACATCAGCACACATCAGTCACACCGACTCTCTGAGGAACATCAGCACACATCAGTCACACCGACTCTCTGAGGAACATCAGCACACATCAGTCACACCGACTCTCTGAGGAACACCAGCACACATCAGTCACACCGACTCTCTGAGGAACACCAGCACACATCAGTCACACCGACTCTCTGAGGAACATCAGCACACATCAGTCACACCGACTCTCTGAGGAACACCAGCACACATCAGTCACACCGACTCTCTGAGGAACACCAGCACACATCAGTCACACCGACTCTCTGAGGAACACCAGCACACATCAGTCACACCGACTCTCTGAGGAACATCAGCACACATCAGTCACACCGACTCTCTGAGGAACATCAGCACACATCAGTCACACCGACTCTCTGAGGAACACCAGCACACATCAGTCACACCGACTCTCTGAGGAACACCAGCACACATCAGTCACACCGACTCTCTGAGGAACATCAGCACACATCAGTCACACCGACTCTCTGAGGAACACCAGCACACATCAGTCACACCGACTCTCTGAGGAACATCAGCACACATCAGTCACACCGACTCTCTGAGGAACACCAGCACACATCAGTCACACCGACTCTCTGAGGAACATCAGCACACATCAGTCACACCGACTCTCTGAGGAACATCAGCACACATCAGTCACACCGACTCTCTGAGGAACATCAGCACACATCAGTCACACCGACTCTCTGAGGAACATCAGCACACATCAGTCACACCGACTCTCTGAGGAACACCAGCACACATCAGTCACACCGACTCTCTGAGGAACACCAGCACACATCAGTCACACCGAGACTCTGAGGAACACCAGCACACATCAGTCACACCGACTCTCTGAGGAACATCAGCACACATCAGTCACACCGACTCTCTGAGGAACACCAGCACACATCAGTCACACCGACTCTCTGAGGAACACCAGCACACATCAGTCACACCGACTCTCTGAGGAACACCAGCACACATCAGTCACACCGACTCTCTGAGGAACACCAGCACACATCAGTCACACCGACTCTCTGAGGAACATCAGCACACATCAGTCAGACGTGAGCACAGCAGACATGTGCTGAAACATGAGCGGTTCTCACCCGACTCGAAGGGACAGAAGACTCGCTGACTGCCGTTCAGAGAAAACTACAACACAAAGAATACACACTTGAGAAACACACACACTTTTAATCATGCTTTAATGTGTGGTCGAGCGAGCATTACCTTCACACACATCTGAGGATGCTCATCTACAGCAGACACATTATATTTCTGTTGAAAAAGCAGAATGCATCCAGAATTTATATGTCGTGTTTCCCACTTCTATTTGTCTCTGTTTATGGAATGCCAAACCTGACATAATAATACATAAATAAATAAATATATAAATAAATAAATATACGAAATGTAAATAAATAAATAAATGAGTATTTATACCTTTATTTTCTTATTCATGTATAATCATATTTTTTCCCACATTTATATTTTTTTCACATTTATGTATATATGTATTTATGTCTACATTTATTTACTTCCACATTTATTTATTTCCACATTTCCTCCTCTGTATGCTAATGAGAGGGGCGTGTTTCACCTCAGACATAGCAATATTTCTTTGTATATTTCTTTATGTATTTTAGTTTTTTTACATTTCTTCATATATTTATTTCTTTATGTATTTCTTTATTATTATGTCAGGTTTGGCATTTCACGTTTGTGTAGGTATTGTTTGTTCCGCTTGGATTATGTATTTGTTAAGCATGACCTTGAGGTCATGAAAGGCATTATATAAAAATATTAGTATAATATTAGTATAATATTAATATCTCGATTAATCGCATCCAAAATAAAAGTTTGTGTTTACATAATATATGTGTGTGTACTGTGTACATTTATTTTGTATATATATATATATATATATATATAAAAATATAAAAATACACACACATGCATGTATATATTTGAGAAATATTTGCATGTATATACTGCATATATATTTATATATCATTTAAATTATATGTAAATAGAAATATTTTATATATAAATAATTTTTTCTTAAATATATACTTGCATGTGTGTGTATACAAAATAATTGTACACAGACAGTACACACACATTTATTATGTAAACACAAACTTTTATTTTGGATGTGATTAATCGAGATTAATCGTTGCACAGCTCTAAAAATATTTTCAAGTGTTATTATTATTATTATACTGTGCATGAAATACTTATTTTGACGAAACCTACAGTAAATGCAGTGCACACAAGTTGACATTGATTTTAAGTGTGAGGAATTAATTACATCTCTTTACTGTTAAAAGTCATTATTTACACAAAACATGTAATATGATGAGGTCATGTGACAACAATATACCACACTACAGTTTAAACACTGATTCTTGCATATTAACTATTGTTTCATATACCATTTTGAAAGTAAGTATGTAAATGTGATCTTCACACTAGCTCCGGTCCTGCTCGAGATATTCATGGTTTCGTCACGTACCAGTTTAGTCCCGTAGAGAGTGGCATTGGGGGCGGGGACACAGTCAGAGTTCTGCATGCCGATTCGCCAGCACAGAGAGACCGAGACATCTGATTGGTCGTCAGGACAGAGAGGATCCCAATGCAGAACAGAGCCGAGGACTCTTGCTGAGCTGGAGGACAAGATCTCCCCGGCATCTGGAGGAGGAGTTCATGCTGTCAAACACACGCAAACACAACCTACACACACTGAGATCAGACTGTCAAACACGACCTACACACACTGAGATCAGACTGTCAGAAACATGACCAACACACACTGAGATCAGACTGTCAGAAACACGACCTACACACACTGAGATCAGACTGTCAGAAACACGACCTACACACACTGAGATCAGACTGTCAGAAACACGACCTACACACACTGAGATCAGACTGTCAAACACGACCTACACACACTGAGATCAGACTGTCAGAAACACGACCTACACACACTGAGATCAGACTGTCAAACACGACCTACACACACTGAGATCAGACTGTCAAACACGACCTACACACACTGAGATCAGACTGTCAAACACGACCTGCACACACTGAGATCAGACTGTCAGAAACACGACCTACACACACTGAGATCAGACTGTCAAACACGACCTACACACACTGAGATCAGACTGTCAGAAACACGACCTACACACACTGAGATCAGACTGTCAAACACGACCTACACACACTGAGATCAGACTGTCAGAAACACGACCTACACACACTGAGATCAGACTGTCAAACACGACCTACACACACTGAGATCAGACTGTCAGAAACACGACCTACACACACTGAGATCAGACTGTCAGAAACACGACCTACACACACTGAGATCAGACTGTCAGAAACACGACCTACACACACTGAGATCAGACTGTCAAACACGTCCTACACACACTGAGATCAGACTGTCAGAAACACGACCTACACACACTGAGATCAGACTGTCAGAAACACGACCTACACACACTGAGATCAGACTGTCAAACACGTCCTACACACACTGAGATCAGACTGTCAGAAACACGACCTACACACACTGAGATCAGACTGTCAGAAACACGACCTACACACACTGAGATCAGACTGTCAGAAACACGACCTACACACACTGAGATCAGACTGTCAGAAACACGACCTACACACACTGAGATCAGACTGTCAAACACGACCTACACACACTGAGATCAGACTGTCAGAAACACGACCTACACACACTGAGATCAGACTGTCAGAAACACGACCTACACACACTGAGATCAGACTGTCAGAAACACGACCTACACACACTGAGATCAGACTGTCAGAAACACGACCTACACACACTGAGATCAGACTGTCAGAAACACGACCTACACACACTGAGATCAGACTGTCAGAAACACAACATTTACAGTCGGCATGAAGCGCTAGTCTTTTGCTCCCTATTGTGATCCCTATCCTTAAAAGTGACTGATTCCAAACTCCACAATGCAGCAAATAGAGCTTCTCATGCGCACAAAAATAAAAAATATAGTAGTTCTCTTATAATATTTCATAATGGTCACTTCATCTGTCATCTTGAAAATGTTTCACTGAGCTTGTTGCTGGGTTATTATAGTTATGGAAGTAAAATAATGACAAATGTTTTTGAAACAAAAAAGCTTGTTGAATTGCACTAATAAAAAAATAAAAAAGCATTGCATTAACCCTGCTTGCAGAAATTAATATGCTGAAATTCAACATGGTTGTAATGTGCTGAAATTCAACATGGTTGTATATTCAAGCTGTGAATATTTCAATTCAAAATATTTCAAACATATTTTCATTATTAAAAATTAAATAAAAAAAATGTAAAAAACTATAGAATTTTTTTTCTTTTTTCTCCTTGAACTGCCACCTTACCGTGGTGGAGGGGTTTGAGTACCTGAATGACCCTAGGAGCTATGTTGTCTGGGGAAATATGCCCCTGGTAGGGTCTCCCAAGGCAAACAGGTCCTATGTGACGGGTCAGACTATGAGTGGTTCAAAAGCCTCTTATGTTGGACTTAAAATCGAGGACCGTGACGTCGCCCGGGACCAAGTTCTCCACCTCCATTGTCAATGCGGCGGTGGACACCGGAAGTAAGGGATGCCGTAAAGCTGAAGGAGGAGTCCTATCGGGCCTGGCTGGATTGTGGGACTCCTGAGGCAGCTGACGGGTACCGGCAGGCCAAGCAGACTGCAGCCCGGGTGGTTGTGGAGGCAAAAAAAAAATAAAAAAAAATAAATAAAATCGGGCCTGGGAGTTCGGTGAGGCCATGGAGAAGGACTACTGGTTGGCCTCGAAGAGATTCTGGCAACCGTCCGGCGCCTCAGGAGGGGGAAGCAATGCCCTACCAACGCTGTTTACAGTGGAGGTGGGCAGCTGTTGACCTCGACTGGGGATGTCATCGGACGGTGGAAGGAATACTTCGAGGATCTCCTCAATCCCACTGACACGTCTTCCATTGAGGAAGCAGAGGCCGAGGGCTCGGAGCTGGACTCGTCCATCACCCAAGCTGAAGTCACCGAGGTAGTCAAGAAACTCCTCGGTGGCAAGGCACCGGGGGTGGATGAGATCCGCCCTGAGTACCTCAAGTCTCTAGATGTTGTGGGGCTGTCACGCCTCTGCAACATCGCGTGGCGGTCGGGGACAGTGCCTTTGGGCTGGCAGACCGGGGTGGTGGTCCCTCTTTTTAAGAAGGGGGACCGGAGGGTGTGCTCCAACTATAGGGGGATCACACTTCTCAGCCTCCCCGGGAAAGTCTATGCCAGAGTACTGGAGAGGAGAACACGGCCGATAGTAGAACCTCAGATCCAGGAGGAACAGTGTGTTAAAAAAATGTTAAAAACATACAAAGGCAAATAATATTTTAACTAAAATTAAAAAAAACTTTAAAAGGAAAATATAAAATTTAAAACTTGTGACTGGTGGGAGAGTCACATGCCCATAACAGAAAGTAATTCCATGGCATTTATTCTTTACAATCTGAACATGTTCATCTTTGACATCTGAACCGTATCAGACTCGGTCAATCTCTCCAATGGAGAACACATTCTGGCTGAGTTATCAGTCTGATTATTTCTCTGCATGTAAACACTGCTAATACCTGTATACTGTCAGAGACCTTTACTCTACACACACACACACACACACACACACACACACACACACACACACACATTCTTGTACATCTATCTTTATGAGGACATTCATTGACACAATGCAATCTCTAGCCGCTTACCCTAACCTTACCCATCACAACTAAGTGCCTAACCCGACCCCTGACCCTAAACCGACCCTTAACCTCATTATAACCTTATCCTTTAAAGGCTCTCAGAGAGTGAGAACCGGCCAAAATGTCCTCACTTTACTCTCTTTGTCCTCACTCCAATGGTCTAACACTCAAAACGGTCCTCACAAAGATAGTTGTACAAGTACACACACACACACACACACTAAAGGACTCACGTGGCAGTATTCTCTCTTTTAAAGGACAGTGTGTGACTCTTCTGGCATCAAGGCTTGTAAACCACAGCTGTGAATACAGTATAATGCAGATGTTACACATTACTTATGTCAGAAAAAAAACAAAAAGTGAAATGACGTTTGAAGAGTGTGTAAGAGCAGCACACCTGCACACACACACACGGAACCAGGTGCGGGAAGCTCAGATTGACGGTTTGATTGACAGCCGGATCGATCTGCAACATAAACACGACTCCTCCATGATGGAAGAAGGAGGCAGAGATCGTTCGCTCCGAAACAGGGATTCAGATCCTTCACATGTTGCAATTACTTCTTGGTTTGGTTCATTTCTTCATAATATTTCACTCACCTTCTGAAAATGAAACACCTCACACTCCCGGTAGGAATGTTTGTAGCACAGGCTGATCTTCACCATTCGATCTGTGTCCAGTCGTACAGTGAAGCGTTTATGATGTTCGTCCGCAGTGACACGGGCTTTAGGCACTGGATCCTCATCATCTGGGAAAACACAAGTCAATGCAGTCAGTTTGGCATAAACTTCAAGAAACTATAGAGAGAGAGAGAGAGCAAGAGAGCAAGAGAGAGAGAGAGAGAGAGAGAGAGAGAGAGAGAGAGAGACCTGTGAGCTTGTCATCATGGTCGTCCACAGAGACGCTGGCTTCATAATCTGGTTAAAAACAACAGATAGAAATGCTGAACTTTGATGTGGTGCAGATTTTGGACATTTTTAGAGAGAAAGAGAGACAGACAGACAGACAGAGAGAGAGAGAGAGAGAGAGAGAGAGAGAGAGTGAGAGAGAGAGAGAGAGAGAGAGACCTGTGAGCTTGTCATCATGGTCGTCCACAGAGACGCTGGCTTCATAATCTGGTTAAAAACAGCAGATAGAAATGCTGAACTTTGGTGTGGTGCAGATTTTGGACATTTTTAGAGAGAGAGAGAGAGAGAGAGAGAGAGACAGACAGACAGACAGAGAGAGAGAGAGAGAGAGAGAGAGAGAGAGAGAGAGAGAGAGACCTGTGTGTGTGACGGTGAGAGATTGACGGATCAGCAGAAGCTCTCTGTCGTTGTAAACGGACACTGTGACCGTGGAGCCGAACCGCACCGGGAAACAGCCGTACTTCAGGATCCACTGGAGGGAGACACGCACACACATGCACACACGCACACACACACACACACACACGCACACACTTACTAACACTGCAAACAGCTTCAGTGGAATCTTTGTTCTTAAATCTGGAAAACAACACCAATTCCTTTAAGAAAAATAGGAGGATTTTATGTGTGTGTGTGTGTGTGTGTGTGTGTGTGTGTGTGTGTGTGTGTGTGTGTGTGTGTAAATCTGCATTTGTGTAATAAATGAATTTTCAAAAACTGGGTTCAATGAGCTGACATTATTCTACTCACCCTTCAACCATCCAATATGAGAAGGACATTTAAAAGCGTAAAGCATTAACAAATAACCAGCAGACTCAAATAACTCCTGAATAAGCCCTTATGTTATGATGCATTATGAAAGTATTTAGAACGCACATTATAATACGGTTGTTTGCCATGTGTTTTAATGAAATAAAGGTGTGTTCAATGACTAGATAAGTATTATAATGTATTATAATTATAAGGTGCATTACAAGGCATAATGACTGCATTAAAAATGATTTTATAATGCATTATACATAAGGGTTTTAACTGTTAAAGTGGGAAATTACAAAAAAATAATAATAATTATCAGAAGGAAAAGATAAACTTTACTACATAACGGTACTACATATTTCACTTTTTTTTTTTTTTTAGGAAATCTGCATAAATAAAATAAATACTCAAATTACTTAATATACACTTCACTAAAGTTGCACTCGCCAAGACTAAGAAAACTCATTACAAGGATAAATGTCATTAAACAGAGATAAAGGAACGCATGAATTCACTCACAAAGGTCTGATGGGACGTCCTGTTCATTTCATGTGTCAGAATTCTTGCTTTGTGAGGCTGAAAGTGCAGATCATCACTGGTTACCCACTGGTGAAGAAGAAAACACAATCCATTTAGCTTAAAGGAGTCTCACACTGACTGACACACCGGCCCTATTTTAAGGATCTAAACACATGGTCTAAAGCGCAGGGAGCAAGTGCACTCACGGCGTGTCTGAATCCACTTTTGCTAGTTTAGTAACTTAAAGTAATTAATAGAAGGGGAACACACAACTTCTTCTGGAAGCTCATTCCATAAGTTTACCGCACGAAGTGTAAAAAAGTTCTTTCTCTTTTCAGACAGGCATGTTCTAGGGTAGAGTTTTAAAGAATTCCCTCGTGTCTCGTACCTATTGTTCCAGAACTGAAAGATAGGTTCAACTGTTACATCGTATATTCCCTGTACAAGCTTATATACCTGAATCATATCTCCTCTATATCCCCTAAATTTGAGAGTTGGTAAACTTAATTTCCTCAATCTATCTTCATACGACATATTTTTCATTCCTGGAATTAATTTAGTAGCTCTTCTCTGGACCCTTTCAATTTTTTCTACATATTTTAATTTATATGGACACCAGACTGAGCTTGCATATTCAAGATGTGATCTTACCAGGGATTTATACAATGGTAAAAATATATCCTTACCTAAATTTTGAAAAGTTCTTATTATTATTGCAATCATAGATGTTGCTTTTTTTACTTTTTCAGAAATGTGTGTGTGGAATTCAAGTGAACCATCCACCACAACACCTACGTCCCTCTCCTCACGTACAGGATTAACCACTATATCCCCAACTACATAATTGGCTACAGTGTCATTTTTTTTCCCAATATGTAAATGTTTACACTTTTCGGGATTCATCTTTAATAGCCACTGGTCACACCATTTGCTCATGCTACATAGATCTTCTTGAAGATGGGCTCGGTATGTGTCACTTGTTATTATTCTGAAAATTTTTGTGTCATCTGCAAAAAGGTAAACATCAGACTGCATCATATCTGGCAGATCATTTATATATATATTACAAATAGAACAGGGCCCAAGACTGATCCCTGTGGGACCCCAGATGTCACCGGCTTCCAATCTGAGGCAGCACCATTCACTACCACCTGTAGTTTTCTGTTGTGCAAAAAATCCTGTATCCAATAAATAACTCTTGTCTAAACAATAGGATTTGAACTTTGATAGTAGTCTTTTATGTGGGACAGTATCGAAGGCTTTTTGAAAGTCCAGATAAATACAGTCAACAGTTTGTCCTCTATCCAAAGCTTGTGACCTCTATCCAAAAACTGTGAGTAACTGAAAAGAAGAGGACTGCCCAGATATGAAGCCATATTGTTTACTACTAAATAATTTATTACTTTTCATATGATTGACTATATATGTCCTTATCAATTTTTCCATTGTTTTACTAACAACTGACGTCAAACTAACTGGTCGATAGTTTCCAGCTAGAGATTGATTTCCTTTTTTAAAAATTGGACTAATTTGAGCCTCTTTCCAGTCATTTGGTAAAACTGAATCCTCTAATGATTTGTTAAATAGTACTGTTAGCGGTTCCGCAATCTCAGTCGCAAATTCCTTCAAAATCCTAGGATGTATAAAATCCGGTCCAGGGGATTTATATACATTAATTTTCTGTAAAAGCCATTTTGTATCTTCAACTGTTATTTCAAGATTTTCTGTTTGCTGAACTTCCAACCTTGGTACCTCGGGTATCTGCCCATCAGGCTCTTCAACAAATACACTGCAGAAGTATTCTGACAATATATCTGCCTTTTCTATATCTGTAATGTTTCCTGTCCTGTGTTTCCCTTGTCTTGTGTGCACTTTTGTTATTTCCTGTTCTGTGTCATGTTTTGTAGTCCTTTGTAGTTTTTCTTGCTTATTAGTTCTCCCAGGTGTTTCTAATTAGCCACACCCCCTTGTCATCTTGTTTAGCTTGTTTGTCTGTGTATTTAAACCTCTGTGCTTCAGTTGTTGGTTGTCGGTCATTGTTTAATGTACTGTTACCTGTTCTTGTCCTGAGTTCCGTGTTCCGCCTGGATTACCTGTTTGTTTCATTAAATGTATGCTTGCACTTGGATTCTCTCTCTGCTTCATCCTTGCCGCAGCGTGACAGAACGACCGACCCAACGATGAATCCAGCAGCATTAAATGAGTCTCTTCGCGTCATGCCTGCAAAGCCTGAGTCTCTTCACATCATGCCTGCAAAGCCTGAGTCTCTTCGCGTCATGCCTGATTTTCACAGCCTGACCCGGGAGTTTGCTGGACAGATCGCGGCCTTGGCCCTGGATAGCCTCGATCTGTTCCAGTACACCTGGGGATTTGTTCCTCTAGCTGCCTCTTGCTCTCTGGGTGACGAGGCAATTAAGGTGTGTTACCGGCTGGGGGCTAGGGAGGTTGACCCGAGGGAGCTCCCCGATCTCTCCGGTCTGGATTGGAGAGAGGCACTCTCCAGATGTCTGGAGAGCTTCCTCCCGTGGCACGCAAGGTCAACACCTGATCTTCACGTCCCGTCCAGTTCAGCCGCATCTTCGCCGCCGCTGGTCCCGTCAAGCTCAGAGCGCACTTCTGCCGATCCAGAGACTGTTCACGTCGCTTCTGCCGATCCAGAGACTGTTCACGTCGCTTCTGCCGATCCAGAGACTGTTCACGTCGCTTCTGCCGATCCAGAGACTGTTCACGTCGCTTCTGCTGATCCAGAGACTGTTCACGTCGCTTCTGCTGATCCAGAGCTTCACGCCAGTCCAGCCAAGCCTGCACTTCACGCCAGCCCAGAGTCCTCTTCGCCGCTGGTCCCGCCCAGCTCAGAGTCCTCTTCGCCGCTGGTTCCGCCCAGCTCAGAGCCTTCTTCGCCGCTGGATCTGCCCAGCACAAAGCCCTCACCGCTGGATCTGCCCAGCACGGAGCCCTCACCGCTGGATCTGCCCAGCACGGAGCCCTCACCGCTGGATCTGCCCAGCACGGAGCCCTCACCGCTGGATCTGCCCAGCACGGAGCCCTCACCGCTGGATCTGCCCAGCACGGAGCCCTCACCGCTGGATCTGCCCAGCACGGAGCCCTCACCGCTGGATCTGCCCAGCACGGAGCCCTCATCGCTGGATCTGCCCAGCACAGAGCTCTCATCGCTGCCCAGCACAGAGCTCTCATCGCTGCCCAGCACAGAGCTCTCATCACTGCCCAGCACAGAGCTCTCATCGCTGCCCAGCTCAAAACCTTCTTCACCGCTGGTCCTGCCCAGCTCAAAGCCCTCTTCGCCGCTGGTCCTGCCCAGCTCAAAGCCCTCTTCATCGCTGGTCCAGGAATCTTTACCGGGGAGCCTCCCCAAGAAAATTTGGGGGGGGGGCAATACACCTCCGGACCAGCCCGATCCGCCCTGGCCGCCTGAAGGTTCGTGGCCGCCCGAAGGGTCTTCTCCGCCGTGGCCACCCGAAGGGTCTTCACCGCCGTGGCCACCCGAAGGGTCTTCTCCGCCGTGGTCGCCCGAGGGGTCTTCACCGCCGTGGTCGCCCGAGGGGTCTTCACCGCCGTGGTCGCCCGAGGGGTCTTCACCGCCGTGGTCGCCCTAGGGGTCTTCACCGCCGTGGTCGGCCCAAGGGGTCTTCACCGCCGTGGCCACCAGAAGGGTCTTCACCGCCGTGGTCGCCCAAGGGGTCTTCACCGCCGTGGCCGCCCGAGGGGTCTTCGGACAAGATGGCCGACTCCACGCCTGTGTCTTCGGACAAGATGGCCGACTCCACGCCTGTGTCTTCGGACAAGATGGCCGACTCCACGCCTGTGTCTTCGGACAAGATGGCCGACTCCACGCCTGTGTCTTCGGACAAGATGGCCGACTCCATGCCTGTGTCTTCGGACAAGATGGCCCGACTCCACGCCTTTGTCTTCGGACAAGATGGCCGAAACCACGCCTGTGTCTTCGGACAAGATGGCCGACTCCACGCCTTTGTCTTCGGACAAGATGGCCGAAACCACGCCTGTGTCTTCGGACAAGATGGTCTCCTCTGAGCCGGTGTCTGTTCCTGTGCCATGGCCGCCTGAAGGGTCGTCTCCTCCCTGGCCGCCTGAAGGGTCGCCTCCACCCTGGCCGCCTGCACAGCCTGCTCCGCCCTGGCCGCCTGCACAGCCTGCTCCGCCCTGGCAGCCTGCTCCGCCCTGGCCGCCTGCACAGCCTGCTCCGCCCTGGTCACCTGCACAGCCTGCTCCGCCCTGGCCTTCTGCCCTGCCGGAGTCTTCAGGCCCTCTTCCGCTCCACGGGCCTGGCCCCCCGTCCCGCCCCCGGACCCGCCTCAGACCCACCACCCTCCTGGACTTTTATTTTCTGAGGAGTGTCTGGAATCCACTCCTTAGGTGGGGGGCTATGTAATGTTTCCTGTCCTGTGTTTCCCTTGTCTTGTGTGCACTTTTGTTATTTCCTGTTCTGTGTCATGTTTTGTAGTCCTTTGTAGTTTTTCTTGCTTATTAGTTCTCCCAGGTGTTTCTAATTAGCCACACCCCCTTGTTATCTTGTTTAGCTTGTTTGTCTGTGTATTTAAACCTCTGTGCTTCAGTTGTTGGTTGTCGGTCGTTGTTTAATGTACTGTTACCTGTTCTTGTCCTGAGTTCCGTGTTCCGCCTGGATTACCTGTTTGTTTCATTAAATGTATGCTTGCACTTGGATTCTCTCTCTGCTTCATCCTTGCCGCAGCGTGACAATATCTTTCTCTGTTTTTATAGAATTAGTAGTATTCTGATTGCAATATAGGTCACCCACTGCCGTTTTTATTTTTGTCCTTTTATTTATGTAATTCCATATAACCTTTGGTTTATATTTAGATTGCTTGGCTAATTCGCAGAGTGTGAGTGTGTAATAAGCTGTGTGTGTGTGTGTGTGTGTAATAAGCAGAATATGTGTGAGTGTGTGTGTAAGCGCGTGTGGACCCGCCTATAGGCTCACATTACTAACGCTCTTTAAATAACAAAAATAAATATTGTGTCATTGACTTTAGAGCAGGTTTCAGTTGGGCAACGGCTCAGTCTACTTCAGTTCCTCAAAATAGCAACTCGCCAACAATGCCCCTGAACACACACCTCATTCTCAGACTAGCAGCCCATGGGCGCACAAATGAGCGTAAATGCATTTGCTATTTAAACAATGTGGTGCAGGACGTAAAAATGAAAACCGAGTCGGGCTGAAACCAGCAGAAGACACGTGCGTCGCGCCGGCGCTGCATTGCACCGGTGTGTGAGATAGGGCCCTGAGAGTAGCAGGAAAAGTGACAAAGTTCAGTTAAAAAATGAATATCTATGTGGCAATGTTTTCTTTACATGAACACTAGTGTGTATGTGTACATCTGTACATTGTAACCCGTGAAAGTGCACTTTGTTTGAACAGAGTGCAAATACAGGCGCTTATTCAAACAAGAATGATGAAACATGATCAGTATGTCATAGTAAATGATTCAGCTGGGTTTTACAGTGTTTCCTCGAAACGTTCCCTGGACCCCAGTTTGAAAAGCCCTGCTATAAACCAACTAACAGCATTCATTTAAAATGATCCATTGCATTTACTCGACCAGTGTCTCTCAAACGCAGGGTTGTGATTCACAAATAAGTCTAATCGTAGACAGCAGCGCAAAAAAACACAAACAACAGAATGCAACTGACCATTTTCCTTTAAAGCAAAATAAATAGGTTTATCAACAAAGCAACAGCATAACACTCCTTGTGTTTTCTGCAGAACGTTAATCTTCAGTCTCAACCGTATTTGATGCAAAATTGTGCTTGGTGGAGTGTGACGTTCATTCAGCCTTGAAACTCGTAAACAAAACTACACAAAGTAAAAGAAAGTGCGAGTCAGACTACATAAAGTCCAGCTCCACTTGCAAAAAGAATACATGTGGTTAGTGTGTTCTGTGAAGCAAATCACTTGCAAACAAATTTACAACCAAATGTTGGAACAGCAACTAAACCCGTGCTGGATCCAGATCAGATGGAGGACCTGTGCCTAGACACGACCACAACACATGATGTTGTCAGCCGGATCCGGGCCGGATCCAGATCAGATGGAGGACCTGTGCCTAGACACGACCACAACACATGATGTTGTCAGCCGGATCCGGGCCGGATCCAGATCAGATGGTGGACCTGCGCTTAGACACGACCACAACACATGATGTAGTCAGCCGGATCCGGGCCGGATCCAGATCAGATGGTGGACCTGCGCTTAGACACGACCACAACACATGATGTAGTCAGCCGGATCCGGGCCGGATCCAGATCAGATGGTGGACCTGCGCTTAGACACGACCACAACACATGATGTAGTCAGCCGGATCCGGGCCGGATCCAGATCAGATGGAGGACCTGCGCCTTGACTTGATGTTCACAATAAAGGCCCTGAATCAAACCAAGATTTGCCTCTGGTCTAGTCTTGCAGTAGTTCGACCCAAACTAAACCTAATCAAGGTGAGTTGGCCTGAGACTTACCCAGAGAACACTGTTCTGTTTCCACACGAGCAGAGTGTAGGAGTCACTAGTTTCAGAGTCACTGAAGTCAATCTTCAGCGTTTCATTTTCCACTACAAACAAAAGACAGAAAAGATGAAGTCAGTAAGTTATAAACAGGCAGTGGTAATCACTGATAAGATGGTCTTGTACGTACGCAGAGGACGAACACACAACCTCACGCGCACACACACGTCCTGCTGATGGAGAACACTGTGGAGTCTGAGCCGAGGCAGGAGCCGATCTTCAGTCACACACACACGAGAAACAGAGAGTTCAGATGACAGACAAGGATCTCTAGCAGGGGTGTGACGAGATCTCGGGCCACGATATGAAAGCGTGACATTTCTCATTAAGGTGAAAAGCGGCCTAGCGATATCTGAGTTAGTGGTAAAACCTTTTAAAATGCTTGCATTATATGGTCTGTATTTTACTGCATATGAAAATGAAATAAATGTATGCGCTTATTAACATGCAGGTTACGTGTTTCTTCCAGCGTCTCAGAGCGGCTCCGTTCACAGTAAATGCTAAAACTGTTTGTTGGGGATTCAGTAGTGTGTGTATGAAGTCTGATGCGCTTGGTGTTTCACAGAGAAGTGTAGCACTGTTATCATTTACACACGTGGAGCGTCTCAAACTCCATCTCTGCATATGCTGTGAGGGAACAAAACATGCGCCATTTCACCAGATTTATTACATAAATCATTTATAAACCCACGCCAGCACACGAGAATACATCAGTATGTTTCTTAATATGCAAATTGTTGTTAATCATGATTTCAAAGTAGAAGTTTAAACCCTCGCTCTGAGTTTGCATGTTCTGATGTCCACGTGTTCTTGTTCAAGACATTACAGTAAATCTGTCGTAAAGAAGTGGCCAAATATTAAAGATTAAGTGGACATTTGAATGAAATGTCGTTTGGCCGATATTAAGGATTTGATCTGCTGTAATGCGTCACAACAACAATCACAGGCCTGGAGCCTCTGCAGGCATTAGTTATAATACTTCACGTTGATTATTTGAACAGTGTTGTTCAATAAAACCATATGATTACTTTCTTTTGATACTTTATTTGATCCAATTTGTATTGCCTCATTGTTATTATATATGTATTAAAATTAGTTTTAAAGGCTATTGTTCACTTAGGTCTATTTTTATTAGCACAAACTTTTTATCCGATTAATCATCAAAATAATCTACCAATTACTCAATAAATAAATAAATCGTTAGTTACAGTAAAACATTTTTTAAATAGTGTTAAAATAGCGTCTTGCTCTCGTGAACACAGTGTATCATCACACCCCTAATCTCTAGTGATCAGAATTATATTGTTCACTTTTAATGTCAACTAAATATATGTATCTTTGTGAAGTGGGCAATGGAGTAAATACTTTAAAACATTTTAGCGGTTCATTTTTTGTGATTTGAACAATATGAACACAACTTGGTTAGACACGTGGCTTTGATTTTATAGGTCTTTTGGAGGCCAAATTATTTTGTTAAATATATATTTTGTATAAAATCATGAGTTACTAGCATTTAAGTTCAGATTTCAGGTTAAAAGTTAACAAAACACTTCTCTGAATGTCCCCATTTAAACTTCATATACTTTGCATGTTTTACAAAGTGTAAATCATACTACTAAATATAATAAACAATGTAGATATTGTGAAGTGAAGTATTGTGTAATTACTCACCAGCACCACTCCATTCCTTTAGAGAGAGAGAGAGAGAGAGACAAGTTTTAGCTTGTGTTCAGTAAGTCTCAGAAAGACAAGCATCTTTCAGATGAAACATCATTGTCAGCTAAACTTGAGTGTGTGATGTCAAGAGATCAAACATACATCTGCATTGTTTCTTATTGTCATTTCTTATTAATTTTCCATTGACAGGTTTTGGCACAGCAGATAACACTGATCTTCTGATGAGAGAGAGACCGAACAGCATTTCTACACCAGAGTCAATCTGTAACGGTCACCAGCTGGAGTGCCCTTGAGAACCACCAGAGGGCACTCCACACCAGACTCTCATGTTCACTCACAGACTACATCTCCCATCATTCTCTGCCTGGACTCATCATCACTGATCACATTCACCTGTACCTCATTCACTGATTGCATTCACCTGTGTCTCATCATCCTGTTAGTCTCAGTCTATTTATACCATGTTCATTCACTCACCGCAAAGTCTTGTTTAAGTGTTACACTGCATTTCTGAGCATTCTCCTGGTTTTCTTGTCTCTTGGTTTTGGATATCTTACACTGTTCCCTGGATTACTCTCTTGCCTCTGGTCCCTGCCTGTTTTGTTTCTTTGTTTCTTTGTTTTGACTGCCTGTCTGTGTATGACTCTTGCCTGTACATTGGATTACGCCTCTGGATTGCCCTCAAATAAAGCTGCTATTGGATCCACCTTCGAGTCTCGGAGCAGTTCGTAACACAATCGCTTTCAGGCACATTCTGCAGATATATATTCACAACACAGCTTAACATTTAACAGCCTAATCCATACTAAAATATAATAAAACACACATTTTTATTCATTAAGAAGACTGACATGTGAACAATATAAAGCTGCACTGAAACAATATACATTGTGAAAATGAATCTTGAATGTTGCCCGTTGCTCTGGTTTCACTTTGACTACTTTTATACAGAACGACTTTAGCTTTATGATTGCCAGTTTTCTTCCTAACACTAGCAAAAGATTCAAATAAATCACCAATAATCTCCCTAAAGTCAGGACACAGTAGGCCTACATAAGACGAAACAATAAATTCGCCATAAAATCTCAAATGTGCTGATTGTAAATCAAATGAATGCTACTTTTAAATCATGCTAAGCCATTCAAATCCCAAAATCTTTGAAGCAAACTGCACACACACACACACGCACGCACGCACACACACACACACAAACACAAGCACACACACGCACGGCCGCACGCACTCACACACGCACTCACACACGCACAAACACACGCACAAGCACACACACACACACGTACATACACACGCACGCACAAGCACGCACGCACGCACACACGTACATACACACGCATGCACACACACACGCACGCACGCGCGCGCACACACACACACGCGCACACACGCGCACGCACGCGCACACACACTGGGGTCGGTAAGATTATTGAAAGAAGTCTCTCCTGCTCATCAAGGCTGCATTTATTTGATACCTGCATTTAGTAAATACCGTGACATATTATTGCAATTTAAAATACCTGTTTTCTATGTGAATATGTTAATTTATTGTTAACCCAAACTTTTGAACGGTAGTGTATATAATAGTCTAGCCTATTCTTAGATGTTCTGAGTATTATACATCATGTATTCTGACAGTGCACTGTTCAAAACCTCTTATATTGGCTGAATTGTTTCATATGAGCACAATAAAGAAATGTCATGACTGAGTTTATGGTACATAAGAGCAAGCCATTTCACACACACACACACACACACACACACACACACACACACACACACACACACACTTCCAGTAAAAGTTGGCGATATCTGACGACCGTTGGATAGTGATGCGTCACGTGACACATTTACACCAGGACAAATAAACATCTCCACGAAACTGATATAAATCTGATCTCATATTTCTACGCCATATGCAAATTCAGTGGAGATTAGTTCTATGATATTGCCAATATGGCAGTGTTGGAGATGGATTTCTATCGAATGCATCATTTACAGTACACCTAATCTTTTCATCATCAGAAAGCAACGAGATCAGTAAAAACCCCGAAGACTTTCCCTGAAAACACTGAACTTACACACTCTTAAAGAATAACGGTTCCTTGCAGGCGTCGCCGGCTCCATGAAGAACCTTTAACATCCATGGATCTTTCCATCGCACAAAAGCTTCTGTAGATTATTCTTCAAACTAAGAAATAAATGTTTCTGATCATTGAAAGGTTCCAGAAATGGTTCTTGTAATCTACGGCATCAATCGACGTGAAGACAGCTTTCTGGAGCCGCTATTTTTATTTTTAAGAGGAGAAAAAAAAAATGCTCTTGTTTAGAAAGAGACGAATACTGTTCAACTGTCCATCATCTCTATAAGTACCCTGGTAACCCAGAGTTCTCGTGAGAGCACAAGTTGAATTTGCTCAGCGAGTTACTCTGGTGTCCAGTAATGATGCTCATTAAATATGCCCCTCGATCTGAGCTGCACCAATCACATCGGGTTATCTGATATAGGCGGGCCAGAGGCGAGATGACGACAGCGCTGCGACGTCGAAGTCATTAGTAAACATTGCTAGATGGCTATGGAGGAACACCAGTTGTTTGAAACGGCTTTGGCCGATACGATGAACGAGTTAGACTTGGCTTTTATCTAAAAGAGGAACAGAAGACGCCGCTCGAATTGTTCCTTTGCAAGAAGGACGTTTTTGCTGTTTTGCCGACCGGATACGGTAAGAGTCTAATCTACCAGTTATCTCCGCTGGTAGCTAAGCGTATGGGGTTTATTGTTGTGATTGGTCGTAGTGTTATCCAATTGCGTGCAGTGAGATTTTCAAATGCATGCTTGGTGCCGCCCCTCGAGCTGGGCGAGTTTCATTAGTCGACGCCAGACCATTAATCTTTCAGATTTAGGTCTGGATTTCCAGGCTACTCTATAAGAGCAACGAGAGAAGAAATATCCTGAATGGAGTCATGCCGTGTTCAAATAAAGTTATTTAGGGAGCTTCACACACTATTTTCACAGAGTGTTTGGGCCAGATCCGAGATCCAAGCGTGAAAAGCTGAGCATGAGGAACTGAACTCGTGTTAGAAACATGCAATCCAACACTGTGAGAAACACTACATAGACTGTAGATCTGAGCGAATATGGGCAGAACTCTGTGTGTCTCTGAGTGAGTTCACGTAGTGTAACAGCGCAGCGCTTCTGGGTTGTACGTCAGAACGGAGGCTCGCTATTGGCCGACGCTGGTCATGTGTGTGATGCGTGTGATGCTGGCCAGGGGGGTAATCTATCAGCCAGAAACTGAAGCTTCCCCGGGCGCCGCCATTGATTAGCAGACCATCACCTGCTGTTAGCATTCCATTAACTCCCATTCATTTTGGCGTCACTTTGACAGCGAATAACTTTACATCTGAGGCGTTTAAAGACTCCATTTGTCCATTATTTATTTCTAAAGAAACACGAAAATGTATAAAAGGCTCCATTACCTTGTATCTTACGTTATGGCCCCGTAGAAGCAGTTTTTGTAAAATTAGGCTAACGATTGCGTCATAACCACGCGACTCTCTGTCGCACAGTAGAGAGATTACCGTATGGACAGGAGGAGAAGCTCATGCGCAATCGGGGGGACGTGGAGGCAAAATGACAAAGTAATTAATCAGAATACTTAGCAAAAGTTTCTCCTGCTCCTAGCTCATGGACACCTCCTACTCACACTCTCCGCCTCTGCAAGTTTCGGAAGGGAATGATTCAGATTTCTCTCAGCACAGCTACTAGAAGACAGACGGGTTCCTCACGTCACATCTACGTCATCAAGCTCTGTTTGAGTCTGCGCAGTACGCTCGACCATCAGGAAGTGAGTGCTTCTAATTGACTTCACTTTTCTCCGTTGAAACCAATGGGGTCGCTGTGTCCATTTCTTTTACCGTCTATAATGCTGGCCAATAGTGAGACTCCGTTCTGACATACAAACCATAAGCGCTGCGCTGTTACACTACGTGAACTCACTCAGAGGAACACAGAGGAAATGAAGAGTTGAATAAAGTCGTTATTTTTGTTTCTTTTTTCGCGCACAAAAAGTATTCTCGTCGCTTGATAAACTTAAGGTTGAGCCACTGTAGTCACTTGGACTATTTTAACGATGTCTTTACTAACTTTCTGGGTCGGCAAGTTTCAATAACACAGAAGCCTATGGAGGAGTGAGACAGCTCTCAGATTTAATCAGAAATATCTTAATCTGTGTTCTGAAGATGAACGAAGGTCTTACGGGGATGGAACAACATGAGGGAGAGTAATTACTGACAGAACTTTCATTTTTGGGTGAACTAACCCTTTAATAGAGATATTAAAGTATCCTAATGTACAATCTAGGTAGTATTGGTTAAACATGCATTGAGGAGAAGATGTTAATGTTCTGCTCCCCCTCTGGATCTCCACCCTTTCGGTGTCGGTATTCCACTCATGTTCAACACTGCTTTGCTCAGGGAATAAGAAGGAAAGGTAACTGTTGATCTGGGAGAAAGGCTTTAACCCCGTCACTCCCGCACACCGTTGCGTAACCTCGAACTAGGAGAAAGGCTTTTACGGCCTCGTCTGCACAAGTTCTCTATACAGCATGTTGTTCCATTCCACTGTCTGTATTAAACATGTAACTTAATAAATACCTTTGCCTGCTTTAAACGCTTTGAGATGATGATGTTTAAAACTAAAGTGATTATAACTTTCGTTATCTAAACATTCAGGTTAAATCCTACGTTTTCCTGTCAGTTCTAAGAAAGACCTTTAAAGAATAAGAGGTTAAAGAATAACAACTTTAAAGGAGTCAGATTAATTATATTGGAGTCAGATAAATATTTTAATTATACACATCATCCTTCAACTGCATTTTGTTCCGATTATTGGTTTAAATCCCAGCGTAAGTTTCCAGACTTACAAGACACACGAATTAAACCTTAAAAAAAAGAGCGTTAAAATCTCCAGAGCCGTTCAACATGATACAAACACTGTGTGTGTGTGTGTGTGTGTGTGTGTGTGTGTGTGTGTGTGTGTGTGTGTGTGTGTGTGTGTGTGTGTGTGTGTAAGAGTAAACGCTGTGGGATGTTTTTGGAAGAGATTCAGTGAAATTGAACTGAATACACTGGGCTAATCTAAAAACAACTAATAATCAATAACTAATTAATTATGGATTATTAGTTTGTACACCATGTTTCTGTTGTTTAACGCACTTGAGAGGTATTTTTACGGTAATATTATCATCTTTAAATGTTGTAAATTTAAGTTTGTGCTGTTCTTTAGTAAAAAGGCTGATCCAGCGAGTCGCTCTGAAACTGTAAAGACAAGAAAACGCAGCGCATGAAAATGTCCAGCAATGTTTTAATCTTGACTTATTGAACTGAATTCATGTAAATGAGAACAGTAGCTGTAACAGCTTTTTAACACGCAAAACATGCAAGAGGTTTCTAACATTTACAGTGAACATAAATGACAGAAATGCGTTTATACTTTCAGAATGACTGTTCATTTCTTTCGCTTCTTACAAAGTTAATATGGAGTACTGTAAGTGATTTCATTTCCACATGTATAATATAGTGATTTACATGATCTCTCCGCTTTCAAACTATGGAAATTTTTTTTGTTTTATGTAACATTCATATTTTAAATCATTTTGGACGTATTTTATAGTTCTATCCTCTACTAATTCAGCAATAATTAAAGGGGAAATTTGAAGAAAACCAAAACCTCCCCTTCATTTTCCTCTCTGAGTGACTGGAAACAGACACATGTCTGATAATATGAGATTATATCGTTGGTAAAATGCATTAATATGTGGAAAACACATTCAAGAGCTTCAACAAGACTGACTCGAGTGCCTTAACTTGTAGTTATAAGCCCAGTATGGGATATATGGGTCGGCTCAGTTTGGAATCGCAGCTGTCAAAATAATGCAAACATGGGATTTATTATGTTTGGTGACCAAAAAATCTCAAGTATCTTCCATGTTTGCTGATTTGCCAGCACTATGATTTAAGAAAAGCAGCCTTATTACATTTTTAGATTTGCAAAAAGGACTGTCACATTTGGACTGAAAATGTAAATAGATAGATAAGAATCATTTGTATAGAAACAGGTTTGTGTAGGTACATATAGGCGTTAGTTGTTCTTCTGATATTTTCTCATGACAAGTTATTAAGTTTAAGTAAATGAACAGTTTGATATGACAACAACAGTTTGATTTCTATGGATTCCCGTTAAAACACACGGGAGAGAGTGACTATAATAACACTTTCAGAGTAAAATCAGTGTAAAACATTGGCTGTGAGTTCAGAAGGAATCAGCTCACCTCTCTGAGTCTGAGAACATCTCGTCGGAGGATCTTTACACACAACGAGCAGTTCAACGACACACACAGCAAAACTACTCGAGTTATGAACCACGATCCGTACATGCTGTCAGGTAAAAAACATTAACCGGGTATTATAAATACATTGTCGAATAAAGAGAGAGTCCAGGCGCAGGAGAGGCCGAAGCACGTGAGATTAGAGTTGAGTAGAGTTGAGTGTGTGTGTGTGTGTGTGTGTATGTGTATGTGAGAACGCGTTGGGCGGACAGGTTTGTAGTGACGCAAATCTCCGGAATTCCGGCGCCTCGTTCAAAAGGTCACAGACTTCCGTATGAATTAACATTCATTAATTTACATGTTTATCTGATGACTTTACCACAGTCACATCGCCGAACACCACTGCCTTCAACAGCCTGAAAACACTGACACACTGTAAAACACAATAACCATGGGGATTTCTGTCATGATTCTGGTGTTTAATTCTGCACCAGAGATGGAGTGAACTATTACACGATCCTGAATGGGAATAATCTTATATCTCTGAAGGTGCTCTTGAATAACATGCAATAAAATCACCATGAAATCATATTAAAAGTAACATTAGTCTATGTGAAATCTAAAATAAATGTGGTGAAAAGATTATTTGTGTTTGTAGTTGTTCTGTTTAACTGGTAACACTTTACAATAATGTTCATTAGTTAACATGAACTAAGAATGAACAATACTTCTACAGCATTTATTAATCTTAGTTCATATTAATTTCAACATTTAGCCTACTAATACATTATTAAAATCAAAGGTTATATTTGTTAGCATTAGTTAATGCACTGTGAACTAACATGAACAAACAATGAACAGCTGTATATTTATTAACTAACATTAACAATGATTAACTAATACAGTAAGAAATGTATTGCTCATTGT
The DNA here is from genome assembly GCA_021554675.1 of Leuciscus idus. Classification (NCBI taxonomy): domain Eukaryota; kingdom Metazoa; phylum Chordata; class Actinopteri; order Cypriniformes; family Leuciscidae; genus Leuciscus; species Leuciscus idus. Next base: position 2,796,944 of record CM038639.1, on the reverse strand, counting down.
TAGTTCATGTTAGTTAATACATTAACTAATAAACCTTATTGTAAAGTGTTACCGTTTAAATCATCTCAGGTATGAAAACACAATTACCATGGGGATTTCTGTCATGATATTTTAATTCTGCACCAGAGGAATGAATTATTATGGGAATAATCTTATATCTTTGAAGTTAAAGGTGCTCTTGAATAACATGCAATAAAATCCCCATGAAATCAAATTAAAAGTAACACAGAGTAGGCCTATATGTCTAAAATAAAAGAGGGTTGTGGGTAATTCTGTTGAATTAATCTCAGGTATGAAGTGTGCAAGATGTGATTGTTACACTGACACATGCATACAGAAGGAGGCTTTCCTTATGGACACCGACATCCCAGAGGCAGCACCATAGTGTCGGCCCAGATCCGGCCCACATCTGGAACATGTGGATTCAACGCGTACCGGATCTGGGCCGACACTATGTTGCTGTCTGGGAAGTTACACAGCAGTCGGACGCTTCCCAACAGTTTTGTGTTTCAAGCTCCACACAACAATGCCTCGATTCACACGTTCACAACATCGTGAGTTCAGCAAACGATCTTCCCATGGATTCTCCCATTCTGGGACAGATTTTCCTAGTTCCTGCAGTTCATTTACATGCATGCATTTGGCAGACGCTTTTATCCAGACTAAAGTGTCTTTCATTGCTCTAATATGAGCAGTTCTTGATTTCCCTGCGGATCAAACTCACGACCCCTGATCTACTGCCTGAGCTTCAGGAGCAGGCCTGGCACAGATAGAGCTCAACCTGTGCAGAGCACATGCCCTTTTTGCCCTTACACTCCGAAGAGCCATTTTTTTTTGGTGGGGGTGGTGGTGTTTTTCTTTTCTTTTTTTTCAATAAATCAATGCTATTGGTCACCCTATACGTCTGTCTGTCTGTCTGTCTGTCTGTCTGTTTTACAAATATTTAGCCAATGAAAGTTCTTAAAAAGCGCTTGTGTAAATCTTGTTCGATCCTCAAACTGTCAGTAAACCTGAAAAATCTGCCCCCTCTATCTGATAAATCCACCCCCTCTATCTGATAACCACGCCCCCTCTATCTGATGACTCCGCCCCCTCTATCTGATAACTTCGCCCCCTCTGTCTGATAAATCCACCCCCTCTATCTAATAACTCCGCCCCCTCTATCTGATGACTCCACCCCCTCTATCTGATAAATCCGCCCCTCTATCTGATAACTCCGCCCCCTCTATCTGATGACTCCACCCCCTCTATCTGATAAATCCACCTCCTCTATCTAATAACTCCGCCCTCTCTATCTGATGACTCCACCCCTCTATCTGATAAATCCGCCCCTCTATCTGATAACTCCGCCCCCTCTATCTGAAAACTCCACCCCCCTCTATCTGATAACTCCGCCCCTCTATCTGATGACTCCGCCCCCTCTATCTGATAAATCCACCCCCTCTATCTAATAACTCCGCCCTCTCTATCTGATGACTCCACCCCTCTATCTGATAAATCCGCCCCTCTATCTGATAACTCCGCCCCCTCTATCTGAAAACTCCGCCCCCTCTATCTGATGACTCCGCCCCCTCTATCTTGACTGAATGAACTAAAATGAGATTTTGGCCAAATGTATTTTACAACAGTGCCCATATAGCTACAACAAACTAGTTTTAACCTGTTGATGAACATGTAATGTGATGCCGCCGAAACCCTGTACATCTATATTATTATTATGGTTGTTATTAATAGTGAATAAATCTGAAGCTTTTTAGACTATTATTTTGTGTTATTGAATTTGTCATGAAGATGTGACCATTTTTTCCTTTTATGTAGGCTTACTAAATCATTTTAATATAAAAAGAAAAAAGAAAAAAGGAGAGGGGTGCCCTTTTTCAGTTTCAGCACATGCCCCTCACGGCCCTGTTCAGGACGTCCTGCGACTAACAGAAGCACATCTGCAGAATTATCCAGATCCCTCATAACATCTGTAGTTTTCCTCTGATCGGCTCTCGATTACATCTCCTGCTGCTCAGTCTCTGTTCACTCCAGCAGAAAGACACAGCATTCAGTGGATGCCAAATCATTTGTTTGATTAATGTCTTTTATGAATTATTCCTCATTAATCTCTTCTTTATGATTTCTAGTCTATGTATTCATTATTATGCATTTCTGATTTAACGCCATATCAGCAGCAATGGCTTATTCATGGAAATCAACAGTTTTTCAAAAAAAATAAATAATTATGATTACAATCAATTCAATAAATTGTTTACAATAATTTTTAAAAAAATCTTAAAAAATAATCAATATACAAAATCAGACAAATAGTAGTAAAAATAACATCGTTCAATTTAATATTTGTCAGGAATTCTAAAATTATTCCAGGAAAAACCCTTTTTAAAAATGTCCATTCATAAATTTTCTTTTTTTTAAAAAGGACATTCTATTAAAATATGTTTTACACTCATGAAATTCATTTAATTCATTAATTGTTATGTTGCATTATTATTCTTTTATATGTTGTTGAATTCTTTAATCATTTATATATTCTCTGATATGTTTCCTCATCTTTGGTGTCTCTTCTGTGCTGTAAGATCGTGTGTGTGTGTGTGTGTGTGTGTGTGTGTCTGTGTGTCTGTGTATGTGTGTGTGTGTGTGTGTGTGTGTGTGTGTGTGTGTGTGTGTGTGTGTGTGTGTGTGTGTGTGTGTGTGTGTGTGTACACCTCTTATATCTCTATATTCCCTGTATCTTCTTCATCTGACGGCTCACACTGACCGGCCGTTACACTGACTGAGATCATTCTGACCTTTTCTTCTCAGACCAAACACACGTTCAGGAGGATGAAGGTTTCCTACATCTACTGTATATTCATCACTCTTCACTTCTGCTTCTTCTCTTCTACCTCTCCTTTCATTCTGCAAATATCTTACTTTATTTTGACTCCTTTCTCTATACTCTGATCTTCACAATCTTAGATACAATACTCTGGATTTGATCATAAACTATAGAATAAGAAAGATCTTAAACTTATTTGCTATTATAATGTTCACGTTTACTTAATTCATTTGTTATCTTTGTTATTTAAAAAAAAAAAATCTTAATAAATGTGTTATTCCTTATTCAGATTTGATCTCTGATTGAATCATTGCTCGTCTGCTGGATCAGTGTCTTCTTCTAGATAACATTTAAAAAAGAAAAAAACACATCAAGCCCAGAAAAGTTATTTTCATTTCTCTACTGGAGATCTGCATATACTTCTCATCCATTTCATAGATCAAACCATTTCAACAACTCATTACTACATCGTCACACAATATTAAATAACATAAAGTATTCAAATCATATATGCATATAAAACAACAGTTAAATGGAGTTTCCTCTCTGAGACAACACTAAATCCCAAATCCTACATTGATTCCTGAATGAATGAGTATGTGACACTAGCGGACACTGGCCGACCGGTGAGAACATGTAAACCAGATCATTAAAAGATTCTGATAACCCAGGTAATTAATCATCTGGATTAATCATCAGACCAGTGTTCGTAATGGTTTTCATGGACTCTTATTTTGCTTTCCCTTGTTTCCAATGTTTTTGTTCCTGTTTTCTCACAACCATCAGCTTTAATTCACTTTAATTCCCGAATATCTCCATGTCATCCAGTGAGCTTCAACATTTCTCACATTATTACAGTTTATTCGCTATAGTTTAGAAAATGGTAATAAAATATGAGCAGAACTCAGTTGATATTTGACTGGTTTTGTCCGTCCTTCTGTTAGACTGTCTCACACATGAATTATGTTGAATATCTGTCAGCTGTTAAATTTAACTACACTATTAGATAATACCAGTTTAGCTCAACCAATCACCAAGCAATGCTTCATTGTGTTCAGTCTGTGTGTAAAAAGAGCATTAGTAATCGCTATAGTTGTAGCTGTAGTTGCGGTGAGATAATCACGACTGATGCCTGTTGGTCTTTATCTGTGTTTGTACAAAAACACTTCAGCAAAACATATGAATCATTTTTGATCCCAAATTTGTATTAATGTTACTGGTAGTCACTGTATGAAGAATATTTGGGTATAATATGTCACAGTTTACTTTATTCTGCTCTCCTCACTTACATAAATGAACTGTAGTGTCCTGATCATACTAGTAAACAAATATAAAAAAGTATATCTGGTGTGTGAATAATGTTTGGTTTGTATATACGAGGGACGCATCAATGATCGGCGAGACTCCCATGCATTTTCATGCATATTTCTACAGTGTGTTTGCACTGTTCATCGGAAAGACTTTGAAGACGAGACCGTCAGCAGATTTGCAGGTAAAGCGTAAAGCGTTGAGCTTCAAAGCGAGCGACAGGAAAAGAGCCGCTCTGCAAACACAAGGTTTCCTGCAGGTTATCTCCAGATCTCTCTGAGGTGAACACATGCACTTATTCACTCATATATACACACACATATACATATAGATGAGAACTGGAAAACACAGATAACAGACCAGCCAACAAGGCATCAGTAGTGATTATCTCACCACAACTACAGTGTGAAATATTCACTGTATGTTACAATCTTGGTTAGACCATTAGATTTTATCATCACTGACTTGTATAAAATATCCTTCCTATTTGTACATGTGTAATATAGAAATCATTGATTGTGCTTGAGGGAACGAGGCACCGAGCTTGTGTAGAAACACTATACCGGCCAAAAGTTTGTGGCAAGACTTTTTTTTTTTTTTTTTTTTAAGGAAATATATATTTTATTCAAATTTTTTTTGTTCCTTTAATCAAACATGACTGTAAATGCAAAATCATGCTAGATATGTGCTGGACACATGCTAAAAACGCAAACCTGTTTTTACTGTATTTTTGATCAAATAAATGATCAAATTTGAGTCTATGTATATATACACACACACACATCATAGAAGACATTGTCATTATGTGTATGAATTGCATTTATAAAAAGCATTAATGAAAAAATGAATAGTTAACCACAATTATAGCACACTATAATACTTATCTATTCATTGTTACGCATGCATTAAAACGCATGACAAAAAAAACTATTTCAGATGGAAGGTGTATGAAAATATTAGTATGCATTTTAACTTTGGTTACAATTATTTATGAAAAAATATAATGCATTATAACGTACATATGAATATGCTTATAATGCATTATATACAAAGGCTTTAAGTGAAGTGTTACCAAAAAGGGTTACATCAGTGACCCAAAATCCATAATGAACATGTATGCATATTCTCGCATGCCTATAAGAAGTGTAACTAACAAAAAGATTAGCATTAGATGAAGGAACCAGCAGTGTTTGTGAAGTACGTCTTCAGTAAGTCCAAGCTTCAGGCTTTATTTGTGCATAAATGAAACGCTGCATCAGTTCATATCTTGTGCCCAGTCTGGTACATTCAAGTATGAACACATGATTAGAATACAAGACAAAACTTGTAAAAAAAAAACTTTTGATTTCCAAGTTAATAACTGGACACCCTTCACTGAATTATAATGAGGTCAGTCTAGCAAACTACTGTGTGCACAGTGCATATAATGTATTTCTTAAAATAGTTACTAGTTAAACATTTGCAGAGCATTCCCAGTTCAGTATGAGTGCGTGTCAGTGTGAAAGTGTTGGAGTCAACATCAGTAAATACTCAGGGTTTGCGGTTTAGAACAAACCCTCACCATAATGCTTGAAGAACATAAACACACGAACCGATGGGAGACGTGATGGGGATTGTGTTTCACTGAGGTTGCCTGAGGGTTTCTGAGAAGAATAGAAGGGAAGGACAATCTAAATAACCTGTTTTACAGGTGTGTGTGTGTGTGTGTGTGTGTGTGTGTGTGTGTGTGTGTGAGTCAAAAACAAGTTCTGCTGCGTCTCCTATACATTAATGTCTCTGTCACTACTGTTATTTCCACTATTTTGAGCTGTGTTTCTCATTGTTATCACTGTTGCTCAAGTAAGTGTTTGAACAAACCTCTTATCCGGAAGTATTCGCATGTGACTCGTGGTTGACCTCAAATCTCGCGTGTTACAGCTCAAGTCTTGAGGCTGTGTGGTACAGTAACTTTAGAAAAGATTCTGTGCGGCAAAAACATCCGCCTATTTTCTCATAAAAAAAAATAAATAAAAAAATGCTGAATGGAAACGCGAACATGTGCATTAATTCAAAAAATGTGCAGAAAAACATATGCGCTCAATTGAGGCAGCTATGTTTCCATCCACCTATATTTAAATGTTGGGATATTGCATAAAGTGCTGGATGAAAACGCCAAGATGTGAATAAATGTGTGTAAAAATCTATGCGCTCAATTGAGGCATATAATCGTGACTTTCCCTCAGCGTCAGCTGTGATTGGATAACTGGAGTAACCAGCGGACCAATGGCGTCGCAGCATCTCTAATGTTGGTTTGGTGTTTCTGAAACGCCGGAGTCGGAGTGTGTGATCAGAATGATTTGGTGTAATTCCCTCTAGAAGCGTCTCACACACTCGAGTGTGTTCCCGAACACCAGCATCCGACCGCCAGAGAACATGACGGCGTTTACTGAGTTTCGTTGGAGTGGAGGAACAAGAGTCACAGTTTCTTCACTGACTGCAGAAACTTTCATTTTTATCACTGATATTTTGCGCCAATTTCCCAGGAAATTATGATTTTGTTCTCTTGAACACGTTTTATGGATTGTTACAAGTTAAATTCACAACTTTGAAGGAAACATATTACTGTCATAACCCCAGTTCTTTAAAACAGAGTAAAGAGATCCACCTCTGAACTCTTGAATCCAATTGCACCAAGTCAATATGGGGCAAATCAAAAGCTTCAGTTGACCTCAGTATGTATACGTCTTTGCTCTCCTCTTTTTCACACTGACAAACTTCATTTTTCCACAAGATCAGCAGCGCTTCAGACACACGCAAACTCTTCAGAACATTCAGTTCTGTCCTCTTCAGTTTGCTGATCGGGTAAACAGGTCCATGGATGATGCTGTCAACACGGGTCTGCATTACACCCTCTGGATAGGCCAGGGACTTCTGCAAGGATCCTGTCTGAGGACTTCAAGTCCCCCTGAAATCAAAATGTAAGTTTTTTAGCTTTTAGTATGAATATGTTAGCCTTAAGGTTATGAATAAGCTTCCAAAACAATGACAAATTTCACATTTAGGAGATATAAGCATTCAAAACTTACAGTCTCTCACTTCCGCTAAAATGGATCAGGGATTTTTATGACATCACCGCTTCTCATCACATCTTCTGTCCAATCAAATGCTCTCTAGAATCTGAAGCTCCGCCCCCTCTGCTATAAACACCGGAGTAATATGGGTCAGAGATGTGTGTTCAGTTGCTTAAATGCTGGAGTTTTACTCGACTGTACGTTGATTAAGAATGAAAGACATACAAAATGAGCTACTGAATGTGATGAGTAGTCAACTGAACAAAGAAATTGTTGCAGAGATCCACACTGCAAAGTACTTTTCTATCATCCTCGATTGTACACCAGACATGAGCCACCTGGAACAGATGTCTATCACTCTACGCATTGTGGAACTACAGCCAGAAATAAAATAATATTATATTTTACTTGGTTGTGGAAGAGACAACTGGCAAGAATCTGTCTTTGGTAATCCTGAACAGGCTGAAGGACCTTCAGATTGACTTCATGGATTGTCGAGGTCAGTCACACAACAATGATTCGAATATGAAGGGCAAGAAGTCTATTTTGAAAAAAATATGTGGACCTCACTCTTAAAGAGTGGGAGAGCAGATTGCAAAGTGTTCAGGCTGTCAGGTTCCAGGTTGCCCAAATCAGGGAAGCACTTGTAGAAGTACTGTAGAGTTTGTCTGACCCCGTTTCTAAAGTGGAGGCTTAAGTTCTTTATTAATATCCATAATCAGTTGTACTATCTTACGGAGTTTTGAATGCATGAGTTAAACTATAGATAGCATGGATCTATAGTGGCTGGGAGAGATATGTGTGCAATGTAACATGTATACAAATGTACCACTAATGTATACACTGAAGGGAAGTTTGACGTTTGGGAAATATGGAAAGTGGATTGTACCATGTGTAAGCATGACATCTGTCCCTCAGTGGTGTGTATAAGCTCAATCTTACTGTACTATGGCAGAGAAACACGGAAACGCAGAGACCTGGCATGAATACAACATCTTCTCAAGTTTCTCTCGATAAGAATAAAGATTTTTCTTGGCTAGATAACTGGTGTCTGGTCCCGTGAATTTAAATAAGAAAAGTCTATTTACCTGGCTGTGATTCCTGCCTGTCATGTGGGCTTTGAGGGCTCAACAGTCAGACAGCACCCTCTGATCCGCAGATTTATGAAGAGTGCCCGTCGCTCTTTGCCAGTCGTCAGGAGAACTGGTCCTGAGTGGGACTTCTCCATGGCGCTGGAGGCTCTGTCCCAATATCCTTTTGAGCCTCTGGGGAGTATTTCCCTAAAGTTGCTGTCTTTAAAGACGGCTTTGCTCTTGGCCTTGGTGTCAGCTAAACGTGTCAAGCTTCATGCACTCTCGGTTCATCCCTCGTGCACTAAATTCTCTCTTAGTGGAGATGAGGTTTCCCTTAAACCTAATCCGGCCTTCATGCTTAAATGCTTCCCTGCGTTCACATCGGAGGTGTTGGAGCTGTCCGCTTCTCACCCTCCACCTTTTTCCTCCACGGAGGATCAGAGGCTAAATGCTCTGTGCTTTACAGACATATATGACCAGGACCAGTGCTTTCTGGAAGAGCGACCAGCTCTTTATTTCATGGGCACCCCCTCACAGAGGGAGTCCCATATCTAAGCAACGCCTCTCACATTGAGTTGTGGATGCTATAGCTTTGGCATATGAATCACAGGGAGTGCAGCTGTCGGGAAACATCAGAGCTCATTCCACGATTAGCCGCCTCTTTGGGCTGTGTTTAGGGGAGTGTCACTGCAGGACATCTGCTCCACTGCCAGCTGGGCTTCTCCTCATACCTGTGCGTCACTACCGGCTGGATGTCACCAGAACCTCGCTAGCACATTCTGTTTCAGGGGTGGGGTCTTCTAAGCCCTTCCCTGTGACCCCCCCTTTTTCTTTTCCAATTACCCATTGGAAGTAAAGGGGGCGGGACTTACCTGAGAGCACCGATTTTATCATCATTGCATTGGTTACCTATAAAGCTCCGTATTAATTATAAGATATTGCTACTGACTTATAAAGCCCTAAACGGCTTAGCTCCAGTCTATTTAACGGATCTTCTATCACCCTATAATCCATCGCGCTCTTTAAGATCACTAAATTCAAGGCTTTTGGTCATACCTAGGATATCCAGAACCACCAAAGGAGGGAGAGCATTTTCACATTTGGCTCCAAAACTCTGGAATAGTCTTCCTGATACTGTTCGTTGCTCAGACTCGCTCTCCCAGTTTAAAACTAGATTAAAGTCGCATCTCTTCAGCCAGGCATTCATATAATCCCACAGTTCAAACTACAATCTGGCCTCTAGCTCATAAATACCAGAGGAGAACTGGCCCCCGACTGAGCCTGGGTTCTCCCAAGTTTTTTTTTTTTTTTTCATTAGGTCACCTGATGGAGTTTTAGGACACCATTAGGTCACTTGATGGAGTTTTTCGGTTCCTTGCCACTGTTGCCTTTGGCTTGCTCAGTTGGGGATATGTTGGGGATATTTAATTTAATTTTATCAATCAATAAATTCCACTTGAAACAAACCTTGTTGTATTATTTTAATTTAATATTGTGAAGCTGCTTTGATACAATCTGTATTGTGAAAAGCGCTATACAAATATACTTGACTTGACTTGACTTACCTGGCATTGGGTGGGTGCATGCTTCTGACTGGGTGCAATTGGCTGCTTCTGCAGAGGTCAGGTACAGATGCCCTTCCCATTGGTGGATCTCTCCACTCGATGTTTCAGAGAACTGGGGTTATGACAGTAATCTATTGTTTCCCACAGGCTATCTCCACCTCAAACATCTTTGAGGACACACCAATTACTAGCTGTTTTTATAATCCATAATTCAGTGCTCTTACAGCGTTTATGCCATCTGAGAGTTAGGCAATGAATAGATACTGTGCAAATACAAAATTGTATTTATACAGTTGTATATACAGTACATAAATAATCGTATTTATATGTTCTTTCTGTTGTGTTGTGTTATTTATGTATGTATGCATGTACCCAGAGCTATGGATAATTGTTTTCGCCACAAAATAAAATATTTTTAAAGAAAACTGACTTTTTATCTCACAATTGCGACTTGATATCATGCAATTCTGACTTTATCTCCCAATTGCGTGTTATAAATTCAGAATTGCGAGATAAAAACATTCAATTCTGAGAAAAAGTCAGAATTTCGAGTTTCTTTCTCGCAATTGCGACTTTATATCATGCAATTGTGAGAAAAAAGTCAGAATTGTGAGATAAAAAGTTACGATTACCTACCAACTCCTTTTGTGTTTGCACACACTTCTGATTCTGGATGACTTGAGTTATCTGTTACTCAAGTCTCATTTCTACTTACATTCTCGATTCTTCCAAAAAACAAAACAAAGAAACAGATGTACAAAACTCAAACCTTTTTTTTTATTAAAGTCTATCGCATGTATTATTTATATATATATATAAAAGATCTACAGTGACGGAACTGGCACATGATCAGACAACAGTTAGTCATTGATTCTTTCATTCATTCATTCATTCTCAATGAAAATACAAAGCACACGAGATTTACACAACAAACACCGACAGATTCACCATTTCACGAGCCGAGGGTGTGCGGGGACTTCATGGGAAGATCAGGGGCATTTGGAAGAACAAATAAATACATTATTACCACATTTTACTTTTCTGCATCCTCTCCATAAATGTGTAGCATGCTCTTCATGTCAACCTCATTTACCAACATTTACATGGATTCTCCACAGCAGATCAGAGTTCAGGTGTGCTAAAGTCACTGCAAAAATGACTTACTTCCTCAAAATGTGTGTCTTATTTTCTAGTACAAATATCTAGACGTTCTTAAATCAAGACGCATTTACTTGAGAAGCAAAATTACATAAGATATTAAAGGATTAGTTCACTTCAGAATGAAAATGTCCTGATAATCTACTCTCCTCCACGTCATCCAAGATGTTCACGTCTTTCTTTCTACAGTCGTAAAGAAATGAAGGTTTTTGAGGAAAACATTCCAGGATTTTTCTCCATATAGTGACTTCAATGGAGTCCAACGGGCTGAAGGTCCAGATGTGAGTTTCAATGCAGCTTTAAAGTCTCGACACGAGCATTTGTGTTTAAAAAGTATATAAATATTTATTTAGTTATAAAATGTCGGCTGGTTTGTCTAGATAAGACTCTTATTCCTCGGCTGGATCGTGTCGAGACTTTGAAGCTGCACTGAAACTCACATTTGGACCTTCAACCCGTTGGACTCCATTGAAGTCACTATATGGAGAACAATCCTGGAATGTTTTCCTCAAAAACCTTCATTTCTTTTCCACTGAAGAAAGAAAGACATGAACATCTTGGATGACGTGGAGGAGAGTAAATTATCAGGAAATGTTCATTCTGAAGTGAACTAATCATTTTATTCTTGTTTCTTTACAAAATTAAGGGAGTTTATACATATATATATATATATATATATATATATATATATATTTTTTTTTTATCTTGTTTTCCCTTTGAATTAAGTATATTTTTCTGACCCCACTGGCAGACATTTGCTCTTGTTTTAACCATAAACTCACTTTATTTCAACTTTTATTTACATTTTTTATAAATATTTACTTCTCCAGTAAATTTCTCTTGATCTAAGAATGTTAAGATATTGGTCCTGGAAAGCAGGACAGAAACACTGAGGAACAACACGTTCTCCTGCAGTGTTTGGGGATTCGGTTTCAGGCGCAATTTAGAATTGCATGTTTTTATCTGCCGTTAGCAGAGGTCTGAGAACAAGTGTTTTGATCAAATCTTCAATACTGGCTGTAGTGTGAGGTAAACGGACTGTGTGTCTGACTCGAAAACAGCCACATCTAACATTAAAACACTCATCCTGATGACACGTGAAGCACTTTAGCACCAGAGTAGAGAATTCGAGTGTGTGTGTGTGTGTGTGTGTTCAGTCGCTGTCGCTGGTGTCGCTGCTTGGGTCGCCCTGGACTTTGTTTCGGTGTTGCATGGCCCGGTGATACGCCACCTGAACCGACTTCCTAATGTTCGACTTTCGGCCTTCCAGCATCTTCTCTTTGTCCAGATCCTGATTGACGCCCAGAGGAACCAGTTTGGAGCGCGGCAGCCATTGCCTACACACACACACACACACACAAATACACTCATTTAGTGACTTCTCTTTTTTCATATACAGCATTTTCATGTTCATTTCCTTTGGCCTATTTCTCTGTTTGCCCGCAGCGGATGTTCAGAGATGCTGACAGGGTCAAAGCACAAAAACATTAGCATCATTATGGAGACTCTTCATGACAAACAGCACGAGTTTTTGCACTGAGAGATTATTTTATTAAACCCATTATTAAACCCATTAACCCCTGCCTACATCAAGCATGATGACTTAAGAAAACACCTGGGCTACAGTAATGAGTGTGTGACCGTCAGGAACAATGACCATTCATTACAAATTACTCAGAGAACATTACAGTAATGAGAACGAGATAGTAGAGGGTCGATTCGTGATTTTGTAAATATTTTTATCTGAAGAAAAAGCCACATAAACGGTAATCAAAGCCCAAATATGAAATGCCATGAATGTATATTGACTGAGTCATCCACTATTTAGTTTATGAGGGTCAAACTGAGATATGGACTCATATTAGAGGAGTGTGAAAGTGACTTTAGAGAGATGGCAGCATCATTGTTTTATTCTTACACAGATAATGGTAGATCTATTAGTGAAATCTGTTGATTATCAATCTTTGTTGCTTCATAAGCCATCAGTGACCATTCAAGAACAGGAAAAGCTCTTTTTCTTCTTGCCTGAAGTTTGCATGCCTGTCACTCTAAGTATTAAAGATAATTTAATAATAAAGGTGACGACCTCACACCTTACCTCAGAAAAGATGACCTACTTTGTGAAAAATCTTTCTATTCGATATATATAAAAAGGATATTAAATTATTACTTTTTTTTTAACAACATTTATCAAAAATTGTTTAAACATCATTTACATTTTTCATTATAACTGGATATATGTATATGTAAATAAATATGTAAATAAAAAATAAATAAATGTATATATATTTTTAATTTACATATTTATTTACATATATCCAGTTATAATGAAAAATGTAAATGATGTTTAAACAATTTTTTATAAATAATGTTGTTAAAAAAACAACAGCAATAATTTAATATCCTTTTAGATTCTGGTTCTTATCAAACTTTTCTTTAGGCATATTCATTTTTAAGGCCCAACATGGTTCATTTCCACAGATATCAGGGTCTCAGTGAGTAAACTGTACACATGTTCAGGGGTCAAAAGCCGAATGTGGATCAGTTTGCTCACAGCTGACACCTGAAGAATATCTGAAGAACAAAACAAGGTTCTCTCATTTCCCCCGATCAACAACTGCATAGAACATTCCTTTCTGAGTGCAAATATAGTCCATTCCCAAAGTGTGCATACCTGTAACTCTTACTCGAAGTATTAACCAGAATCTAGAAGGATATGGAGATAATGCTTTTCACTTTTCTGGCTCTAATGAAAGATGCAATAAGAGGTGATTGTTCACAGAAACATGTGTTGTTCTGCTGGTTGAAAGTCTCCTCATATCCCGAGAGCAATCACTCTGTGAAACGGTCGAAATGTAGTTTTATAAAGATATATATATATCGCCTGTGGAAGGTGTAGGACCATAACATGCTCGTTCACTTTAACTTTTCAGTGTATTTTCTGCAAGATACAGTTAAGGTTATTTGTTCTTCACATTCCTCTTTAAACACAGTGAGTATCAGCTGTTCGAAAGGTTACTCATGTTTAGTTTTTGACCACTGAAAACGGGCCATTTTGAGATCCTCATATGCCTGGGAATATAAAACATACAGGGCCCTAAAAATGAACATAAAGGAAAGTTTATTAAGAAGGATATTGAGATATCTTTAACACTTCTGGAGTTACAGTCACACAAACTTTGGGAAAATAATATCTAGAAATGTTCAATGCTATTTTTTGATAGAAAGGAAACAAGACACATGTGTAGTTTCACATCATTTGTTGTTGAGATATTCCTCTTTGCAATATAAAAGCATCAGCTGCAAAGTGGCCCATGTTTGGTTTTGACCACTGAAAATGTGTATAATTTACTCATGGAGCCACACTGAAATCCCAATATCTCTGGGATTGAAACATATTGGGCCTTAAAAATTAAGATCCCAAAAGAAAGGTTTGATAAGAACCGGAATTTAAAAGGATATATTTAATACTTCTTGAGTTACAGGCACGCAAACTTCATGCATGTAGTGCTTTTCCCCAGTTCTGAACGCTCACCGTGGGCTTATAATGCTACAGATATTGCTAAAGTCAACAGATTTCACTACTAGACCTTCCAGTCTCTGTGTAAAAATAATATAATGATGCTGCCATCTTTCTAAAGTCATGTTTACACCCCTGTAATTTGACTCCAAATCTATGGTGAAAATGCTCATTTTGACCCTCATAAACTAAATAGTGGGTTACTCAGTAAATACACATCCGTGACATCACATAGGCTATCTTGGCTTTCATCACTATTTATGTTAGTTTTTCTTTTTATTTATGTTCTTAATTTTTTTTTTTTTTTATCATAAAATGAAATATTTTAGCAGGGGAAGTTTCTTTGATTCGACACAGATCGAGCCTAATTATAGCAAAATGCACTTAGTTGTAAAATATAAGAGAATGAAGTAATACTACGTTTTCAAATGGCTAATGTAAGAATAAACAGTAACACTTTACAATATTAAGTCCCACTAGTTGATGCACTAATAAACATTTACAATGAGCAAAAAATATATTTGTTAACATTATTTAATAAAAAAACCAGCTGTTTGTTAATTGACGTGAGCTCAGGTCCACTAAACAATCAACTTTTGATTTTAATAATGTATTAGTAAATGTTGAAACATGGTTCATTAACTATTGTAGGTAACTAATGTTAATAACTGGAACTTTACTGTAAAGTTTAACCAAACAAACATGTGACCCTGTAATTGACGTCAAAGACACAAAAACCATCTTCACGACCCACGCGTCAAACCGTGGGAAATAACCAGCAGAGGTTTCTCCACAACTCTCCTGTGGAAGATTCCTCACACACACACACACACACACACACACACACACACACACACACACACACACACACACACACACACACACACACCTGAGGACCGAACATCACGCTTTCCACTGTCACACGAGCAAAGCAGATCTCAGTGAAAACAATGTCAAACACTGTTACCTCAATTCAGTCTCTTCCAGAACTCAAGCAAACAACAACAACAACAACATCATGTGTTTTATATCGAGTCCCATTTAAAAGTGTGAGGTCAGTACGAGTTTTTAATGTTTAATGACTTTCTTCTGTTCACATTAAAAACAGTAATATTGTAAAATATTATTCTAATGTAAATCATCTGTTTTCTATGTGAATATACAGTATAGTGTAATTTATTCCTGTGATCAAAGCTGAATGTTCAGCATCATTACTCCAGTCTTCAGTGTCACATGATCCTTCACAAATCACTCTAATATGATGATTTGATGATCAAGAAACATTTGTGATTATCAATTTTGAAAACGGTTTCATCGTCATGGAAACTGTGATACATTTTTATTTCAGGATTCTTTGATGAATAGAAAGTTCAAAAGAACAG
The DNA here is from genome assembly GCA_021554675.1 of Leuciscus idus. Taxonomy (NCBI): domain Eukaryota; kingdom Metazoa; phylum Chordata; class Actinopteri; order Cypriniformes; family Leuciscidae; genus Leuciscus; species Leuciscus idus. The sequence continues at coordinate 2,781,067 of CM038639.1, read as the reverse complement.
CATTAATTTGAAATAGAATCGGTCACTTTTGATCATTTTAATGCATTTCATGCGTTTAACAGTGACCTCAGCAAGGGAATACTTTTTAACAAAAGAAACAAATCTTTAGTCCCCAAACTTTAAACGGTAGTGTAACTGTTAAACACATGAACGTGTCAGATACACACACACACACACACACACACCTCTCAGCCACACACCTGTAGTCTCTGTCCTATCACAGCACAGAAAGCATGAGGAAGAAGAGGAGCGTGACTAACCAGGTCCTCTTGTTGTCGAAGAAGAGCACGAGGAAGAGGTGTTCACGGGCCTCCTGGGTCATCTGCTCTCCCAGCTTCAGGACCTCCAGAGGCGGGACTGGGATCGGGACGCCCCGGTGGAACACACCCTCACGGGGCATCTTCGGGTCGATGATCTGAGGGAAGGAGAACACACGACTCAAAACGAGAGAAGTATGAAGAGTATATCGCCCTCTGCTGGACACACACAGCACAACACACACACAGCTTCTGCTGACCAGCTGACATCCACAGCTGTGAATATTACTTGTGTGCAAAATTGGAATATGTGACCCTGGATCACAAAACCAGTCATGGGTATATTTGTGGTCAAAATTCTCGATTTTTCTTTTATGCCAAAAATCATTAGGATATTAAGTAAAGATCATGTTCCATGAAGATATTTTGTACATTCATACTGTAAATATATAAAACATTTATTTGTGTGAGTGAATGCTGCACAATCACCATGGACATAAAACAAGTTATTAACTAACGTTAACAAAAATGAACAAATGCAGTAACAAATGCATTGCTCATGATTAGTTCATGTTAATACATTATCTAATGTGAACTAATGAACCTTATTGTAATGTGTTACCGCATTGTTTCCATCCCATGTGTTCAAGAGAACAAAATCATCACTTCCTGGGAAATTGATGAAAATATTAGTATAAAAATATAAGTTGCTGTATTTCCCTCCATCATAAACGAGTGTGTCTCGAGCGTCAGACGAAACTCAGTAAACGCCGTCATGTTCTCTAGCGTTCGGATGCTGGTGTTCGGGAACACACTCGAGTGTGTGAGACGCTTCTGGAGGGAGTTACACCACATCATTCTGATCACACACTCCGACTCCGGCGATTCAGAAACACCAAACCAACATTAGAGATGCTGCGACGCCATTGGTCCGCTGGTTACTCCAGTTATCCAATCACAGCTGACGCTGAGGGAAAGTCACGTGAGGTTCTGAGGGATTTATTCAGTAAATGTGTTTCTCTTTTTAAGCGTATGTCTTCTTATCGGATAAAACTATTATATGCCTCAATTGAGCGCATAGATTTTTACACACATTTATTCACATCTTGGCGTTTTCATCCAGCACTTTATGCAATATCCCAACATTTAAATAAAGGTGGATGGAAACATAGCTAATGCAGATGGAACAGAATTTCAAAATGTCTGATTTATTACAAGGTAAAGTGTAGTTAGATCTAATTTGTTATTCTTTTTATTTGATTTAATATTCTACAATGTTTGTTAAAAGTGTTTTGAGTGACTGCACTCCAGTCCCTCCACTCGCTCGTCACACTGATGGAAATCAATCATTAAGCTCAGAACTATATATGATATTAGAAAATACCCTTAAAATACAAATACTAATAGCAAAAAAAATAAAAAAAATCGTAAAAAAAACCCCATGAATTTTGGTTCAAATACTTTTTGGGGGGTTTTCTGTAATCTGAAGCTCATCTTTCAGCGGTTATGTCTCTAATGCATCAGTGCATCAGAGCAGACAGGAGTGTCTGTATAGAGTCTTTCTCCTGATCAGATCCTCTTTACAGCAAAATTACAGCAAATTATCATCAGATGAGATGTAGAAAGACGCCGATAAATCAACTTGTGAATCCCGTCACCTGACCTCAGGAAAGTCATGTTCATAGCTTGTCAGTTAGCTAGCAAAAAAAACTAAAAACTTAAAGAGCATATCCATAAAACCATACTGTTAAATATGTGCACTTTACTATAAGCACATAGTATTTTTACTAATGTCTCTTGCATGAATGTGTTTGAATACATCGCCTAATTGGAGAGTCTAGTTTTTACGGCAGCCAGTATGATCCTGATTAGATCTAGTAGATCTAGAAGTACTTTCTCAAATTATACAATTTTATTCCTCACAAGGAAGAAAATCAGACAATTTGGAATAATATATATATTATTTAAAATAATACATGATTCTACTCACATTACAGTATTTATAGTTGATTCGACTTCGGTTCATTAATGTGACAGATTCTGAAACCTTGACACTATTATTGAACTGATCTGAAGAATGCCTCTATTGTCTTGTTAGAGCTGCTTTAAGAATTTGAATTTCTTTCATATTTAATAAAGTTTGGAAATAAACCCTGAACCACAAAACCAGTCACAAGTCGCACAGGTATATTATATTTTTAGCAATAGCCAACAATAGAGTTTGGGGTGTGGCTACTGTAGCAGACTGAGAGTTTGGGGAGTGGCTACTGTAGCAGACTGAGAGTTTGGGGTGTGGCTACTGTAGCAGACTGAGAGTTTGGGGTGTGGCTACTGTAGCAGACTGAGTTTGGGGTGTGGCTACTGTAGCAGACTGAGTTTGGGGTGTGGCTACTGTAGCAGACTGAGAGTTTGGGGTGTGGCTACTGTAGCAGACTGAGAGTTTGGGGAGTGGCTACTGTAGCAGACTGAGAGTTTGGGGTGTGGCTACTGTAACAGACTGAGAGTTTGGGGTGTGGCTACTGTAGCAGACTGAGAGTTTGGGGAGTGGCTACTGTAGCAGACTGAGAGTTTGGGGTGTGGCTACTGTAGCAGACTGAGAGTTTGGGGAGTGGCTACTGTAGCAGACTGAGAGTTTGGGGAGTGGCTACTGTAGCAGACTGAGAGTTTGGGGCGTGGCTACTGTAGCAGACCGAGAGTTTGTGGAGGGGCTACTGCAGCAGACTGAGTTTGGGGCGTAGCTACTGTAGCAGACTGAGAGTTTGGGGAGTGGCTACTGTAGCAGACTGAGAGTTTGGGGAGTGGCTACTGTAGCAGACTGAGAGTTTGGGGCGTGGCTACTGTAGCAGACTGAGAGTTTGGGGCGTGGCTACTGCAGCAGACTGAGAGTTTGGGGCGTGGCTACTGTAGCAGACTGAGAGTTTGGGGCGTGGCTACTGCAGCAGACCGAGAGTTTGTGGAGGGGCAACTGCAGCAGACCGAGAGTTTGTGGAGGGGCAACTGCAGCAGACTGACAGTTTGGGGCGTAGCTACTGTAGCAGACTGATAGTTTGGGGCGTAGCTACTGTAGCAGACTGAGAGTTTGGGGCGTGGCTACTGCAGCAGACTGACAGTTTGGGGTGTGGCTACTGCAGCAGACTGACAGTTTGTGGAGGGGCTACTGTAGCAGGCTGAGAGTTTGGGGAGTGGCTACTGTAGCAGACTGAGAGTTTGGGGCGTGGCTACTGTAGCAGACAGAGAGTTTGGGGTGTGGCTACTGTAGCAGACTGAGAGTTTGGGGCGTGGCTACTGTAGCAGACTGAGAGTTTGGGGCGTGGCTACTGTAGCAGACTGAGAGTTTGGGGCGTGGCTACTGTAGCAGACTGAGAGTTTGGGGTGTGGCTACTGTAGCAGACTGAGAGTTTGGGGCGTGGCTACTGTAGCAGACTAAGAGTTTGGGGCGTGGCTACTGTAGCAGACTGAGAGTTTGGGTTGTGGCTACTGTAGCAGACTAAGAGTTTGGGGTGTGGCTACTGTAGCAGACTGAGAGTTTGGGGTGTGGCTACTGTAGCAGACTAAGAGTTTGGGGCGTGGCTACTGTAGCAGACTGAGAGTTTGGGGTGTGGCTACTGTAGCAGACTGAGAGTTTGGGGTGTGGCTACTGTAGCAGACTGAGAGTGTAGGTTGTGGCTACTGTAGCAGACTAAGAGTTTGGGGCGTGGCTACTGTAGCAGACTGAGAGTTTGGGTTGTGGCTACTGTAGCAGACTGAGTTTGGAGCGTGGCTACTGTAGCAGACTGAGAGTTTGGGGTGTGGCTACTGTAGCAGACTGAGTTTGGGGCGTGGCTACTGTAGCAGACTGAGAGTTTGGGGTGTGGCTACTGTAGCAGACTGAGTTTGGAGCGTGGCTACTGTAGCAGACAGAGTTTGGGGTGTGGCTACTGTAGCAGACTGAGAGTTTGGGTTGTGGCTACTGTAGCAGACTGAGTTTGGAGCGTGGCTACTGTAGCAGACTGAGTTTGGGGTGTGGCTACTGCAGCTGTAGCAGGCTGAGAGTTTGGGGTGAGGCTACTGTAACCGTAGCAGACTGAGAGTTTGGGGTGTGGCTACTGTAGCAGACTGAGTTTGGAGCGTGGCTACTGTAGCAGACTGAGTTTGGGGTGTGGCTACTGTAGCTGTAGCAGGCTGAGAGTTTGGGGTGAGGCTACTGTAAACGTAGCAGACTGAGAGTTTGGGGTGTGGCTACTGTAACCGTAGCAGACTGAGAGTTTGGGGCGTGGCTACTGTAGCAGACTGAGTTTGGGGTGTGGCTACTGTAGCAGACTGAGTTTGGGGTGTGGCTACTGTAGCAGGCTGAGAGTTTGGGGAGTGGCTACTGTAGCAGACTGAGTTTGGGGTGTGGCTACTGTAGCAGACTGAGTTTGGGGTGTGGCTACTGTAGCAGACTGAGAGTTTGGGGAGTGGCTACTGTAGCAGACTGAGTTTGGGGTGTGGCTACTGTAGCAGACTGAGTTTGGGGTGTGGCTACTGTAGCAGACTGAGTTTGGGGTGTGGCTACTGTAGCAGACTGAGAGTTTGGGGTGTGGCTACTGTAGCAGACTGAGTTTGGGGAGTGGCTACTGTAGCAGACTGAGAGTTTGGGGAGTGGCTACTGTAGCAGACTGAGAGTTTGGGGTGTGGCTACTGTAGCAGACTGAGTTTGGGGTGTGGCTACTGTAGCAGACTGAGTTTGGGGAGTGGCTACTGTAGCAGACTGAGAGTTTGGGGAGTGGCTACTGTAGCAGACTGAGAGTTTGGGGTGTGGCTACTGTAGCAGACTGAGTTTGGGGTGTGGCTACTGTAGCAGACTGAGTTTGGGGTGTGGCTACTGTAGCAGACAGAGTTTGAGGTAGCAAGCTATGGCTTTATGTGTGCGTTTGAGCGCTGATCAGGCTACGTATTATATAGGCTTTTAGGCTCATTATTATTATTTATGGCTTATTAATATAAACACACGATTAGTCGAATAATCGCTTAAATGAACGACTAGTAGTTGACTAGAAAAATCTTTAGTCGAGGGCAGCCCTACAAACAGCGCAAATTAAAAATGTAGTGAAAGCTGAGTGAGTGTGTGAGAGAGTGTGTGTGTGTGTGTGTGTGTGTGTGTATGTATGTGTGTGTGTGTGCGTGTGTGTGTGTGTTAGGTCAGTGTGAGGTGAGACACTCACCAGAGCGGGGTATGATGGGTATCCTCTGCACTTGGCCCACACCAGATCGAGAGCGTCCAGAGAGCTGTAGTCATCTGAGCTCATCCAGCATCCCGAGCGGCCCCTGCTGCGAACCACTGAAACACACGTCAAGTCAAGTCTTATTTATACAGCACAAGTTTAACACAACCGTAGGTGATCCAGAGTGCTTTACAATACAATAAAATAAATAAAGAGAAAATAAAGAGAAAAGGAGAAGAAAAAAAAACATCTCAGTGACCTAAGAGGCACTAAACACACACACACACACACACACACACACACACACACACACACACAGTGTGTGTGTGTGTGTGCTGCACTCACAGTGAGACACTCCTCGGGATCCTCCCATGGAGTATGAGTCGTTCTCTGTGCCGGACGTCTCCTCGCTGCTGTCGTCCGGGAACGTGGAGCGCGAGAACGAGGTCTTCCCTCGACCCTGTTTAGAGGGAGTGGTGCTGCCACGAGAAACACATAAACAGTTTTAAAAAGAATTAAAGCTAGAGTAAATTGTACTTGTGTAAATTGTATAAGTAAGCTTCAAACGCTGGACTCATTTTAACAGATAAGCAGGTTTGTTAATTACAGGACTGTAAACTTTGTTCAGGGTTTTGTCAGGAAGTAAAGCAGTTCACAGTATATATATATATTCCCAAGGATTTTGCTGCAGATTTAAAGTGAAACAACCATGAACAAATAGTATTTACAGCTCCTGACTTCATAAAAGAGGACTTGTATTTATGAGCGTCGTAAAGCCATGACTGTGTGTGTGTGTGTGTGTGTCTGTGTCTGTGTGTGGGTAGGTTTAGAGGTTGGGTTAGTGTGTGTGTGTGACGGGTAGGTTTAGGGGTAGGGTTAGTGTGTGTGTGTGACGGGTAGGTTTAGGGGTAGGGTTAGTGTGTGTGTGTGATGGGTAGGTTTAGGGGTCGGGTTAGTGTGTGTGTGTGTGTGTGTGTGTGGGTAGGTTTAGAGGTTGGGTTTGTGTGTCTGTGTGATGGGTAGGTTTAGGGGTAGGGTTAGTGTGTCTGTGTGATGGGTAGGTTTAGGGGTCGGGTTAGTGTGTGTGTGTGTGTGGGTAGGTTTAGAGGTTGGGTTTGTGTGTGTGTGTGATGGGTAGGTTTAGGGGTCGGGTTAGTGTGTGTGTGTGGGTAGGTTTTAGAGGTTGGGTTTGTGTGTGTGTGTGATGGGTAGGTTTAGGGGTAGGGTTAGTGTAAGGAGACAGAATATACAGTTTGTACAGTATAAAAACCATTACGTCTATGGAGAGTCCCCACAACGATAGTAAACCAGACACGTGTGTGTGTGTGTGTGTGTGTGTACCTGGTCCGGTCTGACGCTGCGCTGCTGCTGCTGGTGATGTGTGTGTGTGTGTGTGTGTGTGTGTGTGTGTGTGTGTGTGTGTGTGTGTGTGTACCTGGTCCGGTCTGATGCTGCGCTGCTGCTGCTGGTGATGTGTGTGTGTGTGTGTGTGTGTGTGTACCTGGTCCGGTCTGACGCTGCGCTGCTGCTGCTGGTGATGTGTGTGTGTGTGTGTGTGTGTGTGTGTGTGTGTGTGTGTGTGTGTGTGTGTGTGTGTGTGTGTACCTGGTCCGGTCTGACGCTGCGCTGCTGCTGGTGATGTGTGTGTGTGTACCTGGTCCAGTCTGACGCTGCGCTGCTGCTGGTGGTGTGTGTGTGTGTGTGTGTGTGTGTCTGTGTGTCTGTGTGTGTGTGTGTGTGTGTACCTGGTCCGGTCTGACGCTGCGCTGCTGCTGCTGCTGCTGGTGGACTCAGAGTCGGAGCTGGAGCGCGGGAGACTCCTCTCGTTCCTGTACACCAGAAAACTCTCCGTCTTCGGCTGACCACTTCCACCGAAGCCATTACTGTGCAGATCTGAGGAGGAGAAGACACTCCGTCACACTGATGTGTGTTTGATACCACTCACTTACACAGGGACAATCAGAGAGTGTGTGAGGAATCTTCCCGTAGCTCTTCATGTCAGTTCACCATTGAGCTTCTGTGGCACTTGAATGCAGAATTCAGTTCTTTCTCCTTCTTTTGAGCTTAAACGCACACGCGAAATTAAGTAAAAATGCCCACATGTAGCTTACACAAAAAAAAGATTAATTAAAGCTTTAATTAATTAGTTATATTTCACGTATACAGTGAAGACTGCCATCAAATAGTCATATTTATTTATATAGCAGTTTTCACAATACACATTATTTCAAAACAGCTTAACCATGATGTTACGGCTTATAATATCTCAATATCATCACAATTTATAGTTTCATTTATCAGATCAGAGCTGAGTGATAACAGTTACATTTTGTGACGATACAATCAATCAAGCGGTTCAGATTTGCTATAGTATATATCGCTTAACTTGAGTTAACTGTTTAAATGCTGATAAAGTTGGACAAACAGTAATAGTATAATTTATTATTATTTATTTCATTAATTTAAGTTAATAAATTGTAATGTGGGGATACTGAGATTTAGTGATGCATATGAATGATAGGGTTAAACACTTTGGTTGTATGAATGTCACACACAGTAACTGCCTTATGAAAAAGAGCCGTGTGAAGATCAACGTTTCTTGCTGTTCCACGGAAAAAGAAATCGAGTAAATAGTGATTTTTTTGTGTGTGATTTTTCAGGTTTTCTGATCCTTGTCTTTTCCGGTGGTGGGGATTTCCCAGCATTCAAAGCTCTTTACAGAAAACATCTGACTCACAGAGAAGTGTGGGAGTTTCTTCATAGTCAGTCTGTGAATATGAATAATCAGCAATGATAGAAACCACAGTTAAAACCACAGATTCAATGAAGACCGGCAGAAGAAAAACAAATGATGAATTCTGCTGAATTGTGATCGTCAGTAAATGAACTTCAGCTAATCTGAGATCTGAGATTCATTGGGGAGCCAAACACTGCTGTGTGTGACTTAGAGATGTGCTGTTGCGGTTTAGTTTGGAACTATATTTTTTGGTGAAAAACTGAATATTGTGCCTAAAATGTAACAACAATATTAGCTTATCGTTTATTTAACTGTTCTATAAAATCAGTTTCACATTGTGCTGATATTCAGGAAGAATAGCACACTTACTCAGGTGATATTGCTTAACCTTATCCTAACAGAGAAAGCAAACACAGAATGCACAACGACTCTAATTGAATTTGGACATTGTTATCCATTATTTGTGGTTGCGGTGTATAAAATGTTGAGTAGAGAATGGTTTGGTAAACATCCGAATCATTTGTAAGGTGACAACGCTTCAATCATTTATGATGTTCCCTGTGAGTCAGGAGCTCCTGTAGAGCGTGTGCATCACTTACTACCCAGTATGAGGTGGTCGTGTTCGCTGTCGGTCTCCGAGCTGGAGCTGGACTGAGGACTGTGGGGTCTCTTGCGGGACTGGTGGAGCGAGGGAAGCTGCGGGGGGCCGATGGCATTGGAGCTCAACACCGGCCCGTGCAGGAGCTCACGGTTCTTCGGGGGTCGGCCCGGGCGCTTGGGAGGTCCGGAGGCTTTAGGGTTCTTCTTGGAGAAGAGGACAGAGGTGCGCCGGCCAACCTCAGGAGCCAGAGCTGAAGACGACGTGCTCAGATCTACAGAGACAAGGAGAAGACGGGACATTTGTCCATTTAAAAAGAACAATCACATAATTTAAAGGGGTCCTATAATACCCTTTACACAAGATGTAAAAAAAAGTCATAATATGTGAAGTTTTAGCTCAAAATAACCCACAGATATTTTTTTATAGCATGTTCAAATTGTCACTTTTTGAGGGTGAGCAAGTGTCCATTTAAAAAGAACAATCACAGAGTAATTTAACCTGACTGATTACAAATGTGAAATAATGTGGCAGTGAACAGTGTAGAGCTCCTTGCACATTGAGTCCGAAATTTTCGTGCACGTTTTTTCGTATTCATAATTCGGTGGCTTTGAACTGTCAAAACACGTCTCAAAAGGCTTCTACAGATGCGGAAAATGCAGAAAACCGAACATGATACGATTTTTTTATGACGGCAGAAAGTTTCGGAGGCAGTGTGTAAACGTTATTGACAACGTGAGGTCGTTTTTGTTTTTTTTACGTGCAAAAATTTCAGATGAGACGAGTGTGCAAGGACCTTTACCAGGGGTGTAAAATACTCGAGTCATTTCACTAGGTTACTATACACAAGTACCCTGGTAATCCAGAGTTCTGGCGAGAGCACAAGTTGAATTTGCTCAGTGAGTTACTCTGGTGTCCAGTAATGATGCTCATTAAATATGCCCCTCGATCTGAGCTGCACCAATCACATCGGGTTATCTGATATAGGTGGGCCAGAGGCGAGATGACGACAGCGCTGTGATGTCGAAGTCATTAGTAAACACTGCAAGATGGCTATGGAGGAACACCAGTTGTTTGAAACTGCTTTGGCCGCTACAATGAACGAGTTAGACTTGGCTTTTATCTAAAAGAGGAACAGAAGACGCCGCTCGAATCCTTCCTTTGCAAGAAGGACGTTTTTGCTGTTTTGCCGACCGGATACGGCAAGAGTCTAATCTACCAGTTAGTCGACGCCAGACCATTAATCTTTTAGATTTAGGTCTGGATTTCCAGGCTAATACACAAGTATTATTTTGGGGGATTTACACTTTACTCAAGTCCAAAATAATACTTGGACTTTTACTTACATTTCTGGAAAAAAACAATCCTTTCAATTCTTTTACTTGAAAAGTACTCGTTACATTTTTGCTGTGGCGTTTCAAGATTTGACTTTTTTTTTCATCAAAATTGCGAATGACTATAAAATTAGCAAGTTCTCTTCAGCGAGAATTGATATTATCCACTATAATACTGCGTTATAACCTCGAAAACATCACCATTTAAATTAACATTATGACATTTTAATGTAAATATGTTCTCACCAGGGAGTGGATAAGGTATTGTAATTATATTAAAGTAAATTAATTTTACATTAAATAACATTTAGTCAATTGACCCTTCGCAAGGAGTTTGATTGACAGGCGATCTGACCAATCATAATCCGCCATCCCCCATTTTTGTCAACATTCCTTCTGATGTTCATTTATGTTTATTTAATGCTATAAATTAACATAATTAACAAGCTTTCCTGTAGCTCAAACAGTAGAGCGTTGGCGCTTGCAACGCCAAGGTCATGGGTTCAATTCCCAGGAACTGATAAGAATGTAAATGTGTACCTTGAAATGTAAGTCGCATGTCAAATGCATAAATGTAAATGTAAACTAGAAGGACAAGATGATGGGTTCACGAGCAGCTTTAACTGAGGCTCTACAGAGATCTGTCAGACACATTAAACGGCCACAAAACTCTATTTATTGTTTAAATTTCTTTAAAAAAAGCGACCAAATGTGAAAGTTGAGACTGTTTCACATCAGCCGTAACCTGCTCTGTCCTGTCTGTCAGCGTGTTGTCAGTGTCCTCTCTTGAAGTGTGGCTCTTGTCCAGGTCCTTTTCCCTTCAACTTCATAGAAGCCAAAGTTACGCTAGATTTGAATGCAGAGAGTGCCGGTCGGATTTCTCGCTCCTCCATCATGCGTCTCTGTTATGTGCACAGCTGCACGCAACACACTGTCCAGGCGCCTTTAGCGCTCCGTCAACATTACATTATCAATTTACATTTAGAAATCGATATTTGACAATCGTGATTCGATTCAGAATCGTCCGCATCGCGATGCACCTAAGAATCGATTTCCCCCCCACCCCTATTAAGGACAGGTGTAAGTGTTATCCAGTAAAGCTGGTAACCCTGGTTATCTGAGGTGTTTTCTGACCTTTCCCGCTGATGTCGTGGCTGCTCTCTCCTTCATCGTGCCGGGCTCCTCCTGAGGAGTGATGCGTGAGGACCGACCCGCGCTCCAGAGACAGACCCGACTCGTGCCCACAGATGCCCTCGCGCTGGTGCGCCAGCTTGCGCTTCAGGACCGTCATCTCCTTCTTCAGGGCTTTGGCTCGTCGAGACTGGCCGATGCTGTGCTTCCCCGACATCACCTCATCATAACGGTCCTGCAGGATCTGCAGCTGCTCCTCCAGAGGCAGACGCCCACGACCGTCCAGCAGGAAATCTGTGTGCGGACGGGACATTACCTTCACATGATATATACACGGCCTGTGTGTGTGTGTGTGTGTGTGTGTGTGTGTGTGTGTGTGTGTGTGTGAGAGAACAGGTCATTACCTTTACATGATATATACATGGTCTCTGTGTTTGTGTGTGTGCGGACGGGACATTACCTTTACATGATATATACATGGTCTCTGTGTGTGTGTGTGTGTGTGTGTGTGTGTGTGTGTGTGTGTGTGTGTGTGTGTGTGAGTGAGAGAGAACAGGACATTACCTTTACATGATATAGACACTGCCTGTGTGTGTGTGTGTGTGTGAGAGAACAGGACATTACCTTTACATGATATATACACTGTGTGTGTGTGTGTGTGTGTGTGTGTGAGAGAGTGCGAGTGTGTGTGAGAGAGTGAGTGAGTGAGTGAGTGTGTGAGTGAGTGAGTGAGAGTGAGTGAGTGTGAGAGAGTGAGTGTGAGAGAGTGAGTGTGAGTGAGTGAGAATGTGAGAGTGTGTGTGTGTGTGAGAGTGAGAGTGTGTGTGTGTGTGAGAGTGAGAGTGTGTGTGTGAGAGAGTGTGTGTGAGTGAGTGAGTGAGAGAATGAGTGAGAGTGTGAGTGTGTGTGTGTGAGAGAGTGTGTGAGTGAGTGAGAGAGTGTGTGTGTGTGTGAGTGAGTGAGTGTGAGTGAGAGTGTGTGAGTGAGTGAGAATGTGAGAGTGTGTGTGTGTGAGAGTGAGAGTGTGTGTGTGTGTGTGTGTGTGTGTGAGTGAGTGAGTGAGTGAGTGAGTGAGTGAGTGAGTGAGTGAGTGAGTGAGTGAATCTGTGAGAGAGAATGAGTGTGAGTGAGTGAGTGAGAGTGTGTGTGAGTGAGTATATCTGTGAGAGAGAGAATGAGTGCGAGTGTGTGTGAGTGAGTGAGTATATCTGTGAGAGAGAGAATGAGTGTGAGTGAGTGAGTGAGTGAGTGAGTGAGTGAGTGAGAGTGTGTGTGAGTGAGTATATCTGTGAGAGAGAGAATGAGTGTGAGTGTGTGTGTGTGAGTGAGTGAGTGAGAGTGAGTGAGTGTGTGTGTGAGTGTGTGAGAGTGAGTGAATGAGAGTGAGTGAGTATATCTGTGAGAGAGAGAATGAGTGTGAGTGAGTGAGAGTATATCTGTGAGAGAGAGAATGAGTGTGAGTGTGAGTGAGTGAGTGAGTGAGAGTGTGTGTGAGTGAGTATATCTGTGAGAGAGAGAATGAGTGCGAGTGTGGGAGTGAGTGTGAGTGAGTGAGAGTGAGTGAGTATATCTGTGAGAGAGAGAATGAGTGCGAGTGTGTGTGTGAGTGAGTGAGTGAGTGAGAGTGAGTGTGTGTGTGAGTGAGTGAGTGAGTGAGTGTGTGTGTGAGTGAGTGAGTGAGTGAGTGAGTATATCTGTGAGAGAGAGAATGAGTGCGAGTGTGGGAGTGAGTGTGAGTGAGTGAGTATATCTGTGAGAGAGAGAGAATGAGTGTGAGTGTATGTGTGAGTGAGTGAGTGAGTGAGTGAGTGAGTGAGAGTGAGTGTGTGTGTGTGAGTGAGTGAGTGAGTGAGTGAGTGTGAGTGTGAGTGTGAGTGTGAGTGTGAGTGCGTGTGTGTGTGTGTGTGTGTGAGTGAACAGGACATTCACTTTACATGTGAAAAGGTATAAAACAAGACCTGAAACTTTAAAAAAAGGAAGCGCAACCATCAAGCTCTTCATTAATTTTATATCATCTACATTATATTATATACTAGGCCTGTCGTGATTATTGTTTGATTGTCTGATCATGGATATTTGATCTAAACACAATTATTTGAAATGACCACGATAATTGTGCAGTTTTAAATTTCAATCACATTTTACCATTAAAATAATGCAAATTGATTAAGGATGCACTGATATGAACATTTCGGCCGATAACCGATATATTGAACAATAAATCTAAATCAAAATTTTTATATAATTTTTGAGAGCGTGATTACAAAAAAACAAGTCTCACCAGTAAAATCCACGTCTCAAGCACACAATAATGATGTTCTCATGATAATGTTATGTAGCCGATATGACAGACTTGTGTTGCACATGTTGCACTGAACTGTATTTTCCTTTTTTGAAGTGATTCCTACGGTGGGGAGGGGACATGTTCGGTTCACTTATTTTTGTCGTGGCCACAACATATTAACTCGTGGGAACGTGATATTAAGTCGTGGGAACGTCATAATATCTCGTGGGAACGTCATATCAAGTCGTGGCCTCGAGATCATATGTTGAGGGAATGATATATTTTTCTCGTGGCCACGACTTCATATTTTGAGAGAACGACATCTATTTGTCGTGGCCACGAGTTGAGGGAGCCACAGCGGCCAATACTGTAACCGTACCATAGACTGGGCAACAGCAGAGATGGAGAGATGACAGAAGAAATAACATTTTACTTTAAATTAGGAATGTCATATAAAGATATAGTGCGGTCTTTGGCATTAAAGGGATAGTTCACTTTGAAATTAATTTTTGGTATGTTTTAGCTTACCTCAAGGGCATCCAAGATGAGGGTGTTTTTAGGTCAAACCGTTCTTGTCTGTCAGTCATATAATGTCGTCCAAATTAAACAATTCCCCATCGTAAGTACACATTGATGGCCTAAGACACGAAACGAGCGGTTTGTGTGAGAAAACGAACAGTATTTATATCGTTTTTACCTCTTGTACACAGCCACTTCCAAATGATCTGAGGGTGCGGGCGGGTATAGATATATACAATAGAAGTCGCCTTGGCTACTGCAGTTCATTGGAACGAAACCGTAGCCAATGCGACATCTAGTGTATATATCTATGCACCAGTCTGCGTACACGTCAGATCAGATCACTTCGACATGGCTGTGTACAAGAGGTAAAAACTATATAAATACTGTTCGTTTTCTCACACAAACCGCTCGTTTCGTGTCTTAGGCCATCAATGTGTACTTACGATGGGGAATTGTTTAATTTGGACGACGGGGAATTGTTTTAATTTGGACTCTGTGCATGCTCTTTGAGACAGTGACCATCGACCTGCATTATATGACTGACAGACAAGAACGGTTTGACCTAAAAATATCAAAATTGAAACTACTGCGGAAAAAAAGACACCTACATCTTGGATGCCCTTGAGGTAAGCTAAAACATACCAAAAATTAATTTCAAAGTGAACTATCCCTTTAAGACATGGGTACGTTGTAAGTGAAAGACACATGAAGCGCATTCTTATACTTTTTTGTCGCACGCATATTTAGGGACCGTCTCACAATTACATGCGACATTGGCATAAACGTTTCTAACTTCAATAGCATTTGAAGACAATGACTTACAGTCATAAAACCAACTGTACATTGTTCACCCAGGTCTCATGTATGATGCACACCTTTTAGATTTTTGATATTTATGACAATAAACTGCTAAATCATATGCAAATATTGCTATGTAGGACTATTTCACTACTGTATGGGATCATGCACAAAATATGACAATATTTAAAGCTCAATATCATTTGAAGACAATGACTTACAGTCATAAAACCAACTGTATATTGTTCATATAGGTCTCATGTATGATGCACATTGCACACCTTTAATATTTTTGATATTTATGACAATAAACTGCTAAATCATACGCAAATATTGGTATTTCACTACTGTATGGGATCATATACAGAATATGACCATATTTAAAGCTCAATAGCATTTGAAGACAATGACTTACAGTCATAAAACCAACTGTACATTGTTCATCTAGGTGTCAGGTATGTGGCAGTGGTGAAATACATAGCAATATTTGCATATGATTTAGCAGTTTATTGTCATAAATCTAAAAAATCTAAAAGGTGTGCATCATACATGAGACCTGGGTGAACAATGTACAGTTGGTTTTATGACTGTAAGTCATTGTCTTCAAATGCTATTGAAGTTAGAAACGTTTATGCCAATGTCGCATGTAATTGTGAGACGGTCCCTAAATATGCGTGCGACAAAAAAGTATAAGAATGCGCTTCATGTGTCTTTCACTTACAACGTACCCATGTCTTAATGCCAAAGACCGCACTATATCTTTATATGACATTCCTAATTTAAAGAAAAATGTTATTTCTTCTGTCATCTCCATCTCTGCTGTTGCCCAGTCTATGGTACGGTTACAGTATTGGCCGCTGTGGCTCCCTCAACTCGTGGCCACGACAAATAGATGTCGTTCTCTCAAAATATGAAGTCGTGGCCACGAGAAAAATATATCGTTCCCTCAACATATGATCTCGAGGCCACGACTTTGCATCGCGTGGCCACGACATAATGATTTCGTTACCTCAACAAAATGATCTCGTGGCCACGACTTAATATGACGTTCCCACGAGATATTATGACGTTCCCACGACTTAATATCACGTTCCCACGAGTTAATATGTTGTGGCCACGACAAAAATAAGTGAACCGAACATGTCCCCTCCCGGTCACCGTAGTTTCCAACCATATTTAAAGCAATTCAAAACCATCATGAATTGCTTGAAATTCATGCAATTTGTCTCAGCTGGAGGAAATAATACATTTTCCTTCAGCTTTAATGATAACTGATATCGATAACTTTAAAAATGAACCGATATCGGCCGATGCTGATATGTATGCATTTGTGTATGATATATCCAGTGTGAAGAGAGATATAAATATATACACATGCATGTGTGTGTATATACAAAATAATTATACACACACGTATATTAAGTAAACACAAACTTTTATTTTGGATGCGATTAATCGTTGCCCAGCACTAAAATGAAATAAACATGGTTTTAAGTTCTTCAGGTGTGTCTTACAGTGGTATTCAGGGAAGAAACACGAAATTAATGAAATGTAGAAGAGAGGAAGCCAACTCACCGTCATCAATGAGTGACGCTGATCTCTCTCGCTCTCTCTCTCGCTCTCGCTCTCGTTCTCTCTCTCGATCTCTCTCCCGCTCGTGTGGTGAGTCCGGGCTCGGTTCTCGAGGGAGATGAAGGCCCGTCTCGTAGTCCAGGCCGATTCTCTCCGCATGTCTGCGTGCTTGCCGTAAGACGGACCCGCCGGCCTCTCGCAGTCGCAGCGCGGCGCGGTAGAAGACCGTGTCTTTGGCGTTATACTTCAAACAGTTGTTGACGATCAACAGAAAGTCCGACTCGAAAGCTTCAAAGCTGAGATAGCGGTGCGACTCTACACACTTCCACATGGTCTGGAAATCCATCGGACGCTCGATGTGGTCCAGGTAATCTGGGACCTGGAGAACACACACACACACACACACACACACACACACACACACACACACACACAGAAGAGGTTGTGTTTAAAGCATTCAGGGAACTATATAATGGATGCTAATTCTGCTATCAGTGCAAAAACGGCTTCACATTAGGTTACGCTTAAAGGGATAGTTCACTTTTAAATGAAAATTAGCCCATGATTTACTCTCCCTCAACTCATCCTAGGTGTATATGACTTTCTTATTTCAGACGAACACAATCAGAGTTATATTAAAAAATGTGCATGACAAACCATGTGTAAATTCGTAAGTCGACACCATTGTTGAGTATTTGAGTATATCGCTGGTGTTTCTGACGAGAGTGAGTGAGCGTGTGGTGTGTGTGTGTGTACTTGTACAACTATCTTTGTGAGGACCAGTTTGAGTGTTAGACCAGTGGAGTGAGGACATGTTGGCCGGTCCTCTCTCTCTGAGAGCCTTTAAAGGCCTGTTTGAGGGTCAAGACTTGCTTTTAGGGATAAGGTTATAATGAGGTTAAGGGTCGGTTTAGGGTCAGGGGTCGGGTTAGGCACTTAGTTGTGATTGGTAAGGTTAGGGTAAGCGGCTAGAGATTGCATTGTGTCAATGAATGTCCTCATAAAGATAGATGTACAAGAAAGTGTGTGAGTGTGTATGTGTGTGTGTTTACCTCACTCAAAGGCACAGGCTCAGTGAAGAAGTTACTGGAGTCTCTCTCCTGCAGTTGTTCTAGAGTGCTGCGCAACAACACCAGGAACGGAGTCAACTGCATCTCTAACGCCAACTCCTGCACCTTGAGCTGAACACACAACATTACACACTTCATACTGGTCTGAGGCTAAACACACGTCATACTGGTCTGAGGCTAAACACGTCATACTGGTCTGAGGCTAAACACACGTCATACTGGTCTGAGGCTAAACACACGTCATACTGGTCTGAGGCTAAACACGTCATACTGGTCTGAGGCTAAACACACGTCATACTGGTCTGAGGCTAAACACACGTCATACTGGTCTGAAGCTAAACACGTCATACTGGTCTGAGGCTAAACACACGTCATACTGGTCTGAAGCTAAACACTTCATACTGGTCTGAGGCTAAACACACATCATACTGGTCATTATTGTAAATGATTTATCGGTGCACATAATTATTGTTTTAATAATCTTGAATCAGAATAAGTTCCTCTTGCAGCATCTCTTCTCTTCTCTGATGACGAGGGCGGGGCTATAACCTGTCACTCACATGAGATCAGCCAATAGCAAGCCACAACCATCCAATCATCTAATCAATTCCCCACGGACACAATCAAGCCCCGCCCACATTTGTTCTTGTTCCTGAAGTTGTTTAAATGCAGGGCAGGCCTTAATTTCATCCACTGGGAATTGATTGGATAATGAAAAAACTGGGTGTTCCACACAAGAACGGTTGCAACAAATGTCTTTTAACTTTAAGGGTAAATTTTGATTTCATGCTGACTTCTGCAGAGAACTGAAGTGCTTAAAGTTGATCAGAGCATGTTTCTAAAGTGTCTGGTTTACAGATCAAACCCAAGCGGGAACCGTCCTGTCTCTTTCTTGAATCCAGCACTAGAGTGACTTAAACTGCAGTTCATCGACGGGCCACTAGAGACAGGCTAGTGTTAAAACGCCCAACTTTACAGCAGAAAAACACGTTTACAGCCTGGTGCAAATAGTGGTTTTGGCCTATAAAGCTAATTTTGTCCTTCATGATGACTTAGGGGGGGAGATTTTTTTTTATAACTCATCCGTTTAAATTATATTAAGCCTTAAAGGAACACTCCACCGTTTTTTGAAATAGGGCTTATTCACCTTCTTTCCTACATTTAGATAGGTGGGCAAATGCATTTTTGTCTCAGTGCATGCATTGTTTTAGTTTGACAGGGTTGGCGCTAGCTTAGCTTAGCATAATGAATGGAATCCTTTGTTGCCAGCTAGCATGTCCTGAGTAAAAGTGATATAAAAAATTAAAAAAACCCACCTAACAAATTACTTCTTGTGGCCTGCGTATTCACAACAAGTACAAATAGCGATGCAGATTAACACTAGACGATTTCCTATGCAGATTTTGACTTGGGACTATATTAGGGGGAAGCACAGGCGAAGCACTGCTACTTGGGCGCAGAGATATCACGCCCAAGTAGCAGTGCTTCGCCTGTGCTTCCCCCTAATATAGTCCTTAATATATAAGTCAATATCTGCCTAGGAAATCGCCTAGTGTTAATCTGCATCGCTATTTGTACTTGTTGTGAATACGCAGGCCACAAGAAGTAATTAGGTAGGGTTTTTTTTTATTTTTTATCACTTTTACTCAGGACATGCTAGCTGGCAACAAAGGATTCCATTCATTATGCTAAGCTAAGCTCACGCCGACCCTGTCAAACTAAAACAATGCATGCACTGAGACAAAAATGCATTTGCCCACCTATCTAAATGTGGGAAAGAAGGTGAATAAGCCCTATTTCAAAAAACGGTGGAGTGTTCCATTAAAAGTTCTGCATAATTAAGGGCGTGGCCTCTTGAGTGACAGGTGGATTGCTGCTGATGTCACTACTAGCATGTGTCTGCTGTCTGTTAGCCAGGGTTCCCACACATTGGTTAACTTCAAATTCGAGAACGTTTCAAGGACTTTCCAGGTCCAATACCCTCAAACTCAAGGACTTAATGTGGGGACACATTTCAAGTGAGAGCAAGGTTACATCGTGTTACCTTGTAAGATAAATTGTTACAGTTTTGCGCGTGTGAACGTCATGGCAACGTACAACACAAAGTACCTGACGCGGGAAACACTTAACGTAACGTGTACCGTATTTTCCGGACTATAAGTCGCACTTTTTTTCATAGTTTGGCTGGTCCTGCGACTTATATTCAGGTGCGACTTATATATCAAAATTAATTCAGACTGAGATGAACCAAGAGAAAACATTACCGTCTACAGCCGCGAGAGGGCGCTCTAGTTGTCGGAGTTGTTCAAAAGCGACACTAAGGATGAAGAAAATGATGTGGAATGAGATCGCGGGAGCTTGGTGAACTTGTTTACTGGTAACTTGCTTGTTGGACTCGCTGGCTTATGTTAATTTAGCCTATTCAGCCTCCCAGGTATATGTTCTTTATGCTATTGTGTAGCTGAATAACTGTTAATGTGTTTCATTAACATACCGGACACCTATTCAGCCTGTTGTTCTGTGTAGTTGAATAACTTGCCTTTACAGATTAAATGTCTGTTCTTGGTCTTGGATTTTGTGAAATTAATTTATAAATAAATGCGACTTATAGTCCAGTGCGACTTATATATGTTTTTTTCCTCTTCATGACGCATTTTTTGACTGATGCGACTTATACTCCGAAGCGACTTATAGTCCGGAAAATACGGTAAATGCGCGTAACTAATGTAAATCAAGCAAGCTAGTGTGCACAGGCCACGAAGTGCTGGCGAAATATCACATTAGCGGACCGGAGGGAATGATATGGAATTTTTACCAGAAAACTTCTTGCACAAAATAAATTCAAGCACTTTCAAGAATAATTTTTTTCCAGATTCACAAACTTTCAAGGATTTCAAGGACTCGTGGGAACCCTGGTTAGCGTCACGTCACCTCAGCTAATCCGCCTCTTTGCTCATTTTCTGTTATCACTTTGGGCTTCAAAAATGCTCTTCTGAAACCTACGGGTGACGTCACGGACGTAACTACGCCCCTATCATATCAGTCTATGATTAAACCCTACTCTTGCTCTGTTCCTGACGGTGCTGTATCAGAGGAGAGGGTTGAGGCTCACAGTCTCTCTCTTGAGCTTCTCTCTCTTGCGGATGAGCTCCACCAGCAGCCGCGCTCGCTCCAGGTCGTGCCGGAGTCTCTGCCACGCCTTCAGCTGCTCCTTCAGGACCGAGTGCTTCTCCTCGCCGTCCCTCTGGGAGAACACACACACACACACACACACACGCAATGTCATCCTTGTGTTTCTCCACAACGGACCAGCATGGTCATGTCAGGGTATCTAAGCTTTTTAAGACCTGCACAAATAAAATCTCACAGCATTTGGGTGGAGCAACGTCTATGGCAACATCCAAACCATAATATGATGATTTAAACAACTTTACAGTTCAAATGACACAGTTTTTGAAAAAAAACGAAAAGAAGCTTGTGTGAAACTGAAATGTGAGGTTTATCATTAGGCAAAACTTTTTGTTTTTTTCAAAACCTGTGTCATTTGAACTGTAAAGTTGTTTGAAATTAACTTTCACTCATCGGCCAATTCGGCTACTAAATTTTCAAGTTACCAGCCATTCAGAACTTCTACTAGCCAAAAAAAGAGAAATGAACCAGATTAACTACGTCACAGCTTACTATCTATATATATTACACACACATATAAAAAAAATTGGATTTCACACATTTATTTCTTATTCAAACTAAATCCTGTCATCCAGCATCTCCTTCCTCTTTCATCCTCATCACCCAAAATGTGTTTTAGGTAGAAAGATCAATACAGTACAAAGAACAAAAATTTTTTTTTAGGATGTTGGAAAATAACAATGTCTTTTCTGTTCACCAAATGCTTTTTAATCTTCGCTATTGCTTCAATGCAAATGAACAAGCGCGCCGTTATTTGTTGTGCAGTGACAAGTGTGTTCAAGTGAGCCAGATATGAGCAGATTCTGCAGAATACGCTGTATTTAAAATATCATGATGACTCACAAGTATGTGCTAAATCTGCACAAACTTCCCCAGAAAAGGGAGTAAACAATGATTAACACGCCAAATTCTTGGCTCGTGATGTGACAGCGTTTCCCGCCACAGTTGATTTTTACCCGCGTGTGCCGGTTGTTCATTTTAAACCCCGGCGGTTACCCTGGTAAACCACAAAGCCACTGTGCTTTTTAAAAGTTTGCATGCATGAAACTCAAGTTACCAGCCATTTCAAGGCTTGATACGAGTTACTTTTTTTACTTTCTCAAGTTACTTTTTTTTTACTTTCTCAAGTTACTTTTTTTTTTGTACAATTGAGCTTTCTGAGTGTTTGTGAGGCGGCGTGGAGGCTGCATGCACTGACCGTGGGAGTGAGCTGTTTGAGTGTTTGTGAGGCGGCGTGGAGGCTGCATGCACTGACCGTGGGGGTGAGCGGCTCGGCGTTGCGCTGGGACTGCAGGTGTGTCTGCAGACGCCGCAGGAGAGGAACGCCGTTACGACTCTGTCTCTTCAGCGTCCAGTAGCTGTGCAGTCTCTGCATGAACTGACTCTTCCTCTGCACCGTCAGGTTACTGGTGATCTTACTCAACCTAAACCAGAAGACACCACACACTCAACTCCACACCAGTGCTCTTGAACAGAGGTCGACCGATAGATCGGCTGTGTCAAAACAAACTCCACGAGGCGTCAGTGATGGCTTTATTTGGCCTCTAGTCTAGAGGACACTCTCGTACTTCTCAGCCACTCCAGCTAGGGATGAAACACGGAAAACTATCGGTATGTATTTTTGCAGATTAATCGCCACTGATAACCGATCGTTCCAGCAATCAGTGCCGATTAATTGCCGAAAATCCATACCGATAGTTTTTCCGTGTCGGTAATTGTTAATCGGTAATTTAAATGCTCTGGCCTTTGTGTAGATATTTACAATTAGAGTCCTTTTGTAACATTAACTAAGGTTATTAAAAGTATTGTTCATTATTAACTTCAACATTTACTAAATTTGTACATTTTAAAGTTGTATCTCAATATTAGTTACACTGAACTAATATTAATTAAATATTAAAAAGTTTGTGTTTCCATAATATATGTGTGTGTACTGTGTATAATTATTTTGTATATATAAATACACATACATGCATGTATATATTTAAGAAATATTTGCATCTATATACTGTATATATACACATTTATACATAATTTACATTATATATAAATATTTTATATATAAATAAATTTTTCTTAAATGTATACAGTGGGGAGAACAAGTATTTGATACACTGCCGATTTTGCAGGTTTTCCCACTTACAAAGCATGTAGAAGTCTGTAATTTTTATCATAGGTACTCTTCAACTGTGAGAGACGGAATCTAAAACAAAAATCCAGAAAATCACATTGTATGATTTTTAAGTAATTAATTTGCATATTATTGCATGACATAAGTATTTGATACATCAGAAAGGCAGAACTTAATATCTGGTACAGAAACCTTTGTTTGCAATTACAGAGATCATATGTTTCCTGTAGTTCTTGACCAGGTTTGCACACACTGCAGGAGGGATTTTGGCCCACTCCTCCATACAGACCTTCTCCAGATCCTTCAGGTTTCGGGGCTGTCGCTGGGCAATACGGACTTTCAGCTCCCTCCAAAGATTTTCTATTGGGTTCAGGTCTGGAGACTGGCTAGGCCACTCCAGGACCTTGAGATGCTTCTTACGGAACCACTCCTTAGTTGCCCTGGCTGTGTGTTCCGGGTCGTTGTCATGCTGGAAGACCCAGCCACGACCCATCTTCAATGCTCTTACTGACGGAAGGAGGTTGTTGGCCAAGATCTCGCAATACATGGCCCCATCCTCAATACAGTGCAGTCGTCCTGTCCCCTTTGCAGAAAAGCATCCCCAAAGAATGATGTTTCCACCTTCATGCTTCACGGTTGGGATGGTGTTCTTGGGGTTGTACTCATCCTTCTTCCTCCAAACACGGCGAGTGGAGTTTAGACCAAAAAGCTCTATTTTTGTCTCATCAGACCACATAACCTTCTCCCATTCCTCCTCTGGATCATCCAGATGGTCATTGACAAACTTCAGACGGGCCTGGACATGCGCTGGCTTGAGCAGGGGGACCTTGCATGCGCTGCAGGATTTTAATCCATGACGGCGTAGTGTGTTACTAATGGTGTAGTAGTGTAGTTCTGGGCTGATCCCTCACCTTCCTCATGATCATTGATGCCCCAAGAGGTGAGATCTTGCATGGTGCCCCAGACCGAGGGAGATTGACCGTCATCTTGAACTTCTTCCATTTTCGAATAATTGCGCCAACAGTTGTTGCCTTCTCACCAAGCTGCTTGCCTATTGTCCTGTAGCCCATCCCAGCCTTGTGCAGGTCTACAATTTTATCCCTGATGTCCTTACACAGCTCTCTGGTCTTGGCCATTGTGGAGAGGTTGAAGTCTGGTTGATTGAGTGTGTGGACAGGTGTCTTTTATACAGGTAACGAGTTCAAATAGGTGCAGTTAATACAGGTAATGAGTGGAGAACAGGAGGGCTTCTTAAAGAAAAACGAATAGGTCTGTGAGAGCCGGAATTCTTACTGGTTGGTAGGTGATCAAATACTTATGTCATGCAATAATATGCAAATAATTTATTTTAAAATCATACAATGTGATTTTCTGGATTTTTGTTTTAGATTCCGTCTCTCACAGTTGAAGTGTACCTATGATAAAAATTACAGACCCTCTACATGCTTTGTAAGTGGGAAAACCTGCAAAATCGGCAGTGTATCAAATACTTGTTCTCCCCACTGTACATGCATGTATACACACAGTACACACACATATATATTGTAAACACAAACTTTTATTTTGGATGTGATTAATCGTTGCCCAGCACTAATTTTAATATATTCATATTTTTTATATTTAAAAAGTACAGAACATTTTCATGGTTCAGTATCATTTTTACATTTTTGTGTTTTAAAGTTCAGCACTATTTTGTGTGTCATGTTTGTTTTCATTAAGCATCCATTTAAAAAATATCGGTTAATTAATCAGTTATCGGTCAGTGTGGTTCTCGGTAAAATCCACAATCGGTCGACCTCCGCTCTCGAATAACTTTGCGCATTTCATTTCACAATAATATTTCCTAAAGAGCCCGACACGCTGTCAAAATAAAAGTCTGCTTCTGACACTTATCAGCCCGACAGAAAAACACAACAGTCGATGCTGACGATCACACAATTCCAAATTATATTGTTATATCGTTTGACACTAAATTTTAAAGTTTTTTCTCTTAACATTAGTTAATGCACTGAACTAATATAATTTGTCATGTTTTTCATTCAGTATTCTTTTTAAAAACTATCGGTTAATTCATCATTTATTATCGACTCAGCCCAGTTATCGATAAAATCCCCTCCACTCTTGAATAAGTTCACTTTGCGCATTTCATTTGACAATAATATTTCCCGATATAATAAGAGCCCGACATGCTGTCAAAATAAAAGTCCGCTATTGACACTTATCGGCCAAACAGAAAAACGTAACAGTCAATGCCGACGATCACACAATTCCAAATTCCGTTATATCGGTCGACAACAACAATTTTTTAATAAATAATTATTTGATAAAAGCAAATATCTTGCGTACTTTTGTAAATTTTTATGGTTCAGTACCGTTTTTCAACATTTGTAATAAAGTTCAGCACTATTTTATGTGTTATGTTTGTTTTCATTCAGTATTAATTTTAAAAACTATCAGTTAATTAATCAGTTATCGGCCACTGTGGTTATCGGTAAAATCCAATATCGGTCGACCTCCGCTCTTGAATAACTTCGCATAAATGCGCAATTCATAATATTTCCTAAAGAACACGACACACCGTCAAAATAAAAGTCAGCTTCTGACACTTATCGGCCAAACAGAAAAACGTAACAGTCGATACTAACGATTACACAATTCCAAATTCCGTTATATCGGTTGACAACTCACAAATGATTTATGAATAAATAATTTGTTTAAAAAAAGCAAATATCCTGTACTTGTGTGGAGGAATACACGGCACTGACACCACCGGTGCGGCTGCTCTCCTCTCCGCCAGGATCTTTCTGGCCCTCTTCATCTTCAGTCGTGATTTAGCTTTAGCTCTCTTCGCCCGCTCCGAGCTCCAGCCCTTCCCATCTTCCTCTCCGCCCGCCTCATCCTCCTCTTCCTCGGCCTCGCCCTCGCTGGGGGAGGAGCCTGCGCTGGCCCCGCCCGCACCTGTGCTGGCCCCGCCCACACCTGCCAGCGGCCGGGCCGATCCGGGTGGCGTGTGAATGTCACAGTACGCCGTTTTGCGCACGCTAAAGGACGTGCCGTTGGCGCCGGTCTCGCGCACGGGCTCCATCTTCATGTAGAGGCCGGCCTGTTGGGCGCAGGTCACGTGGAAGGCGGTGTAGCAGTTCGCTTTGTGGCACTGGATGCAGGCGCCGGAGCCGCGCTGTTTGCAGATGTAGCATGTTAGCTTCCAACGCGCGGGAGGGATGTGCTCGATGCTGTCGATGGGCTCCAGGAACACCGTATTAGCAAAACACACCTGGAAGGAAAGCGGGAAATTGTGTAAGGGAAAAAAATGCCACTGAAACTAAACATGCAATGATATGAATTTTTTTTCCAATACCGATAATTCTTTGTATTTGAAAGCCGATAATCGATATATTGGCGGATAAAAACTAAATCCATATTTTTATATCATTTTTGAGAGCCTGATTACAAAAACAAATATCTCACCATTAAATCCATGTCAAGCACACAATAATGATGCTCTCATGATAATGTTATGTAGCCGGTATGACAGACTTGCGCTGCACATGTTGCACATAACTGTATTTTCCTTTTTTGAAGTGATTCCAATCATATTTAAGCAATTCAAAACCATCATGTTGAACAGTGCACATCTGAAGTGTCTCAGCTGAAGATATCCATTATTTATCGGCTTTAATATAGCGGATTTTTTTTCTTTTCGGGCCGATAACGATAACATTAAAAAAGAACATATATTAGCAGATACCGATATTGTGGCCAATATATGCACTGAAAGGCAATAGATTTTCTAATAATTGTATCTCGGCCAAATATTTATTCAGCTTTCAGATAATGTATAAATCTCATTTTTTTATTTTCCCTTGTGACTGGTTTTGTGGTCCAGGGTCACATAGAGTATATGGGCCGATACCGATATTGTTGGCGATATAAGCACTGAAAGGCTCACCACCGGGATCCAGAGCGCACACACCACATGAGCCCAGCACGCGTCGTCGGTCTGCTTGATGTGTGTGTGTGTGTGAGTGAGTGAGTGAGTGAGTGAGTGAGTGAGTGAGTGAGTGAGTGAGTGAGTGAGTGAGTGAGTGAGTGAGTGTCTCACCTCCGGGATCCAGAGCGCACACACCACATGAGCCCAGCGCGCGTCGTCGGTCTGCTTGAAGGCGCCACCCTTGTTAGGGCAGAGCGCGCAGTCGACGGCTCGCGAGGGCGACTGCAGGCAGCGCCGGCACAGCCACTGGCCCTCGGGGATGTAGGGCACGCCGTAACACTCCTGGTGCACCGCCAGGTTACACATGTCACAGAACAGGATCACGTTACTGTTCTGACACTCGCCGTCGTTGCAGATGCAGCACACGGCGTCCTCATCGATCAGAGAGCTGGGGTCGCCCTGCAGGAGAGAGAGAGAGAGCATCAGCAATCACAATCACCTGTGTGTGTGTGTGTGTGTGTGTGTGTTGGGTAGGTTTAAGGGTCGGGTTAGTGTAAGGAGACAGAATTACAGTTTGGACAGTATAAAAACCATTACGTCTATGGAGAGTCCCTACAAAGATAGCGAACCAGACGTGTGTGTGAGAGCGTGTGAGTGAGAGTGTGTGTGTGATGGGTAAGTTTAGGGGTCGGGTTAGTGTGTGTGTGTGTGTGAGATGGGTAGGTTTAGGGATCGGGTTAGTGTGTGTGTGTGATGGGTAGGTTTAGGGGTCGGGTTAACGTGTGTGTGTGTGTATGATGAGTAGGTTTAGGGGTCAGGTTAGTGTGTGTGTGTGTGAGATGGGTAGGTTCAGGGATCGGGTTAGAGTGTGTGTGTGTGATGGGTAGGTTTAGGGATCGGGTTAGAGTGTGTGTGTGTGTGTGTGTGTGTGTGTGTGTGTGAGATGGGTAGGTTTAGGGGTTGGGTCACAAAGACAGCGAACCAGACATGTGTGTGTGAGTGAGAGTGTGAGAGAGAGAGAGAGAGAGAGAGAGAGAGAGAGAGAGAGAGAGAGAGAGAGAGAGAGAGAGAGAGAGAGAGAGAGAGAGAGTGAGAGAGTGTGTGTGTGTGTGTGTGTGTGTGTGTGTGTGTGTGTGTGTGTGTGTGTGTGTGTGTGTGTTTTTGGGCTTCAAAATCTCATCCTCAATTCACTCCCATTATAAAGTTTGGAAGAGCCAGGACATTTTTTTTATACAACTCTGATTGTGTGTTTGTCTGAAAGAAGAAAGTCATGGCCTGAGGGAGAGTAAATCATGGGGTGATTTTAGTTTAGTTTTATCCCTTTACATTTGTTTTGCACAAATCAGCTGTTCCACAAGGTGGCACCACAGTCTCACCATAGTAGACAAAACTAAAGAGACGGAACAACAACAAGAACAACCACAGACTCCCACACTGACCAGCGCTTGAGTGAGGAGGTTATGAGACCGTCGCAACTTTAGTTTTAGTTTGTTTATCAGTCATAACTTCTGGTGAAGAATAGCACAGACACTGGACACAGATGAAACCTTTTAGACCTGCACAATTATTTTATGATCGGTCCTGAAATAAATAGAATGAGATTTATTACAAACTGCTTCTTTGCATTGATCTTGGATTTATTGTCAGCACTGGGCTTGTTCACAACCATTTCTGACCCAGGAAAAACCCTGAACTATGTTATGATGTATATCACTATCAGGAAGAAAAATTACATGGTCATTCGCCCAAACCTTACATTATATTTGTCAATAAGCAATTGTGTTCAGAAATCATGATCTCAACATTGCCCAAAACGACTGTGATTGTGATTTTTGCCATAATTGAAAAGCCCTGATGTCATCCAAATCTGCTGAATTTTGCTTTTTTTGTGTGTATAGCACAAAAAATACTGTCATTATGAAGTTGATAGTAAGAAATAGGGGTGTGCCGGTTTCAGAATTGGTGATGACGGTTATGACGTGAGTCAAATGTGACGGTTCGTAACATAACCGTCGTCATCCGTCAACCGTCGACGCGACGTTCGTCTGTTATAGGACAACTTAGTTTGAATAAACGAGCAGACACTGATTAGCTACTTGATCGCCTAAATGAAAAAAAAAATTATTACATTATTTGTGTAGTGTTCAATGTTGTTATCGATAGAGATACGCGGATGGGGTATTATTTCATCCGCAACCGCATCACAAAACTCATCATCCGCACCAACGTTTTTTGACCAAATTTCAAAGCCGCACCCGCCCGCCATCCGCTGATTGTTTTGCGGTCTATGGACGACGCAATGCCCTGCTGATGCAAGCCGCACGAAAGCCCTTGTCTGTTCTAGAAAGGATGCAGCAAAGATATTTAATGCTAATGTATGAGGCATGGGCTTACGCTGAGTTTCATTCATTTACCATGAGATGCGCTCTAGTTCACAATGCAATGCAAGTGAACGTGGCGCGCCGGCGCCTCCATGTCACGGTTATTATATTGTCTGCTATATTTGCCTTTTTATTTATTAAATACATGCAATTGGTTGATGAAACATTTATTAAAATTAAGATACAATTTGTACAAAACGAAATTCGCTTTAAAGAAAGGCTTTCTACAAAACAAAACTTAAGGAAGTGGTAAAAATCATGTCTGACGATTTACAAAACAAAGGGGTAATTAAACTGCACGATCAGTTATCGGTAATGATACGTTGTTTATTATTGCAAATGTTTATTACTAATGTTTATTATTGCAAATGTTTTTCATTTGTTTAATAAATCTCATGATGGCACATCACTATATCATAGTCATAGCTTTTATTTCTATCTCAAATGATTGGCGGTCGGTCAGGGGGTACTTGGCAAAGAATCAAATACAGTTGGAAACGACGTAGACCATTAATAACACAGACTGTTAACAATTGTTTTTAATTAGTATTTAAACATTCTCTATGATAAAAAAATGTTTGTAAAAAATATTTTAATAACACGGTTTTGGCGGTTATAGAGTTCTAATGACGGTGTTCAACTATAACCGTCGGTCTCACGGTTATATACTAACCGTCACACCCCTAGTAAGAAATGAAAGTTTAATCTGCCCTTTTAAATACACATAAAACAAAGCTCTTTTACAGCTTCCAATTTAAAAATAATTTCACAATATCCATTTAAACTAGGCTTTTACATTTTCTGGTGTGTGCAAAACCTGCCTTCACTCTGCCAGGGTGTTATTGTTGAGATGTTGTTAAAAACACTGATCTTCTGGTCCGTTAGTGTGGCTCAAGTTCCTCTTTCAGTGTGTTTGTGGGTTTTTCAGCTGTTTTCTGGTAAAAATTGTTCATCTGATGACTTGGTAAAGAAGCGGCACGCTCTCCTCAACACACATGATGTGAGGAATCATTCAAACGCTGGACAACACACATGCTCAACCTTAAAGTGCCACATTATGCTATTATAAAGCTTCCTAATTTAGTTTTTGAGTCTCTTATAATAGGTTTACATGCATCCAAGGTCAAAAAACACTTTTTTCTTTTCTCACAGTATCTGTGTTTCCATCACAGATTTGCGCAAAACTTTTGCAATATTTTTTAAATGTCGATAAAAAACTATTGCGAAATGACGCCGTTTCCATTAACCGAATGTTATGCAACTAAAACGAAAAATTTTCCTCTCACTATAAGTCATTCCAATAATAATGGCAACGGATGTTGGTAGGTTTAAGTATATCTCAGCCGCCGCACTAGCCATTATTATTAACCAAAGAAGACGTAGACGTGTTTTCACAGCATTAGTGTCAAGGAAAGACTCTTATACTGAGAGCGGCTCTTATGAGTGTTTCTCACTCCTCCTGCTTCAAGATCTTGAGAAATTGTGGCATTTCTTTGTTGTTTAGAATCCAGTATTCCTGTGATACTTTTGTCTTTTATGAGTTTAATAAAGAACTCTGTCTCGTCTTCTGTCCAAACATACCACGTCATCTTTAAAGACTGATCGACTGTTACGTACGTCATGTGACTGTAAATGCGAAAAAACTGTTTCTTTTGCAGTTTTGCGGAATATTCCTTTTTCGAATTGCCTGTAAAACCACCGATATAAGGGAGTTTTTGCAAAATTGACGTGTTTCCATTGGGCGTATATTTCAATTCTCAATTTCAATTTGTGCAATTTGAAGGATAATGGAAACGAGCCTACTGTCTGAAACGTTTCGATCAAGGATTCAGTCTCTCTAAGCTCCGCCTCTCTGAGAGCTGCTCTGCTCTGATTGGTCAGAAAGCAAACGATCATTATCATATCTGAATCTCAGCTCTTGACACACAGTGATACGAACAGTGACGATGGCGTGGGTTTTACCGTATCAATCTCAGAAAACAGCGCCTTCTCGACATGAACCAAACTCTTCCAGTCTCAGATACACTACAGTGTTTGAGGGCAGAGCTAAGAGACGCTGTTCAGCCAATCAACACCAGAGGCGGGCATTATGCTAATTAGTTACAAACCTACACAGGTTCAGCAGGAAGTGAGACTGAATTACTGACGACTCGTTTCAGTTCAGAATCGATCATTTCTTTTATGCCTGGTTCAGATTACACGATTTTAGCCCGATTTTGGCACAATCCGTTTGACGTAGGGTGTCGTGGGGATTCGTAAACGACAACGGGAGTCGGGACGCAAGATTCGATCGTTTCATCTCGTATAGTGCGTCATAGTGGGCGACAACCTATGTCGCGTCTGCGATGCTTCACGACATCACGATTAAAAAGACTAGCATGTTATGGAGTTAATATTGTGCCATAATTAAACATACAAATCCAGCATTTTGCAAACAAACTCGATCTGCTTTGCAAAGGAAAACTCGACTCGCAAACAAACAGAAAGCAATGCGCAAGTACAAAGGTCAATTTGAACAAAAATGCAGTGAAGTAACAAATATGTATTGTGTTTTAATATAAATAAATGAGCCTAGATAATATTTCACAAATAAATACAAACCATCCTACAAATTGCATGTAACCTTTGAACAAATACCAAATCTAGTGCATACAAATGCATATCTGTCTGTTATGATTGTGAGACACTTGGCTTTTTATGAGATCTCTCGGCTCGATTTTCTTACAAATGCAGTTGAGCAACTTCCTCTTCTAAAACAGTAGATGGCGCTAAGATAGGGGATTGTGTGTGAGTGCGTGTATGTGAGTGAGTGCGTGTGTATGTGTGCGAGTGAATGTGTGTTTGTGAGACGGCACGCGATGACTGGTCGGAAAGCAACATGTAGTCTGACATGTTTCTTGTCCACGACAAGATTTTAGGAGTCAAAATCGTGTAATCTGACACAGTGACTATCGTAACAGACAAAAAAATCTTGTAATCTGAACCAGGCATTAGGAGAAAAAAAACTCCATTTAGCTGTGCTTTGAGCTTTAAAACTTTGCAGAGCTTTTCCATTCATAAACAGCTTTATTACACACTGCCTGAAAGGGAATATCCGAAAAAGCACAAGTTAGTTAGTTAGTGACATCACTAACCCTAAAATTTACATAAACCTGCTCCAGGCAACACGATTTATAGATTATCATGACAGAATATAAGCTACATAAATTCATCAACTAACCATTCAGAAATGTCCTGTTGCTTCTACATGTCGTCACTTCTTCTAGAGTCTCTCCATCATTGTCCGACTATGTCCTACAAAAGGCTAAACGTTTTTTGAAATTTTCACACACACTCAAGCTCTTGAAGCTCCGCCCCTTGTGCCGGGAGCAGCAGCTCATTTACATTTAAAGGGAGACACACAAAAATGGCGTGTTTTTGCTCACCCTCAAAAAAGGGACAATTTTAACATGCTATAAAAAATTATCTGTGGGGTATTTTGACGTAAAACTTCACACACACACTCTGGGGACATCAGAGACTTATTTTACATCTTGTGAGAAGGGCATTATACCACCCCTTTAAGACTTATGGAGTGTTTGCCAGTAAAGCTTCATTAAAGCGCTGCTGTAAATCTCACCTTGTTGTGGCTCTCAAAGTAAGACTCCTTCTCCAGTCGGTCCATCAGATACTCGAACACTTCCTGAAGGATGGGCGCCACCCCATCAGTGCGACGCCTGTCGTTCATGATGTCCAGCCAGATGTAGTCTTCCTCGTCTATATCATACTCCACCTCTTCATCCAGCTCCTCGGCAGACTTATCAATGTACCTGAAGGAGGAGAAGGACGTGCCGTCAGGGTTTTACATGCAATCCTCACTGCGGTTTAGGCTACAACAAACTATAAAACACTCTTTTGGAGAGAAATATGCCTTAATTTGAATGTGAATGTGCGAGACTTCCAATTCGCTGGACGCTATGAATTGGAATATATCATTGGACGCTATATATCCAGCTAAAACTAACTTTATCTGGACAATAGCTTTATTCTAGAGCTGCTGTAAAGCCAAAACAATCTCTGTTACTGTCATTTCCTATTATCACTGTAAAGTCCATATTGTTAAAAGCGCTGTATAAATGAAGGTGACTTGACTATAGGTGAATGATTAGAAGAATAACAAAGTGCAGTAAATGCTAAAACTATTTACAAACCAATGTGTTGATAATTATGACAATACAATAAAATAATGCAAATATCAAGAAGCATAAAAGCTCTGACGTGATTGACAGGCTCTTTGCACGCTTTGTTTATAACACACTCTTTGAATAAAAGTTTAATTCCTCATGCCACTAGCCTCACGCTGCAAAGCTTCTGGACTGACAACCATAATTAAATGCGGGATTAAATCGGAAAATGCGATGATTGACAGTGATGTAACCATAGCAACGGTTGGGTCAGAATGTCAGAATAGATCTGCACATTAAGACCTGCCACTTGTTCTATTATGTGTGTTTGTTCTTCAAAGAACTTGCTTTGTTGTTGCAACTTTTTGTAGGAAGACTGTGCTTTCTGTATCATTTTCATATTTTTATCATTCATATTTATATAGTGTCAAATATAGTTTTTATAATCATGTCAATATGATTTTAAAAAGACTGTCGATAACAATAGTTTGATTTTCTGAGGGAAAACAACATCTCTCCCAACTAATGCTGTAAACACAAGGAACACTAATATTTGGTACATTAGAGCTTAAAATTAACACTAATAAACTATATATTCAGCTGCTATTTATTATCACTAGGAACGTGCGATATATCGGCCACCACATCGGTTTCGACGGATTTATGTTCATTTTTAAAGTTATCGTTCGATAATAACATTTGGCTGATATATTAAAGCCAATAAATAATGTATTACTTTCTTCAGATGTTCAACATGAGGGTTATGAATTCCCCCGGCCATTTTTTAGTCGCTTCTCGTGAAATGTGTTCACATACGCGAGTGATTTACTCACTGAAATATGATTGGAATCACTTCAAAAAGGGAAATTACAGTTCAGTGCAACAAGTCTGTCATAACGGCTGCATAACTTTATAATGAGAGCATCATAAATGTGTGTTTGGGATGTGGTTTTAATGGTGAGATTTTTGTTTTTGTAATCAGGCTTTTAAAAATATATATATATATATATAAAAATTTAGATTTATAGGCCAATATATCAGTTATGATTATCAGTATCGGCCAAAATGTTCATATCAGTGCATTCCTAATTTTCAGATGTAATAATTACACTAATTACACAAATGTTTGTATACAACTCAGTTCGCACAGAAGGTAAAATAAGATAAGATAAGATGGAAGAAGAAAAAAGGTAAGATAAAATGGACAGAATCTGAAAGCTGAGACTTAGTTTCTTGTCAGAAGTAATAAAGCTCTTTGCGATTATTGAATTGTAGATGCTTCAAATGTTTGATGTCGGGAAACTGCGGTCCGGCAACGGCTGATTCATGAAGTCAAACACAGTCTGCTTTAACAGACATTAACTTCTACACTACAGCCCTGAATTCATCAATACCTTCTTCACACACACACAGTATGAGTTTGACAGTAGTTTGACACATTTGTCCCGCCTCCCTTTGATTGACAGGATATAACCGGCCCTGATCATTGGCTGTTTTTAAACAATCGGCTGTTAGTGAAAATAATTGCAGTAATTATCGTCCGATAGCGATTACTGACCGATACATTGTGCATAACTAACTTTAAATGATCATTTATTAAAAAGCAGAAAGTGGTCACCATGTCTAAATGGTTAGTTTCTGTAGTAAACAATTTGTAATTACTTTGTAACACCGTAACAAAAATATAGAGATGCATCAAATCTGGAAAACATTGTGATATGAATTTGTAGCTCCCATGATCCCATTATATCCAGTGAAGCCGTCGCTCGCTGACAGATGTCTACACTCACAAACACAATCAAGCTGTTCACACTGCACAATAAATCTGACACTGTGAGTGTGTGTGTGTGTGTGTGTGTGTGTGTGTGTGTGTGTGTGTGTGTGTGTGTGTGTGTGTGTGTGTGTGTGTGTGTGTGTGTGTGTGTGTGTGTGTGTGATGGCAGTGGTCTAGTTTTGTCATGTTGGCTGATCGCAGTATTCACTGGGTGCCGACCGACTACATCACACACGAGAGCTGCAATAACACAAACTGATGATCTTTCACTTCACACTGAGAAACAGTTTTAAATAAAGTTAAAGCTAATAAATTAATCATCAACACAAAAAAGACCAGAAATAAATGCAATATAATAAAAAACGTCTCTGAAGTCAAAATGAACAGTTATTGTTTTCTGGGAGATGAACTGAAACGCACACATAAGGTAGTTTGCATGAACACTGGTCTTCAGGACATCATTAACAGTAATTAAGCTCGTCTCTGGCGGTTTATAGCGAACTAATGACCTGTGAACCGTGACGTAACGTGACCTCGTTCACAAGCGGTTTTATAGACGTCACTGTGTGTCTGAAACACTGATTGAGCGATTAATGGAACATGATACAGAGTTTAGATGAACGATTATAGAGAATAACGAGCACAGCTGGACTGATCAACACGTGTTAAAGACAGTAAGTTGAGTTATATTTCTTATTTCTTCATGTTGACTCAAACACTGCTAAGATCAACTTCTGAAGATCTCACACCTGAAGACGTTACGGTATACACACACTCACACTGCCGTTCAAAGGTTCGGCATCGGGAAGATTTTTAATGTTTTTGAAAGAAGTCTCTTCTGCTCACCAAGGCATTTATTTGAAGAAAAAGTGATATTGTGAAATATTATTATAATGTAAATCAGCAGTTTTCTATGTGAATATATTGTAAAATGTACTTTATTCAAATCATTACTCCAGTCTTCAGTGTCACATGATCCTTCACAAATCATTCTAATATGATGATTTGATGATCAAGAAACAATTATGATTATTATCAATGTTGAAGACAGTTATTTACATTTTTATTTCATGATGCTTTGATGAATAGACAGTTCAATAGAACAGCATTTATGTGAAACAGAAAGCGTTTGTAACATTAAACACTACCGGTCAAAAGTTTGGGGTCAGTAAGAATTTTTTTTTGTGGAAATAAATAAAAGAAATCAATACTTGTATTCATCAAGGATGCGTTAAATTGATCAAAAGTGACAGTAAAGACATTTATAATGTTACAAAAGATTCTATTTCAAATAAATGCTGTTCGTTTGAACTTTCTATTCATCAAAGAACCAAAATGTACACAACTGTCTTCAACATTAATAATCATAAATGTTTCTCAAGCATCAAATCATCATATTAGAATGTGTGTGTGTGTGTGTGTGTGTGTGTGTGTGTGTGTGTGTGTGTGTGTGTGATCTCAGAATAACCCCCTTCAGGCTGATCAAGACCCCTCCTCATCACCCTGTCGGGGGTTATTCTGAGATCACACACACACACACACACACACACACACACACACACACACCTGAAGGGGGTTATTTTGAGAGAACCACCAGCCGGATGTACATTATCCCTTACATACGCATGTGTGTAACGCAGCTTCTGCGAGGTGTGTGAGCTGTACCTGTAGTAAGACATGGGTCGGGGGGGTGCGTCGGGCCGGTCCTGGTCCAGCTCTCGAAACACCACCTCCGGCAGCTTGACGGGCGGGTTCACGTGATGATGATGAGACGAGTCCTTCTTCTTCTCTTTACTCTTGTGCTTCCCCGTTTTCTGCGTGCCTTTCTCCCCGTTGGCCCCGTCTAACCGGTCCTTCCCGATTCCCGGGGCCTCGCCTCCGTTACACGGGCCGGATCCCGACACCGGAGTCTCCTCGGCACCGCTGTCCTCCTCCGAAACCACATCCAGGTTATCGAAGATGCTGATCCTGTGGACCCGGCCGCGGATCTCGAGCTCCACCATGCGCTGGGCCTCGGCGTAGGTCATGGTTTCTCTGACGGGCGAGTCCGAGCGATCGGTCGGGCTTCCCGGTGTCGGCACCGGCCCGGTGACCCCTGAGCCGGTGCTGGAGTCGGGTCCGTCGGCACACCCGGGCAAGGCGGAGCGCGGGGGACGACCCTTGCGCTTCTTCTGAGGGCTGGCCTGAGGCGGAGGCGGGTTCTCGTGGTCATAGTGGTACAGGTGGTACTCGATGCCGCTGTAGCTCTTGTAGACCTTGCGGCAGGTTTCCACCGGACACTCGTACGGGGGTTTGGTCGCACGCAGGTTGTGGCAGAACGTCTTGACGTCGAAGTCCAGTCCCATGCCGTCGATGCACACACACACCGCAGCGTCACGACTTACATCTGTCAGGAACACAAACACAAAACAAAAAACTTCATTAACTTTATCCTTCCCTCGCACTTTGTAACACATCTTTCCATTGCGGGTTAAAATGACCCGAGACCCTAAAAATATACTTCATTTTCTTTTTGTCCAGAAATCTTATTTTATTTCATTTTGCTAATTTTCTTTCTATTTTTGGAGGGGGAGATTTTACCTTTACATTACCTTTAAAATACTAGATTTAATCAATAAATAGTAATAAATAGTAATTTAAGCACATTCCTCACATTCTTTCAACTTAAATTCAAAATAACTCACAATTTACAAGTAAACATCAGAAACAACAGCCTTGAACTGACTGAAGTGTAACACTGTGACTGAAGTGTAACACTGTAACTGAAGTTTAACACTGTAACTGAAGTGCAACACTGTAACTGAAGTGTAACACTGTAACTGAAGTGTAACACTGTAACTGAAGTGTAACACTGTAACTGAAGTGTAACACTGTAACTGAAGTGTAACTGAAGTTTAACACTGTAACTGAAGTGTAACACTGTAACTGAAGTAACACTGTAACTGAAGTGTAACACTGTAACTGAAGTGTAACACTGTAACTGAAGTGTAACACTGTAACATGCATTTCCCTCCATTATGCATCTGTTGATTTCTGCAGCGTTACACATGAACACAAATGATGTTACAGAGACTCATTTCATCTGTTTACTACAAAACATGCACTGAAATTCAAACATTAAGCTTTATGAGGGGAAAAAACTAGCATCATACTGTGGTACTTAATGATAACCATAGTCATATACAATGTATTTACATGATTCTCTAAAAAAAACTTCAAAGAATTTACCATGGTACAGGTTCAAACACATGGTATCTCCATGGTAGTTTTTCTTAGTGGCTGACTGAATGCAAACCCGCCTTTACTTTGCAAATGTGTCAAGTATAAAAACATTAGCACGTGAAATATGAGTTAATATGATAATTTTACTCACAATCAGATCTCTAACAGGTGAAAGTGTTTTGTCGTAAACACTTAATACTCCAGAGTCCACGGCGGATTTCACGCTCCCTCCGAGAATGAGGATTGACACTGAGATGAGTTTAATTCACAACAGAAGAGTTTGAGTAGAATTACTAGATCCTTTATGAATTCTGATCATCACACACTGAATAACACCAGGAACTGAAGCTAACGAACAAAGGGGCTAGCGCGCGATCCGCATCCGCACATTCACCAATCCTCCACACGGGAACCGGAGTTTTTAAAAGTATTTTGGCGACAGTATTTCTAATTCGTAACATACAGTCAGTCAACGCAGATATTTGATAAAATCCAACCAGAACCCTCCATATGTCCTTGATTATTTTTATGCTTCTCTCTATACTGACGAATCAGCCGTCGGCCGTCACGCGGTTACTCTGCTGCGTCTGTACATTTAGTATGCGAGTAGAAAAACAAATAACGCTGCAAGTAATGTTGGATTAGTGTTATTTTAGCTGTAATAGTTAGATTGTTTACATATAATAAGGTACATTGGCTCTAATGTATGGGCATTACAGCGGTGCGAATATGAGTGGATTGGGTGTGTGTACGCTTTGCATCAGATATTTGAATGTGTCGCATGAGCGCAGTGGCCGGCTCTGGCCTGCAGAGGGCGCTAGTTTACCTACATCAATCACTTCGTATTAAAAAATAAACATGTTTACCCATGTTTACTTAAAGGAATATTTCCCCCCCAAAATTAAAACGCTGCCCATATTCTACAGGTTTGGAATAAACTTGAGGGTAAGGGTTAATTTTTGGGTGAACTTTCCCTTTAAAAAGTCGACACAAGAACAAATGTAGGGCGGGGCTTGGTAATTGATTGGATGGTTGTGGTTTGCTATTGGTTGATCTCATGTGAGTGACAGGTGGCCCCGCCTCGCACCAGTAAACACATCATCAGAGAAGAGGGAGAGGAAGTTATTTTGATTCAAGATTTTATTTAAAGGCTTTCACAAGGCACTTTTAATTTTCACATGTTCTCATTTATTTTGAACGCATTTGACAATCAAAGATCTAAGTGATCTTGTATTTCAGTAAAAACACAAATGACTTTGGCTCCATATGTGAGACAAGTATGAATGCCTATATGGCACATAAGGAAAAAAATCATGCTTTGTAAATCATAATTATGACATTAGTCGAAATTATGATATAAAAATGTTAAATTATTAGTCAAGTTAAGTCACCGTCATTTATATATCGCTTTTTACAATACAAATTGTTTCAAAGCAGCTTCACGGTGATAATAGGAAAATAATGCAACAAAGATTGTTTTGGCTTTACAGCAGCTCTAGAAGAACATCATTACCTAGCTAAAGTAAGATTATGACTGATTCATTTCCGTTGTAAAAAAAGCATTAGTTGTTAACTTAGGGGCCACTCACACAACACCGTTTTCAACTGAAAACCTAAAACTTTTAATACGTTCTGGCTGTTCATTTACACGACAACTGTGTTTTGGTGGCCTGAGAACACAAACTTTGAAGAAGGTTTCAAAGTGCAAGTTTTTGAAAATGAGATTTGAAAGCGATACCGCTATCATCTCTGTGTACTTCAAAAACGTGCATCTGTGAAACCGGTGACGGCATGCACATGTGTATTACGTGTTTAGTTTATAGGCATGCGCGTTTGAATGCGTGTGAGCTTGGGCGCGTAGTCTTTCTTTTACAAATTGACATCGCCAAATTACTTGTCTGGCATGAACTATACAGTGTTTTTAGTCGTTTCAGCGGATCCGTGTGAACGGGAATCATTTTGATAACGTTTTCGTCTGTACAGGGGAAAACGTTTGTCTTTAAAAAAACTTTAGTTGTGTTTATGAGGCCTTTGCAGGGGAGAGTCTAGTTGAAACGGTCTCTGCTGACACTTCAGGGATGTGTTGTGGTCGTGTCTGGGCGCAGGTCCACCATCTGATCTGGATACGGCCCGGATCCGGCTGACTACATCATGCGTTGTGGTCGTGTCTAGGCGCAGGTCCACCATCTGATCTGGATACGGCCCGGATCCGGCTGACTACATCATGCGTTGTGGTCGTGTCTAGGCGCAGGTCCACCATCTGATCTGGATACGGCCCGGATCCGGCTGACAACATCATGTGTTGTGGTCGTGTCTAGGCGCAGGTCCACCATCTGATCTGGATACGGCCCGGATCCGGCTGACTACATCATGCGTTGTGGTCGTGTCTAGGCGCAGGTCCACCATCTGATCTGGATACGGCCCGGATCCGGCTGACAACATCATGTGTTGTGGTCGTGTCTAGGCGCAGGTCCTCCATCTGATCTGGATACGGCCCGGATCCGGCTGACTACATCATGCGTTGTGGTCGTGTCTAGGCGCAGGTCCTCCATCTGATCTGGATACGGCCCGGATCCGGCTGACTACATCATGTGTTGTGGTCGTGTCTAGGCGCAGGTCCACCATCTGATCTGGATACGGCCCGGATCCGGCTGACAACATCATGTGTTGTGGTCGTGTCTAGGCGCAGGTCCTCCATCTGATCTGGATACGGCCCGGATCCGGCTGACTACATCATGCGTTGTGGTCGTGTCTAGGCGCAGGTCCTCCATCTGATCTGGATACGGCCCGGATCCGGCTGACTACATCATGCGTTGTGGTCGTGTCTAGGCGCAGGTCCTCCATCTGATCTGGATACGGCCCGGATCCGGCTGACTACATCATGCGTTGTGGTCGTGTCTAGGCGCAGGTCCTCCATCTGATCTGGATACGGCCCGGATCCGGCTGACTACATCATGCGTTGTGGTCGTGTCTAGGCGCAGGTCCACCATCTGATCTGGATACGGCCCGGATCCGGCTGACAACATCATGAGTTGTGGTCGTGTCTAGGCGCAGGTCCTCCATCTGATCTGGATACGGCCCGGATCCGGCTGACTACATCATGCGTTGTGGTCGTGTCTAGGCGCAGGTCCTCCATCTGATCTGGATACGGCCCGGATCCGGCTGACTACATCATGCGTTGTGGTCGTGTCTAGGCGCAGGTCCTCCATCTGATCTGGATACGGCCCGGATCCGGCTGACTACATCATGTGTTGTGGTCGTGTCTAGGCGCAGGTCCACCATCTGATCTGGATACGGCCCGGATCCGGCTGACTACATCATGTGTTGTGGTCGTGTCTAGGCGCAGGTCCACCATCTGATCTGGATACGGCCCGGATCCGGCTGACTACATCATGTGTTGTGGTCGTGTCTAGGCGCAGGTCCACCATCTGATCTGGATACGGCCCGGATCCGGCTGACTACATCATGTGTTGTGGTTGTGTACGGTAAACCTCGGGATTTTACATGATTTGAATTATTGAAATTGATAATGTGCCACGTGTATGCCAGGATAAAGAGATGTGTTTTAGTCTAG
This sequence comes from Leuciscus idus, assembly GCA_021554675.1. NCBI lineage: Eukaryota > Metazoa > Chordata > Actinopteri > Cypriniformes > Leuciscidae > Leuciscus > Leuciscus idus. The sequence goes on along the minus strand of CM038639.1, from coordinate 2,739,216 downwards.
ATTTGAACTGACAGAGTGTGTCTGCTTCTCGAACAACATTAGGAAGACTAATTCCAGAGTTTTGGTGCTAAATAGGAGAAGGATCTACCGCCAGCAGTCGATTTTGATATTCTAGGTATTATCAACTGGCCAGTCTTGTTTACAATAGACGTGAAGGACTATAATGCGTTAAGAGCTCGCTCACGTACTTTCAGAATTAAGTGGTAGGAAATTACTAGTCATCCAATTTTTTTATATCAGCCATGAATTCCGTTTATTTCGTGAATTGGTAAGTTTCGTCGAGGCGTGAAGAAGTATAGAGCTGAGTATCATTAGCGTAACAGTGAAAGCTAAATTTCTGACACTGCTAGAAAATGATCGCAGTTTATCTTTGGTTGCAAGACCGTGACAAGACCGGTCTCTCACTGCACGACGTAGGACCACCGTGTAGGAGCCACGACCACAGAAAACACCACGACTGGGCCACCAATAACCACAGTACTGGATCTGACAGCTGCTACTAAACAATTTCATAATGCTTTGTCTGTAAATTATTTTATATGGATAATAATGTTTTCAAAAGACTCACGTGCAATGGGCATTGATACTGTTTCCTTTGCAATGACATTAGCCAATCATAACAGTGGCTGTTTACTGACAAACCAAGCAGTCGCAGCTTGAAAACAAGTCATTTCAGACAGTAAATAATTGTCTGAATTGTTGAAAATAATAGTTTTCCACATATATAGGCCTATATAGTATATTTGTTTTTTAGTGAAATTTTGTACAAAAAACGTTATTAACATTATAAGACAACCTCAAGGAACACTTTTTTAAATACTTTAAAAAATCAATTTCATGACCCCTTTAAGTTAAAGAACTATTTTCAAAAACAGGCAATGCTGAAATATAGCTTCAGATTTGACATATAAGTTATAACAATGACTTTTATGTCAGAATTAAGATTTACAAGCATGTTTTTTTTCCTTATGTGGCAAAAATGGGCTTCCATAGAGAAGAGAAGAAACACAAAGACTCTTTTTCCATCCAGTTTGTCATATGATGCTGGTACATGAGGCT
>CM038639.1:2715657-2733157 GCA_021554675.1 Leuciscus idus | reverse complement strand
TTATTTTTAAACTAAAAAACACAAAATGATGTACTCGAAAAGATTTAATACTCTCTCTTTTATTTCAACCTGTCATATTTATTCATATTCGTCAGTTGTTAAACCGAAAGCTGTCTGGTGTAAGTGGCGGTGTGTGTTGTGTGCTTCATACGTTGATGTGCTATTGACAATGGACCTTTTTTGCCTGAGAACTTTTGCTGGAATATGGTTAAAGTGACACACATTTAAGACACTTTTCCGTCTCGTAATCAGACACGCTCCTCAATGAGCCGACAGGGCGCAGGTTTATCAGTTTATTCTGAAGCCGCTCGTGACTTTAGCCTGATAAAGGAAAATGGGTTTACATGAACACATGCATTGCCAGATCGTGCATGTAGTAAACGCACTCATCGTTGTGCTACACTATGAACATTTGATAGATAGATAGATAGATAGATAGATATGTATAGATTACATTTTATATATATATATAGTAGAGGTGTAACGAGACCCTCATGTCATGATTCGATTCATATCACGATACTGAACTCACGATACGATATTATTACGATACTCCAAGACACATGATAAAAGGTTACAAAAAATGTTCTGTTGATTAAAATGTTAAATTTGGTATTACATTGTGTGTGTAAATGAATAGACTTGGACTTGGTGCTGGAAACCCAAAGCACAGGACAATAGAGACACCAGAATAAACATATTCATGATTCTGAAGATGAAAATACAGATTTATTTTAGACTCTGTCACTCACTAGATATATTTAAAATAATGTCGGCCACTTTTTACTGGTAACCTCAGACATTTGGCATTATCAGGACACACAAATATTCCCCCATTGCATTATTATACATTATATTCAACATTATATATAGCAGTTTAATGTAATACTGACACTAAAACTCTGAAAACTAGATTTTTTTTCTCACACATTCATTTTTATTTTGGGTGAAATATCCACAATATATATTGTCACTATCCACAAAAGAGATTGTTGCATTTTTGAATTGCGATATATTGTGACACGATAGGCTATATTGTTACACCCCTAATACTATAGATTATTAATACAGTATATGATCTATCATATCTAGAACTCTGGAACATTTAGTCTAGTTAAAAAAACTCTGTCTATTAATTATGAATTAAAAGGCTGCACATCTGAGTGAAATATTCATGGTGTTTCTGTCCCTCTCCTCTGAGGATATGCTTTTGGTTTCAGAAGTGTTTGTGTGTCTGTATGGGACGAGAACGTGGTATTAAGTGGGGAAAAGACAAGTTCATTATGTTTTGATAAAAGATTCTAAAGACAAATATTTTATTTTTGGAATAGCATAACCTGATGCATAGGAACATTTATTCATAGTTAAAATAATCATGAGTCATGCATAGGCCCTATTCTGCTCTTTATCAAACTCTTGATGTTGTTTCAGGCTCTACTAGAACAGGTTTTCCTGCTGTAATGTTGATTATTCTCCTCATATTCTCCATTGTTGCGGCTCCTCTCTTCCCAGTCTGTCAGTAACACTCTGTTTACTTCCTGTCTCTATGAAGCCCTGCCTTCTGAAAAGCACACTGTGCTCTGATTGGTCGGCTGGATCAGTGTGTTGTGATTGGTCAAGCGCTCCGAGTGTGTTTGGGAAAGTCCCGCCCTTACCATAACTGACAGTTTAACACACTACTGACTAACTCAACCAGGCCCCGCCCCTTTATTCTGCGCATGAATTATTATAATGAGGAATATTGTGATGTGTTCATTCCCGAAAGACTATAATGGAGGAGTTTCAGGGATTCGGAAACACTGACACTAATATAGAGAATATCATAACCTCGTTCTGACACGCACACTCCAGTCATTTCCAAACAACCGCTTCCTAAAAACAAATGTACTCCGGAAAAACTTTAGTCATGAATAAAGTCTGTGTGATGATGCTGTTTTCAATCTGTACATGTGTGTGAAATAAGAATATGACGGTCTATACTGTATTTTACATCTGAGTATTTGTTTGAAGGCCATTTGTTTAACATCTGCTTCTCTAGAGCATCTTTTTGAAATATGTGTGTTTCCTCATATTTCCAATTTATGAGGAACAAATACAAAGAACCATTGCAGTGAGGAAGTAAATGGTTTACCATCGTTTTAAATATGTGACTGATGACTTCATTATGCCAGTCTTCTTTATGGTCAAACCACGAATGATCTCACTGAAAGACACTGACTAGAATGTTTAATACGCTCAAAAAAGCGCCCTTGTGTCGATTTAAACATCTATGAATTTTTCTCATTTCTGCTTCTTCTCTTCTTCAAAATCTGCTTGTTTTGTTTTCATCCAGTTCCTAATTCCACTTTCTCGAACACCACGGCACAAAACTACCATCCTGCCTCTCGTGTTTTCCCAGAGAGAGTCACTAGCCTGGTTTCCATTACAGATTTGCACAAAACCGTTGCAATATTTTCTAAATGTCGATAAAAAGACTATTGCGAAAACCCATGTTATGCGACTAAAATGTTTTCAAAAGTCATTCCAAAAATCATGGCAATGGATATTAGTAGGTTTATCCCAGCCAACGCACTAGCCATTATTTTTTAACCTCATTGGTTCTTGCTGAATCTCAAACGTGATGCGTAATACGAGAATTAACCTCATTGGTTCTTGCTGAAGCTCAAATGTGCTGCGTAACACGAGAATTAACCTCATTGGTTCTTGCTGAAGCTCAAACGTGCTGCGTAACACGAGAATGAATCTCATTGGTTCTTGCTGAAGCTCAAATGTGATGCTTAACACGAGAATGAACCTCATTGGTTCTTGCTGAAGCTCAAACGTGCTGCGTAACACGAGAATGAATCTCATTGGTTCTTGCTGAAGCTCAAACGTGCTGCGTAACACGAGAATGAATCTCATTGGTTCTTGCTGAAGCTCAAACGTGCTGCGTAACACGAGAATGAACCTCATTGGTTCTTGCTGAAGCTCAAACGTGCTGCGTAACACGAGAATGAATCTCATTGGTTCTAGCTGAAGCTCAAACGTGCTGCGTAACACGAGAATGATCATCATTGGTTCTTGCTGAAGCTCAAACGTGCTGCGTAACACGAGAATGAACCTCATTGGTTCTTGCTGAAGCTCAAACGTGCTGCGTAACACGAGAATGAACCTCATTGGTTCTTGCTGAAGCTCAAACGTGCTGCGTAACACGAGAATGAACCTCATTGGTTCTAGCTGAAGCTCAAACGTGCTGCGTAACACGAGAATGAACCTCATTGGTTCTTGCTGAAGCTCAAACGTGCTGCGTAACACGAGAATGAACCTCATTGGTTCTTGCTGAAGCTCAAACGTGCTGCGTAACACGAGAATGAACCTCATTGGTTCTTGCTGAAGCTCAAACGTGCTGCGTAACACGAGAATGAATCTCATTGGTTCTAGCTGAAGCTCAAACGTGCTGCGTAACACGAGAATGAACCTCATTGGTTCTTGCTGAAGCTCAAACGTGCTGCGTAACACGAGAATGAATCTCATTGGTTCTAGCTGAAGTTCAAACGTGCTGCGTAACACGAGAATGAACCTCATTGGTTCTTGCTGAAGCTCAAACGTGCTGCGTAACACGAGAATGAATCTCATTGGTTCTAGCTGAAGCTCAAACGTGCTGCGTAACACGAGAATGAACCTCATTGGTTCTTGCTGAAGCTCAAACGTGCTGCTTAACACGAGAATGAACCTCATTGGTTCTTGCTGAAGCTCAAACGTGCTGCGTAACACGAGAAAGAATCTCATTGGTTCTAGCTGAAACTCAAACGTGCTGCGTAACACGAGAATGATCATCATTGGTTCTTGCTGAAGCTCAAACGTGCTGCGTAACACGAGAATGAATCTCATTGGTTCTTGCTGAAGCTCAAATGTGATGCTTAACACGAGAATGAACCTCATTGGTTCTTGCTGAAGCTCAAACGTGCTGCGTAACATGAGAATGAACCTCATTGGTTCTTGCTGAAGCTCAAATGTGTTGCGTAACACGAGAATGATCATCATTGGTTCTTGCTGAAGCTCAAATGTGTTGCGTAACACGAGAATGAATCTCATTGGTTCTTGCTGAAGCTCAAACGTGCTGCGTAAAACGAGAATGAACCTCATTGGTTCTTGCTGAAGCTCAAATGTGTTGCGTAACACAAGAATGATCATCATTGGTTCTTGCTGAAGCTCAAACATGCTGCGTAAAACGAGATTGAACCTCATTGGTTCTTGCTGAAGCTCAAACGTGCTGCGTAACACGAGAATGATCCTCATTGGTTCTTGCTGAAGCTCAAACGTGCTGCGTAAAACGAGAATGAATCTCATTGGTTCTTGCTGAAGCTCAAATGTGTTGCGTAACACGAGAAGGATCATCATTGGTTCTTGCTGAAGCTCAAATGTGTTGCGTAACAAGAATGAACCTCATTGGTTCTTGCTGAAGCTCAAACGTGCTGCGTAACACTAGAATGATCATCATTGGTTCTTGCTGAAGCTCAAATGTGCTGCGTTAAACGAGAATGAACCTCACTGGTTCTTGCTGAAGCTCAAATGTGTTGCGTAACACGAGAATGAACCTCATTGGTTCTAGCTGAAGCTCAAATGTGCTGCGTAAAACGAGAATGAACCTCATTGGTTCTTGCTGAAGCTCAAATGTGTTGCGTAACACGAGAATGATCATCATTGGTTCTTGCTGAAGCTCAAATGTGTTGCGTAACACGAGAATGAACCTCATTGGTTCTTGCGGAAGCTCAAATGTGTTGCGTAACACGAGAATGAACCTCATTGGTTCTTGCTGAAGCTCAAACATGCTGCGTAACACGAGAATGAACCTCATTGGTTCTTGCTGAAGCTCAAATGTGTTGCGTAACACGAGAATGATCATCATTGGTTCTTGCTGAAGCTCAAATGTGTTGTGTAACACGAGAATGAATCTCATTGGTTCTTGCTGAAGCTCAAATGTGTTGCGTAACACGAGAATGATCATCATTGGTTCTTGCTGAAGCTCAAATGTGTTGTGTAACACGAGAATGAATCTCATTGGTTCTTGCTGAAGCTCAAATGTGTTGCGTAACACGAGAATGAACCTCATTGGTTCTTGCTGAAGCTCAAACGTGCTGCGTAAAACGAGAATGAACCTGATTGGTTCTTGCTGAAGCTCAAATGTGTTGCGTAACACGAGAATGAACCTCATTGGTTCTTGCTGAAGCTCAAACGTGCTGCGTAAAACGAGAATGATCCTCATTGGTTCTTGCTGAAGCTCAAATGTGCTGCGTAACACGAGAGCGAACCTCATTGGTTCTTGCTGAAGCTCAAATGTGCTGCGTAAAACGAGAATGAACCTCATTGGTTCTTGCTGAAGCTCAAATGTGTTGCGTAACACGAGAATGAATCTCATTGGTTCTTGCTGAAGCTCAAATGTGTTGCGTAATACGAGAATGAACCTCATTGGTTCTTGCTGAAGCTCAAACGTGCTGCGTAACACGAGAATGATCCTCATTGGTTCTTGCTGAAGCTCAAACGTGCTGCGTAAAACGAAAATGAATCTCATTGGTTATTGCTGAAGCTCAAACGTGCTGCGTAACACTAGAATGATCATCATTGGTTCTTGCTGAAGCTCAAACGTGCTGCGTAAAACGAGAATGAACCTCATTGGTTTTTGCTGAAGCTCAAATGTGTTGCGTAACAAGAATGAACCTCATTGGTTCTTGCTGAAGCTCAAACGTTCTGGGTAACACGAGAATGATCATCATTGGTTCTTGCTGAAGCTCAAACGTGCTGCGTAAAACGAGAAGGATCATCATTGGTTCTTGCTGAAGCTCAAATGTGTTGCGTAACAAGAATGAACCTCATTGGTTCTTGCTGAAGCTCATACGTTCTGCGTAACACGAGAATGATCATCATTGGTTCTTGCTGAAGCTCAAACGTGCTGCGTAAAACGAGAAGGATCATCATTGGTTCTTGCTGAAGCTCAAACATGCTGCGTAACACGAGAATGAACCTCATTGGTTCTTGCTGAAGCTCAAACATGCTGCGTAACACGAGAATGATCATCATTGGTTCTTGCTGAAGCTCAAACATGCTGCGTAAAACGAGAATGAACCTCATTGGTTCTTGCTGAAGCTCAAACATGCTGCGTAACACGAGAATGATCATCATTGGTTCTTGCTGAAGCTCAAACATGCTGTGTAACACGAGAATGAACCTCATTGGTTCTTGCTGAAGCTCAAACATGCTGCGTAAAACGAGAATGATCATCATTGGTTCTTGCTGAAGCTCAAACATGCTGTGTAACACGAGAATGATCATCATTGGTTCTTGCTGAAGCTCAAACATGCTGCGTAAAACGAGAATTAACCTCATTGGTTCTTGCTGAAGCTCAAACGAGCTGCCTAACACGAGAATGATCATCATTGGTTCTTGCTGAAGCTCAAACGTGCTGCGTAACACGAGAATGATCATCATTGGTTCTTGCAGAAGCTCAAACGTGCTGCGTAACACGAGAATGAACCTCATTGATTCTTGCTGAAGCTCAAACGTGCTGCGTAACACCAGAATGAATCTCATTGGCTCTTGCACGTCAAGCAAACATGTGACTGATGTATGAGTCGATCAATAAAATAAGATTAAGTTAATCAAAAACAATAAAAACAATAACTTTTTTGTGCATTTTTAGCAGCGCAGGTAAAAATCTGATCCGTCTCGACTGGGCCAGTGGAGAAACCCTTAGCGCTGCACCCTGATATATTAAACACTATTAAACGAGAATGAACCTCACTGGTTCTTGCTGAAGCTCAAATGTGTTGCGTAACACGAGAATGAACCTCATTGGTTCTAGCTGAAGCTCAAATGTGCTGCGTAAAACGAGAATGAACCTCATTGGTTCTTGCTGAAGCTCAAATGTGTTGCGTAACACGAGAATGATCATCATTGGTTCTTGCTGAAGCTCAAATGTGTTGCGTAACACGAGAATGAATCTCATTGGTTCTTGCTGAAGCTCAAATGTGTTGCGTAACATGAGAATAAACCTCATTGGTTCTTGCTGAAGCTCAAATGTGTTGCGTAACACGAGAATGAACCTCATTGGTTCTTGCTGAAGCTCAAACGTGCTGCGTAACACGAGAATAAACCTCACTTACCCCTTTTCCACCAAGGCAGTGCTGGTGCCGGTTCGGAGCCGGTGCCTACTCGCGAACCAGTTCTTTGTGTTTCGACAGCCAAAGAACCGGTTCTCGGCCAGGAAAATTGGTTCCAAAGCGGCACCAACTCTTTGCTGGACTAGAACCGTTCTTTAACCACGTCATGCTGGAGGCGGGGTTATTGTCGAACTTCTTCTCGAACGTAACCTCCGTCCGAACAGCACAAATGTGTTCTAAACGTCTTCTTCTGACCCCAATATAGGATCGCAAAGCAAGGAGAAACATTTGCAGAAAGACGATGTATTCCGCCATTGTAATTGTTATGTTTGAATTTGGCGCAAGTGTTTCTAGGAAAGCTAAAGGGGGTCGCACACCGGACGCGCAGCTCAGCTCAGCGACGCGCCGCGTCTTTTAAATTCGAACGCATTATTCTCTAGAAGTGTACACACACCGGCGGTGCCTTTCGGCGTCTGTCCGCGGCGCCCAGCAACGGCTCAGGACCGTGTTCAAAATCCTGCCGCGCAACAGAGCGCCATTTAACCGACGTTACATAGTTTTATATTAAATTTGCATGTGTCTCATATCGTAGTTAATGTATACTGACTTCACCCTGTGCTGCAAGTTTTATATTCATTTACAGAAATCAGAAAATTTCTGATGTTATTGGATTTGCAGGTGGTGTACACCCCCTTAAGACGTAGCCTATGGCAACGTACACAGTGATGACGCCGTTCGCTGGGCTCTCTAGTCAGTGGAAAAACAAACAGGTTCTGAGAAGGTTCGCAAGTTGAACCAACTTTGAACCAGCACCAGTTCCGAACCAGTTCTTTTTTGGTGGAAAAGGGGTAATTGGTTCTTGCTGAAGCTCAAATGTGTTGCGTAACACGAGAATGATCATCATTGGTTCTTGCTGAAGCTCAAATGTGTTGTGTAACACGAGAATGAATCTCATTGGTTCTTGCTGAAGCTCAAATGTGTTGCGTAACACAAGAATGATCATCATTGGTTCTTGCTGAAGCTCAAACGTGCTGCGTAAAACGAGAATGAACTTGATTGGTTCTTGCTGAAGCTCAAATGTGTTGCGTAACACGAGAATGAACCTCATTGGTTCTTGCTGAAGCTCAAACGTGCTGCGTAAAACGAGAATGATCCTCATTGGTTCTTGCTGAAGCTCAAATGTGCTGCGTAACACGAGAGCGAACCTCATTGGTTCTTGCTGAAGCTCAAATGTGCTGCGTAAAACGAGAATGAACCTCATTGGTTCTTGCTGAAGCTCAAATGTGTTGCGTAACACGAGAATGAATCTCATTGGTTCTTGCTGAAGCTCAAATGTGTTGCGTAATACGAGAATGAACCTCATTGGTTCTTGCTGAAGCTCAAACGTGCTGCGTAACACGAGAATGATCCTCATTGGTTCTTGCTGAAGCTCAAACGTGCTGCGTAAAACGAGAATGAATCTCATTGGTTATTGCTGAAGCTCAAACGTGCTGCGTAACACTAGAATGATCATCATTGGTTCTTGCTGAAGCTCAAACGTGCTGCGTAAAACGAGAATGAACCTCATTGGTTCTTGCTGAAGCTCAAATGTGTTGCGTAACAAGAATGAACCTCATTGGTTATTGCTGAAGCTCAAACGTGCTGCGTAACACTAGAATGATCATCATTGGTTCTTGCTGAAGCTCAAACGTGCTGCGTAAAACGAGAAGGATCATCATTGGTTCTTGCTGAAGCTCAAATGTGTTGCGTAACAAGAATGAACCTCATTGGTTCTTGCTGAAGCTCATACGTTCTGCGTAACACGAGAATGATCATCATTGGTTCTTGCTGAAGCTCAAACGTGCTGCGTAAAACGAGAAGGATCATCATTGGTTCTTGCTGAAGCTCAAACGTGCTGCTTAACAGGAGAATGAACCTCATTGGTTCTTGCTGAAGCTCAAACGTGCTGCGTAACACGAGAATGAACCTCATTGTTTCTTGCTGAAGCTCAAACATGCTGCGTAACACGAGAATGATCATCATTGGTTCTTGCTGAAGCTCAAACATGCTGCGTAAAACGAGAATGAACCTCATTGGTTCTTGCTGAAGCTCAAACGTGCTGCGTAAAACGAGAATGATCATCATTGGTTCTTGCTGAAGCTCAAACGTGCTGCGTAAAACGAGAAGGATCATCATTGGTTCTTGCTGAAGCTCAAATGTGTTGCGTAACAAGAATGAACCTCATTGGTTCTTGCTGAAGCTCATACGTTCTGCGTAACACGAGAATGATCATCATTGGTTCTTGCTGAAGCTCAAACGTGCTGCGTAAAATGAGAATGAACCTCATTGGTTCTTGCTGAAGCTCAAACATGCTGCGTAAAACGAGAATGATCATCATTGGTTCTTGCTGAAGCTCAAACATGCTGCGTAAAACGAGAATTAACCTCATTGGTTCTTGCTGAAGCTCAAACGAGCTGCCTAACACGAGAATGAACCTCATTGGTTCTTGCTGAAGCTCAAACGTGCTGCATAAAACGAGAATTAACCTCATTGGTTCTTGCTGAAGCTCAAACGAGCTGCCTAACACGAGAATGAACCTCATTGGTTCTTGCTGAAGCTCAAACGAGCTGCGTAACACGAGAATGAACCTCATTGGTTCTTGCTGAAGCTCAAACGTGCTGCGTAAAACGAGAAGGATCATCATTGGTTCTTGCTGAAGCTCAAATGTGTTGCGTAACAAGAATGAACCTCATTGGTTCTTGCTGAAGCTCATACGTTCTGCGTAACACGAGAATGATCATCATTGGTTCTTGCTGAAGCTCAAACGTGCTGCGTAAAACGAGAAGGATCATCATTGGTTCTTGCTGAAGCTCAAACATGCTGCGTAAAACGAGAATGAACCTCATTGGTTCTTGCTGAAGCTCAAACGTGCTGCGTAAAATGAGAATGAACCTCATTGGTTCTTGCTGAAGCTCAAACATGCTGCGTAACACGAGAATGATCATCATTGGTTCTTGCTGAAGCTCAAACATGCTGCGTAAAACGAGAATTAACCTCATTGGTTCTTGCTGAAGCTCAAACGAGCTGCCTAACACGAGAATGAACCTCATTGGTTCTTGCTGAAGCTCAAACGTGCTGCATAAAATGAGAATTAACCTCATTGGTTCTTGCTGAAGCTCAAACGAGCTGCCTAACACGAGAATGATCATCATTGGTTCTTGCTGAAGCTCAAACATGCTGCGTAACACGAGAATGATCATCATTGGTTCTTGCTGAAGCTCAAACATGCTGCGTAAAACGAGAATTAACCTCATTGGTTCTTGCTGAAGCTCAAACGAGCTGCCTAACACGAGAATGAACCTCATTGGTTCTTGCTGAAGCTCAAACGAGCTGCCTAACACGAGAATGATCATCATTGGTTCTTGCTGAAGCTCAAACATGCTGCGTAAAACGAGAATTAACCTCATTGGTTCTTGCTGAAGCTCAAACGAGCTGCCTAACACGAGAATGATCATCATTGGTTCTTGCTGAAGCTCAAACATGCTGCGTAAAACGAGAATTAACCTCATTGGTTCTTGCTGAAGCTCAAACGTGCTGCGTAACACCAGAATGAATCTCATTGGCTCTTGCACGTCAAGCAAACATGTGACTGATGTATGAGTCGATCAATAAAATAAGATTAAGTTAATCAAAAACAATAAAAACAATAACTTTTTTGTGCATTTTTAGCAGCGCAGGTAAAAATCTGATCCGTCTCGACTGGGCCAGTGGAGAAACCCTTAGCGCTGCACCCTGATATATTAAAGGCAAAGCTAAATGTGACAATTATTACCATGGGTTTATGTGAAGATTGTTTTACGTTCACTTAAATTAAAAGTTGTTATATATTTTTTTTAAAGCCTATTAAATAAAAAATAAATAAAAAGATAGCTTTCAATTATAGTGTTGAATCGCTATAATTGATGTCCAAAAAAAAAAGATGCCATTAAACAAATATTTTAAAATACTGTATTTATGTTAATTCTTCATTATTTTGACGATTTAATTTGAAAGTATTACCATGTAAAAATATATTAAAAACTTTAATGCTAGGTGCGATTAATTGCAATTGATTACAGAAAAATTTACAGATTAATTAATGACTTTTTTTTTAATCTATTGACAGCACTAATGTGTATATATATACATATATCATTAACTTTTCCGCCTCTTCTCTTTTTCTGTAATTTCTCAATTGTGAATAATCGTGATTATAATTTTGCTGTGCGCTTGCTGAACTTTTTCCTGCTCCCAGTCGTCCACTAAAACATAACATGCAGTTTATTTGATCAACGAAAGCCCTTAAACATTGTAAACCTGCTTTCTAAGATCCCGAGAAACAGCTGACACATTTACAGCTGAATCCCGACAATCCCAAAATAGCCAGTTATTGATCTATTGAACGGCAGACAATCTCTCTCTCTCTCTCTCTCTCTCTCTCTCTCTCTCGCTCTCCCTCTCTCTCGCTCTCCCTCTCTCTCTCTCTCTCTCTCGCTCTCGCTCTCCCTCGCTCTCCCTCTCTCTCTGTTTCTCTCTCTCTCTCTCTCACTATCCCTCTCTCTCTCTGTCTCTCTCTGTCTCTCTCTCTCTCTCTCTCTCTCTCTCTCTCTCTCTCTCTTTCATTCGTCCTCTCACTCTGACCGATTTTTCCATTCTCCCCCCCCCCCTGTCATTAGTTGCCATGGTGACGTCTCCGTGGCATTATTGTGGAGCGGTGGGTGTGTATTGTTCACTTGCATGAAAGACGGAGGGGGGATTTGGGGACAGAAAGAGGGGGAGGAGAGCGGATGAGACTCACCGCCTTCCCTCACACTCCTCAGACGTGGAGCCCGAGTGTGTTTGTGTGAGAGTGTGTGTGGAGAACACTGCCGGTGAGTGCTGCTCATCTTCTTCATGTTTATGTGTTTGTGTTCTGATGCTGTGTGTGTGTGTGTGTGTGTGTGTGTGTCTCAAGCCTGTTGAAATATACATGCTCACCTTTCATGCTTTATTGAGAGATTTGTGCCGGGCTGATGTTGCACTGCTTCATCCGGGAGGATTTTTTCCCCTTTTTTTCCTGCTGTTTTAATAAGTTGCGACACCTTTCGTTACACACTTTTAGGTTTATACTCTATATATAATGCTCGTACTGATCCTGGGTTTTCTCCGCTCTGTCACTGATGGAGTTTTGCTTCCACTGTCGCCTCTGGCTTTTGTCTTGCTTAGTTGGGGACATTTAATTTAATATTCAACAATATTATTGATCTCCTGCATTGACACTATTATATGAAAACTGGACGATGACATCACGGTTTTCTCCAGAACGGCTGTATAGTATATAAACTAAATTAATAACTTTTTTACATCAAAAATGTCACATCACTGAACTTACTTGAGCTGGACTGAGACGCTATTCTCTTCTGGAGACAAACTTTGTTGCAGTATTTTCCTGTTATCTCTGTAAAGCTGCTTTAAAACACTCTGAGTTGTTGTATAAAGTGCTGTATAAATGAATGTGACTTGACTTGACACACTTTCTTCAGTGATACTGTAATAATGCTCGATTCCAAAGATTTTCGAAGGGTTTTCTCGCCACTCAGTCCCGAGACTTTAGGGTGCATGAGGTCCTCTGACCACCCAGAACTCCCTAGCGACGCCCTAGCAACCACACAAAACCCGAGTGACCTCAGAACACCTTAGTCCCGCCCACAATGCCCTTGTGTTGTGGCTGCCACTTTTGCACTGGCAAAACCACTGTTTCACTGCAGAAAATGTAGGGAAATCGTGTTGTGTGTTTGATTCTAAGAAAGGATGAGTTACTACAAGTCCTTTACAAGTCTTGAACTCAGTTGTAACTCAAGATTATAAAAGTCTCGAGGCTTTATCACACTGGACATTTCTTTTGCATGTGTTTTATAATGTGTGTGGCTTTGAGACGATGCTGTTGTTCGCAGGATACACACACACACACACACACACACACACACACACACACACACACACACACACACACAGTCCCACTCGGATCTCGTTTAAGAAAAAAAAGACCATTTGGTAAAGAGAAACATGGTCAGATTGTTGGACATCGCAGCTCTGTTTACTGAACTAACTCTGTTCACTGCAAAGTCTGTGGCAACACACATGTGTCCTGAATCACTGTCCCAGAATGCACTGCGCTGAGATTGATGTCAATTATACGTAGAATTATCTATACAGATAGTGTATTTATATCTTGTTCATTTACTGTATTTAGCCTAGTATTTAAAAGATTGTGTGAGTGTGTCTAAGTGTGTGTGTGTGTGTAAGTGAGTGAGTGTGAGCGTGTGTGTGTGTGTGTGTGTGTGTGTGTGTGTGTGTGTGTGTGTGTGAGAGGGAGTGTAAACGTGAGTGTGAGTGTGTGTGTGTGTGTGAGAGAGTGAGTGAGTGTAAATGTGAGAGAGAGAGAGAGAGAGAGAGAAAGAGAGTGTGTGTGTGTGTGAGAGAGAGAGAGAGAGAGAGAGAGAGAGAGTGTATGTGTTTTTGTAAATATGTCCATTTAGTTTTCATCAAGTTTTTAAGAATACAGTTAACATGTTTTTAAGTAACCTTGATGTCCGCTCACTTCACTGATACTGATCATTACACACACACACACACACACACACACACACACACACACACACACACACACACACTGATCATTACACACATACACACACACAGATCATTACACACACACAGGTTTGACGGATGTCACAGATTCCGGCTGTGATCGATCTGTTGTCATAGCAACACTCATGTCGGTCATGGACTGGCTCTGAAATGCACACAGTGTGTGAACAACACTCGCTCTCTGTGAATGTGTGTGTGTGTGTGTGTGTGTGTGTGTGTGTGTGTTTGGACCAGAGTGTGATTCTTCACTTTCAGACACTTTTGTCTGCTTGAAAATGAAACCACCAAATTCTACACAGCCGCACATTTACACGCCGCACACAGCTCTCTAGAGTCCAGTGCATTCGCTGCAGTACAAGTTATAATTTGATGGAAAACATGGATGTGAAAATATTTTTATTTTTTTATTTTACTTCAACATGTAAATGATTGTAAAAAAAAGAAAAAATTATAAAAAAAAAAGAAAAATTCTAGGATCTGTAATTAAGGCTGAATGTAAAACTATAACACAGAATTTGTGTTAATAGTCACAGGTTTGACAGATCATGATGAGGACTGTCGCACTGAAGTTATACATTTTATTGCTTAACAATGTCAATCTAATAGCGTATATGTTCACTAGCTAAATCTGTGTTGTTTTGCTAGCTGATGAAAATATGAGAGGAAAATAAAAGACTGTCCATAAAATCATGTGGACTTTCCATCTATACATAGGCATAACAACATATCCATACATGACATTAGTAAGAGAGTGTGTGTGTGTGTGTGTGTGTGTGTGTGTGTGTGTGTGTGTGTGTGTGTGTGTGTGTGTCCCGGGGCGTTGTGCTGTGTGTGTGTGTGTGTGTGTGTGTGTGTGTGTGTGTGTCCCGGGGCGTTGTGCAGTGTATCACTCCTGTATTCCTCACAGAGGTGTAGTCAGGACACACACACACACACACACACACACACACACACTGGGCCGGACAGATGGCACTATATCTTTCTTCATCTCACTGCTGACCCATTTCCCTCTGTGTTCGCCTAGTATGTGCGTGTGGCAGCTGATGGTGGTCTGTTTCCACGCCTTACCGGCAGAAACACACACACACACACACACACACACACACACACACAAGCTGGTAGATGTTGCTGGGGATTATGGGGTTATGAGCTGCTCATTATCGAGTGGCATATTGTGCATGATGGCCTACAGCCACTGTTCCCTGGAGAGTCCGCAGCGTTTCTGCCTTTTCCTCTTCCTCTCCCACTGTCCACATCCTGATGTGTGTGTGCAGTTTATGTATCAGCATGCAACACCCATGTTTAATGTGATTTCTGGATTCCTGTAGTTCAAACAGTGCATCACGCCACTCACAACGCCAAAGTCATGGGTTCGATACCCAGGAAAAGATCACCATATCGGTGATATATGTTAATTTTTAAAGTTATCGTTATCGGCCCGATAAGAAAATTTGTCCCGATATATTAAAGCCGATAAATAATGTATTATTTCCTTCAGCTGAGACACTTCAGATGTTCACTGTTCATCATGATGGTGTTGAATTGCTTGAAATATGATTGGAGAAAAAAGGAAAATACAGTTCAGTGCAACATGTGCAGCGCAAGTCTGTCATATCGGCTACATAACATTATCATGAGAACATCATAATTGTTGAACGTCATTATAATCGTGTGTTTGAGACGTGGATTTAACGGTGAGACTTTTGTTTTTGTAATCACACTCTCAAAAATTCTATACAAATTTGGATTTTTAAAACCTTAAAACCACTAATGCCATGTAACGAGTGAGTAGGAATGAGTAAGAGTTAACAGATGAAATAACTACTAATTGTAAAATATAATTGAACTATACTCCACAGTCATGAATCCTAAAACAAGCTATAAGAGGCATTGGCATAGCAATACCAGTGTTTCCCACAGGATTTCTGGTAAATCTGTGGTGAGTGTGCCTCTGTCCCTCTCGGGGAGTTCGGGGGCAGATGTGGAAATAATGCGTAACTGGGTAGTGGGTTCCTACACTCACGGCCTAAGTGTTCTGGAAGTAGGCTAGTTCTGCTTACCGCAGTTCTCCACACTCACTCATCTCTCTCCTGATCCTCCTCACCATCCACATCAGACACTTGAAGGGCCTGTTTCTTTTTTACACACTATTTCTCTCCACATTCCTTGCATTTCTTCTCCATCTGTCTGACTATGTTGATAGATACACACTGACACTGCACATTCGCTCAGAGCCCAGAGGGGGAGGTGTTTAAAGATGTGATTGGACCAGCCCAGTGTCAATCAAGATAAGAACCAATGGGCCGCTGATCTACGTGTTTCATGGGCTGGTCTGTGAAAAAACACAGACTTTTTTTGTCCAATTGCATTACACCAGCACAAAGATCCCAGCGCCACCAATTAAGCAAAACAAAACTAAATGAATGGGCCGCCGATGTACAAGTTTTATTGGCCGTTCAGACAAAAAAAGAAAAAATCTATCTATCTATATCTAATGTATATATTAAAATATCCCTCTCTCTCTCTCTCTCTCTCTCTATATATATATATATATATATATATATGTATGTGTGTGTGTGTGTATATATATATTTATATATATATATATATATTTATTTATTTCATTTTATTTTATTTTATTTTATAAAAAAATATATTTTAAGTACGAGATGTATCGGCCCAAAAAGCATGTCGGCCCACCGGGTCTGCCCGGTCTGCCCGATGGCCTGGTTGTGAAAAATGTTCATATCGGTGCATCCCTAAATGTAATTGTCACCAGCGGTTGAGACAAAAAGGAAAATAAAAAAGCAAAATCTATTTGTAAACGGTATCTTTAATCAAAAATACACTTAGGTACACACTTTTCAGGATTTTAGTCAACAAAACCACTGTAAGTGGCCCACAGTGGAGCCGATGGAGGGAGGAACCTTGGTGGAGAGGCAAGGCGGAACGGAAGAGCCAAAGAAACCAGATGACACCGAAGGTGGAGCTGTAAGGACGACGGACTCAGGTGGAGCCAAGTGAGCGAGTAGTCAAGGTGGAGCCTTAAGGACGACGGTCTCAGGTGGAGCCGAGGGAGCGAGGAGTCAAAGTGAAGTCGTAAGGACGACGCACTCAGGTGGAGCAGAGTGAGCGAGGAGTCAAAGTGAAGCCGTAAGAACGACAGTCTTGGGTGAAGCGGAGGGAGCGAGGAGTCAGGTGGAGCCGAGGGAGTGAGGAGTCAAAGTGGAGCCGTAAGGACGACGGACTCAGATGGAGCCGAGGGAGTGAGGAGTCAAAGTGGAGCCGTAAGAACGA
The DNA here is from genome assembly GCA_021554675.1 of Leuciscus idus. Lineage (NCBI taxonomy): Eukaryota > Metazoa > Chordata > Actinopteri > Cypriniformes > Leuciscidae > Leuciscus > Leuciscus idus. The sequence continues at coordinate 2,716,076 of CM038639.1, read as the reverse complement.
CGGACTCAGGTGGAGCCGAGTGAGCGAGGAGTTAAAGTGGAGCTGTAAGGACGACGCACTCAAGTGGAGCAGAGTGAGCGTGGAGTCAAAGTGGAGACGTAAGGACGACGGTCTTAGGTGAAGGCTGAGGGAGCGAGGAGTCAAAGTGGAGCCATAAGGACGACAGTCTAAGGTGGAGCCGAGGGAGCGAGGAGTCAAGGTAGAGCCGTAAGGATGACAGCTCAGGTGGAGCCGAGAGAGAGAGGAGTCAAGGTGATGCCGTAAGGATGATGGTCTCAGGTTGAGCCAGGGGAGTGAAGAGTCAAGGTGGAGCCGTAAGGACAGCGGTCTCAGGTGAAGCCGAGGGAGCGAGGAGTCAAGGTGGAGCCGTAAGGACGACTGTCCCAGGTGGAGCCGAGGGAGTGAGGAGGCAAGGTGGA
>CM038639.1:2705657-2710657 GCA_021554675.1 Leuciscus idus | reverse complement strand
CTGAAAACAATATAGACTAAAAGATCAATTCATGGGATTTAAGAAGAAATATCGGACGGTGCTTCAAAATAAAAATCGGTTAAAATCGAGAAATCTAATTTCTTCGTCCGATTCTGGTCAAATCCGTCTCGTCACATACACATTAATGCTTTGTGTTATTTTGTAGATTTGTACTCCTGTGGATCTGCAGAGCAGCCTCAGAAGAAGAAGACCCCGCCCCCTCCCAGGCCATGCCCCGCCCATCTCACCAAGAGGCCACACCCCCTTCCCGTAGCCACGCCCCTGAAGCCCAGAGCACAGAAACCACACGGTATTAAACACGTTTTCCAGTCATTCTCACCAGCAGTCCTGCAACCAATCAATGATTCCTTTCCTTCATCCCACTGCTAGTTCTTCAGCATAAACGTGTGTTTGCAACATGTGTGTGAAATATTTTTGTGGCTTTCACTTATAGTGCAAAACAGACAGAGGAAGGAAGTGCAGACTTAGACTCTGCTTCCTGAATTCAGCTCGACTTTATGAATTGCATCATTAACATTATATTTCATGAGTTCTAACATTCACACGCAACTAATCTACAAACACTTAAACTAATTCTCATTCGAAGCATTTTATCTGCTCATGCACGCACACACTTCATCTTCTCGACCCTGTTGTGTGTGTGTGTGTGTGTGTGTGTGTGTGTATCGCAGTAACCACAGCACTTTTCGAATGCTCATCTCCACTTCCTGTTCTCGCTTCAGGAAGCTGCAGTTTCTCGGACAGCTGAAGGCTTTCCATCTTTCTTTTTTACGCTTAACTGGTTTTCGATTGCTTGTTTGCATGCGACTCTCCTGGATTCGGAGCGCTGGGAATGGAGGATCTGGAGTGTGATCGAGTGTGTCTGAGTGTGTTCTCTGTGTGTGTGTCTCTCAGTGCCCCCTAAACCTGTGCACCTGCGACCCGTTCCCCGAGCCGGGCCGAGTGTGGGCCGGATCATCCGCAGAAACTCCAGGTACAAGATCTAACTAATGACAAGAGTCGCTTTACAATAATGTGCATTAGTTTACATTAGTTAACTAACATTGTTAACATGAACTAAGAATGAACAATACTTATACAGCATTTATTAATCTTAGTTAATATTAATTTCAACATTTACTAATACATTATTAAAATCAAAGGTTGTATTTGTTAACATTACTGTGAACTAACATGAACAAACAATGAACAGCTGTATTTTTATTAACTAACATTAAAAAATATTAACTAATACAGTAACAAATGTATTGCTCATTGTTAGTTCATGTTAGTTAATACTTTAATGTTACTAATGAACCTTATTGTAAAGTGTTGCCGAAGTGTCTTTTCTCTACTATCATTTAAAGTGATCATTTGGTGCAGTGCACACATGCATGTTCTCACATTGCACTTGTATTTTAAAACTACATGCATTTCGCTTCTGTTGATATCTTAATATTAATGGATTTGTATATATTCTCTAAATGTATCTTGTTTTCTTTTGCTTTTTTGTAAAATGTAAAATTCGAATTAACTTATTAAAAGTGCAAAAAAACAAAATCAAGCCGTAGTGTTTTACAAATACAGCGTCAGCACAATAAGCTCAAACACTGTGTGTTTAAAGTCACTAATATAAAGTGTGTAGAACATGTAGATATTACACTGTGTGTTTAAAGTCACTAATATAAAATGTGTAGAACATGTAGATATTACACTGTGTGTTTAACTTTCCCATAAGGCTCAGTATTTCCCTGTGTGGAGTTTTCGGTCTGCCTTTTGAACTGATAGATCTGATGACGAATCTATTGTCTTCTGTAGCTGGACTAAACTCGTTTCATAACTGATGAGCTTTACACAGTCACTGAACTGCATTAGTCTGAGTAATAACACTGTCGTTCCTCTAGAGCTGCTTTACGGCATATTTGATGTTTTCATCATCGATTCTGTTCTTTCTGTGCTGTGTAAAGCTGACTTGACTTGAGTTTATTGTCACATACTTAAGTTACTTCAGTCAGTCAGAATACTGTAGACTGTTACCAATATATGAATAATAAAAGCCTCATCTGTACACACTGTAAAGGATGAACAGAGGCTGTTTGCATGTACTCGCATGACACTGTAAATGCCTTTATAAAGGGAATCATTACAGGGTAGGGCTGCAGTATTATTATGACTAATCATTATTGTTGATTATCGCTCTTCATTATTGTTGATTATCGCTCTAAAATGTTTTATGAGTTAGTCACGCACTGAACAAAAACTTGTTTTCAGTGGATTTCATCTGAATCTAACTGCCTCTGATTGGTCGATGCCTTCATATGCTCATGCACTGATTGGTTAAAACACAACGCTGAAAAAAACATGCAACGTAAGCATGAACATGATTCACATTAATCACATTACTTTATCTTGATTGTGCAAAGCCATCTTTGCCTCCTTATCTTGCATTTGAGGGCTTTTTTGTTCATTTTAGTGGCTTTTCTTGTATATAAATACATTTCCATTTTCATTTACACAATCAATCTATTAATTATAATCAATCTATTTTATACAATCAATCTATTTTAATAAAAAAAAATACATAAAATGTTGCATGTTTGTTGGGTAACACTTTACAGTTAGGTTATATTTCTTAACATAAGTTAAATATATTAGTTAACATGAACTAACACACTGAAGCTTTTATTAATCTGAGTTAATGTAATTTCAAGATTTACTAATACATTATTAATCTCAAAAGTTGTATCTGTTAATATTATTTAAAGGACTTGAGCTGACATGGGCTAACAATGAACAGTTTTTATTACCGGTAATAACGTTTACAAAGATGAATAAATACCATAACAAATGTATTGATCATTGTTAGTTTAAGTTAGTAAATGCATTAACCGGACTAACTAACAGGAGTGTGTGAAGTCTTACGGCTTGTTCACACCAACAACAATAACTATAAAACTGTATTAGGTAACACTTTATTTGACAGTGTCCCTGTTACACATCTTACATCCACTTACTATAGGACAAACAGTAAATAATGCTATATAACAAGCAACTAACCCTCAACCAAACCCTAACCCTGGACTGCTGTTTATTAATATTACTCGGTACTTATTTGTAGAATTACACTGTAACAAGAGCACCTTAAAATAAAGGGTTACACTTTATTTTAAGGTGTCTGTGTTGCAGTGTAATTATACATTTAAGTACTGTGTAATATTAATGAACTGAATGTACTTACTATAAGATTAGGGTTTGGTTGAGGGTTAATTGCATGTAATTATGCATAATTGACTGTCATTACTATGATAAGTATATATTATAGTTCCCACAACAAACACGTGCAGTTTTGTCATCTGTCACTTTAAATACTCAAGCTCGTTAAAGCAGGATGGATTCTGATTGGCTATTGTTTGTTTTTCCTAAAAACATTTGTTAAGATACAAAAAAAATAGCTTTTGCATTGTCTAGACTGTTATTGTCCCTTTATCTTTCAAGGTTTCCGGTTCTGGGTGTCCAGCGAAGGAACGACATGGATCCTCCGGCCGCACAGGATTCTGGGGATTTTGGCTCTGCGGAAGGACTTGTGTTTAAACCCAGTGAAATCTCAGAGCTTTTGGGCTTGTCCAGCGTAAACTCCTTCCAAACGGACTCTGTGAATGACGTCGAAATTGCAGACGGACTTCAAAAAGAGCATCAGACACTTTCCAGCGGTGGACTGGAGGATAATCACGAGGCAACGGAGCCGGTGCAGAATCCCGAATCCAACGGGAAGATCCCGAATCGGGACAGTGGGATCGACAGTCCCTCGTGCGGGACGGAGGGCGAGGGCTTCCACAACGAGGACCGCATCGAGGAGGAGGAGGACCGGAACGACAGCATCGACACACACACCGAGAGCATGTGTCCCGAGGGAAGCAAACGGGATTCGACACCGGATGAAGACAGTGATCTGGATGAGGGGAACGAGGAAGATCCCGAGAGCCTGGAACTCAGAGTAAGAGCACAGATGCACATCTTTAGTTTTGTTTGGGGAGTTTTTCCCATATAATCACTTTATTTGATGTTTCATCCATCGGTTTTAATCCACATGTCATTTAAAGTCTCCCTGTAGTCGATCATTTCATCCCTTAAAACTCAACTTTGATCACCAAAATGACATATTTAAACTTTTTTTTTTCCTTCGTCAAGCCCTAAAATATCTTGAATGTAACTCGACACCCTCGCCTCATTTAGTATGTGCGGATCTATGAATATGCAAATGAGCCCCGCCTCCACTCACTCACTCAGCTCAGAGATTCACTGGTTGACAATCACACGTTGATCTGATTGGTTACAAGGTAGTTTGTGACGTCAGAAACACCAGCGATTTCAAAGCGTGTGTTTGAGACTCTTTGGTTCACTGCAGTTTTAAGGAGGAAATACTCAGCAATTACACATGGTTTGTCTTAAAGCATATTAAAAACACCACATAGACACATAAACAACATTAAAAACTGAAAATTCCCTTTATAAATCCCAGTTAGCGGAAATTGTGCGCACATGCGTCTCCTTCCTGAAATAACCATGAGCTTACAACCCCTCGTTTTACTATGCATATCCTCATCTGCATATCATTTGCATATGCATATTCATCCACGTGTTCCCATGTTTAACGGTACAAGACATTAGGAAAATATGAGATACGGATGTGCGTCACATTACATTACATTACATTACTAAAAATAATTTAGTAGCCGATCCTGTGTACGCCACGTTTATAAATGAGACCTCGGGTAATTTTCTGCCAAGACATTATCATTAATTTTACAAACATTTGCAATGCAGAGTGTAATTCAAAATACGGGTAAAACACCTGCAAAAAATATTAATACAGTTCATTTTTAGTGTCCGACCTCAAACATGAGTCACCTCACTTCTGATCTCAGTTTGATGATGTGTGTGAAATAAGTGACGCACACACACATAACTGGGTAAAAGTCAAACATTTTTAGCGCTTTAAT
>CM038639.1:2690657-2700657 GCA_021554675.1 Leuciscus idus | reverse complement strand
AAGATATAATATATAGTCTATATCCTTAAACCAAATCAAATTAATAATCAAGCCACATGTCATCAGCAGTTTGATGTTAAGCGTCGTTCTGGAAGAGACTGTAGATTTACAACACACACACACACACACACACACACACACACACACACACACACACACACGTTTAAGCCAGTGGATGTTGTTGTGTTGCCGGGTGTGGCCTTACTGCTGTGTGTACTGTATATCTTTGTCTGTGTGAGTGTGTGTGTGTGTGTGTGTTTATATGTGTCTGTGTGAGATTGTGTCTTTGTTGGTGTGTGTGTGTGTGTGTGTGTGTGTGTGTGTGTGTGTGTGTGTGTGTGTGTGTGTGTGTGTGTGTGTGTGTGTGTGTGTCTTTGTGTGTGCGTCTGTGTCTCTGTGTCTGTGTGTGTGTATATCTTTGTGTATATCTTTGTCTGTGTGTGTGTGTGTGTGTGTGTGTGTGTGTGTGTGTGTGTGTGTGTGTGTGTGTGTGCGCGTGTGCGCGTGTGTGTTGAGAGATACAGCAAAAACACCCAATTTTTATCTGTGTTAATAAAGCCACACTGTCACAATGATGGACAGTGTTTACAGTTGATCTTTCCTGTCAGGCTTCAGTGGTAAAACACCGGCTGATTCGGACACACACACACACACACACACACACACACACACACACACACACACACACTTACAGGCTTCAGTGGTAAAACACCGGCTGATTCGGTCATTTAAAGGCAGTGTCAGTTGTGTGTTGTGTATTGTGTTGTGTGTTAGTTGAGTGTGTGAGTATGTGTTGTGTTAGTTGAGTGTGTGAGTATTTGTTGTGTTAGTTGAGTGTGTGTGTTAGTTGAGTGTGTGTGTTAGTTGTGTGTTAGTTGAGTGTGTGTGTGTGTGTCTTGTGTGTTGGTTGAGTGTGTGAGTATGTGTTGTGTTAGTTGAGTGTGTGTGTGTGTGTGTGTGTTAGTTGAGTGAGTGAGTGAGTGAGTGAGTGTGTGTGTGTGTGTGTGTGTGTGTGTGTGTGTGTGTGTGTGTGTGTGTGTGTGTGTTAGTTGAGTGTGTGAGTGTGAGTGTGTGTGTGTGTGTGTATAGTGAATGTCTCTGTAAAGCAGATCCTGAAGACTCTTTTCCTCGCTTGTTTCTTTCAATGATTCTAGAAGAGGTTTCTGGAGTGTTTTTGTTGAATGCTTGAGTACAGACTTTTCTTCTAGTACTGGGAAAACTTTGTGTAAGTATTGTGTCATTAAAGCTGCAGTCCGTAACTTTTTTGGGTTAAAAATGATCCAAAATAAATGTTTGAGCAAGTACATCACCAGCCAGTGTTCAGACCTCTCTGCTTGCCGTCGCTCCATTCACAGCGGTGAGCTCGTAATAATGTGTTTAACTCCAGCGGTACTGGTGGATCTCAGCGGGAAATTCGAGTATGTCTTTGCGTCATTAGGTCACATCTGTCCACATACAGTCACATCTGTCCACATACAGTCACATCTGTCCACATACGGTCACATCTGTCCACATACAGTCACATCTGTCCACATACGGTCACATCTGTCCACATACAGTCACATCTGTCCACATACGGTCACATCTGTCCACATACAGCCACATCTGTCCACATACGGTCACATCTGTCCACATACAGTCACATCTGTCCACATACGGTCACATCTGTCCACATACAGTCACATCTGTCCACATACAGCCACATACAGTCACATCTGTCCACATACAGTCACATCTGTCCACATACAGTCACATCTGCACACATACGGTCACATCTGTCCACATACGGTCACATCTGTCCACATACAGCCACATACAGTCACATCTGTCCACATACAGTCACATCTGTCCACATACAGTCACATCTGTCCACATACAGTCACATCTGTCCACATACAGTCACATCTGTCCACATACGGTCACATCTGTCCACATACAGTCACATCTGTCCACATACAGCCACATACAGTCACATCTGTACACATACAGCCACATACAGTCACATCTGTCCACATACGGTCACATCTGTCCACATACAGTCACATCTGTCCACATACAGCCACATACAGTCACATCTGTACACATACGGTCACATCTGTCCACATACAGTCACATCTGTCCACATACAGTCACATCTGTCCACATACAGTCACATCTGTCCACATACAGTCACATCTGTCCACATACAGCCACATACAGTCACATCTGTCCACATACAGCCACATACAGTCACATCTGTACACATACAGCCACATACAGTCACATCTGTACACATACAGCCACATACAGTCACATCTGTACACATACGGTCACATCTGTCCACATACAGTCACATCTGTCCACATACAGTCACATCTGTCCACATACAGTCACATCTGTCCACATACAGCCACATACAGTCACATCTGTCCACATACAGTCACATCTGTCCACATACAGTCACATCTGTCCACATACGGTCACATCTGTCCACATACGGTCACATCTGTCCACATACGGTCACATCTGCCCACATACGGTCACATCTGCCCACATACAGTCACATCTGCCCACATACAGTCACATCTGTCCACATACAGTCACATCTGCACACATAGTCACATCTGCACACATAGTCACATCTGCACACATAGTCACATCTGCACACATACAGTCACATCTGCACACATACAGTCACATCTGCACACATACAGTCACATCTGCACACATACAGTCACATCTGCACACATACAGTCACATCTACACACATAGTCACATCTGCACACATAGTCACATCTGCACACATAGTCACATCTGCACACATACAGTCACATCTGTCCACATACAGTCACATCTGCACACATACAGTCACATCTGCACACATACAGTCACATCTGCCCACATACAGTCACATCTGCACACATACAGTCACATCTACACACATAGTCACATCTGCACACATAGTCACATCTGCACACATACAGTCACATCTGTCCACATACAGTCACATCTGCACACATACAGTCACATCTACACACATACAGTCACATCTACACACATAGTCACATCTGCACACATAGTCACATCTGCACACATACAGTCACATCTGTCCACATACAGTCACATCTGCACACATACAGTCACATCTGCACACATACAGTCACATCTACACACATAGTCACATCTGCACACATAGTCACATCTGCACACATACAGTCACATCTGTCCACATACAGTCACATCTGCACACATACAGTCACATCTGCACACATACAGTCACATCTGTCCACATACAGTCACATCTGTCCACATACAGTCACATCTGTCCACATAGTCACATCTGCACACATACAGTCACATCTGTCCACATACAGTCACATCTGTCCACATACAGTCACATCTGTCCACATACAGTCACATCTGCACACATAGTCACATCTGTCCACATACAGTCACATCTGTCCACATACAGTCACATCTGCACACATAGTCACATCTGTCCACATACAGTCACATCTGCACACATACAGTCACATCTGTCCACATACAGTCACATCTGTCCACATAGTCACATCTGCACACATACAGTCACATCTGCACACATACAGTCACATCTGTCCACATACAGTCACATCTGTCCACATACAGTCACATCTGCACACATAGTCACATCTGTCCACATACAGTCACATCTGTCCACATACAGTCACATCTGCACACATAGTCACATCTGTCCACATACAGTCACATCTGCACACATACAGTCACATCTACACACATAGTCACATCTCTCCACATACAGTCACATCTGTCCACATACAGTCACATCTGTCCACATACAGTCACATCTGTCCACATACAGTCACATCTGCACACATAGTCACATCTGTCCACATACAGTCACATCTGTCCACATACAGTCACATCTGCACACATACAGTCACATCTGCACACATAGTCACATCTGTCCACATACAGTCACATCTGCACACATACAGTCACATCTGTCCACATACAGTCACATCTGTCCACATACAGTCACATCTGTCCACATACAGTCACATCTGTCCACATACAGTCACATCTGTCCACATACAGTCACATCTGTCCACATACAGTCACATCTGCACACATAGTCACATCTGTCCACATACAGTCACATCTGCACACATACAGTCACATCTACACACATAGTCACATCTGTCCACATACAGTCACATCTGCACACATACAGTCACATCTGTCCACATACAGTCACATCTGTCCACATACAGTCACATCTGCACACATAGTCACATCTGTCCACATACAGTCACATCTGTCCACATACAGTCACATCTGTCCACATACAGTCACATCTGCACACATAGTCACATCTGTCCACATACAGTCACATCTGCACACAGTCACATCTGTCCACATACAGTCACATCTGTCCACATACAGTCACATCTGCCCACATACAGTCACATCTGCACACATAGTCACATCTGCACACATACAGTCACATCTGCACACATACAGTCACATACAGTCACATCTGTACACATACAGCCACATACAGTCACATCTGTCCACATACGGTCACATCTGTCCACATACAGTCACATCTGTCCACATACAGCCACATACAGTCACATCTGTACACATACGGTCACATCTGTCCACATACAGTCACATCTGTCCACATACAGTCACATACAGTCACATCTGTCCACATACGGTCACATCTGTCCACATACAGTCACATCTGTCCACATACAGTCACATCTGTCCACATACAGTCACATCTGTCCACATACAGCCACATACAGTCACATCTGTCCACATACAGCCACATACAGTCACATCTGTACACATACAGCCACATACAGTCACATCTGTCCACATACAGCCACATACAGTCACATCTGTCCACATACGGTCACATCTGTCCACATACAGTCACATCTGTCCACATACAGTCACATCTGTCCACATACAGTCACATCTGTCCACATACAGCCACATACAGTCACATCTGTCCACATACAGTCACATCTGTCCACATACAGTCACATCTGTCCACATACGGTCACATCTGTCCACATACGGTCACATCTGTCCACATACGGTCACATCTGCCCACATACGGTCACATCTGCCCACATACAGTCACATCTGCCCACATACAGTCACATCTGTCCACATACAGTCACATCTGCACACATAGTCACATCTGCACACATAGTCACATCTGCACACATACAGTCACATCTGCACACATACAGTCACATCTGCACACATACAGTCACATCTGCACACATACAGTCACATCTGCACACATACAGTCACATCTACACACATAGTCACATCTGCACACATAGTCACATCTGCACACATACAGTCACATCTGTCCACATACAGTCACATCTGCACACATACAGTCACATCTGCACACATACAGTCACATCTGCCCACATACAGTCACATCTGCACACATACAGTCACATCTACACACATAGTCACATCTGCACACATAGTCACATCTGCACACATACAGTCACATCTGTCCACATACAGTCACATCTGCACACATACAGTCACATCTACACACATACAGTCACATCTACACACATAGTCACATCTGCACACATAGTCACATCTGCACACATACAGTCACATCTGTCCACATACAGTCACATCTGCACACATACAGTCACATCTGCACACATACAGTCACATCTACACACATAGTCACATCTGCACACATAGTCACATCTGCACACATACAGTCACATCTGTCCACATAGTCACATCTGCACACATACAGTCACATCTGCACACATACAGTCACATCTGTCCACATACAGTCACATCTGTCCACATACAGTCACATCTGTCCACATAGTCACATCTGCACACATACAGTCACATCTGCACACATACAGTCACATCTGTCCACATACAGTCACATCTGTCCACATACAGTCACATCTGCACACATAGTCACATCTGTCCACATACAGTCACATCTGTCCACATACAGTCACATCTGCACACATAGTCACATCTGTCCACATACAGTCACATCTGCACACATACAGTCACATCTACACACATAGTCACATCTCTCCACATACAGTCACATCTGTCCACATACAGTCACATCTGTCCACATACAGTCACATCTGTCCACATACAGTCACATCTGTCCACATACAGTCACATCTGCACACATAGTCACATCTGTCCACATACAGTCACATCTGTCCACATACAGTCACATCTGCACACATACAGTCACATCTGCACACATAGTCACATCTGTCCACATACAGTCACATCTGCACACATACAGTCACATCTGTCCACATACAGTCACATCTGTCCACATACAGTCACATCTGTCCACATACAGTCACATCTGTCCACATACAGTCACATCTGTCCACATACAGTCACATCTGCACACATAGTCACATCTGTCCACATACAGTCACATCTGCACACATACAGTCACATCTACACACATAGTCACATCTGTCCACATACAGTCACATCTGCACACATACAGTCACATCTGTCCACATACAGTCACATCTGTCCACATACAGTCACATCTGCACACATAGTCACATCTGTCCACATACAGTCACATCTGTCCACATACAGTCACATCTGTCCACATACAGTCACATCTGCACACATAGTCACATCTGTCCACATACAGTCACATCTGCACACAGTCACATCTGTCCACATACAGTCACATCTGTCCACATACAGTCACATCTGCCCACATACAGTCACATCTGCACACATAGTCACATCTGTCCACATACAGTCACATCTGCACACATAGTCACATCTGCACACATACAGTCACATCTGTCCACATACAGTCACATCTGTCCACATACAGTCACATCTGTCCACATACAGTCACATCTGCACACATAGTCACATCTGCCCACATAGTCACATCTGCACACATACAGTCACATCTACACACATACAGTCACATCTGCACACATACAGTCACATCTGTCCACATACAGTCACATCTGTCCACATACAGTCACATCTGCACACATAGTCACATCTACACACATACAGTCACATCTGCACACATACAGTCACATCTGTCCACATACAGTCACATCTGCACACATACAGTCACATCTGCACACATACAGTCACATCTGTCCACATACAGTCACATCTGCACACATACAGTCACATCTACACACATACAGTCACATCTGTCCACATACAGTCACATCTGTACACATAGTCACATCTGTCCACATACAGTCACATCTGTCCACATACAGTCACATCTGTCCACATACAGTCACATCTGCCCACATACAGTCACATCTGCACACATACAGTCACATCTGTCCACATACAGTCACATCTGTCCACATACAGTCACATCTGCACACATACAGTCACATCTGCACACATACAGTCACATCTGCACACATACAGTCACATCTGTCCACATACAGTCACATCTGTACACATAGTCACATCTGTCCACATACAGTCACATCTGTCCACATACAGTCACATCTGCACACATACAGTCACATCTGTCCACATACAGTCACATCTGCACACATACAGTCACATCTGCACACATACAGTCACATCTACACACATAGTCACATCTGCACACATAGTCACATCTGCACACATACAGTCACATCTGCACACATACAGTCACATCTGCACACATACAGTCACATCTGTCCACATACAGTCACATCTGCCCACATACAGTCACATCTGTCCACATACAGTCACATCTGCCCACATACAGTCACATCTGCCCACATACAGTCACATCTGTCCACATACAGTCACATCTGTCCACATACAGTCACATCTGCACACATAGTCACATCTGCACACATACAGTCACATCTGCCCACATACAGTCACATCTGTCCACATACAGTCACATCTGCCCACATACAGTCACATCTGTCCACATACAGTCACATCTGTCCACATACAGTCACATCTGTCCACATAGTCACATCTGCACACATAGTCACATCTGTCCACATACAGTCACATCTGCACACATACAGTCACATCTGCACACATACAGTCACATCTGTCCACATACAGTCACATCTGCCCACATACAGTCACATCTGTCCACATACAGTCACATCTGCCCACATACAGTCACATCTGTCCACATACAGTCACATCTGTCCACATACAGTCACATCTGTCCACATACAGTCACATCTGTCCACATAGTCACATCTGTCCACATACAGTCACATCTGTCCACATACAGTCACATCTGTCCACATACAGTCACATCTGTCCACATACAGTCACATCTGCCCACATACAGTCACATCTGTCCACATACAGTCACATCTGAACACATACAGTCACAGTAAAACGTGAAAGACTTCGTACTTCGGAGAGGCTACAGAAAGAGAGACTGACACCGGCCCATGCGGAAACAAGGATAATATCGGAAGGGCAGTAAATGTCACGCAGTGCTGATGACGGTTTGATGTGATATGATAAAGCGATTGATAGATTTAATCAGCGTGATTTACTGCGATGCTTTTCCCCTTATCATTAGTTGCTCAGAACTAAAGTGGATGTTACTTGTTCAGAACATTTTCCGGTGAAAATTCTTATGTTGGTCAAACTTCCAAAAAGTAGAATCTGTGATTGCGAATCTTATCATTTCTGAAGGTATTTGGTGTTGCAATGAGTTGCTCTTAATATTTATGCATATTGCAATTTAAATATACTTTGAAATGTATTTGTAATAAAGGTTTGTTAAGATTCTAAATTCTCCCTCCTCTCTCTCTCTCTCTCCCCCCCCCCTCTCCCCCTCTCCCCCTCTCCCCCTCTCAGGGTTTGCAGTCTGAGTCTCAGAAGCTGTTGAATATTGCTAAAGAGTTGCTTCAAACAGAAGAAGCGTATGTGAAACGACTGAACCTGCTGGACCAGGTAACACACACACACACACACACACACACACACATCATTAGCTCTATTTCCTGTTTTATCTGCATGTGTTTGAGGATTCCGTTATTTGAGTTTCTCATTATGTACATCGAGATGGATTGTGCTCTTTTGTGCTCACACTCCTTCCTATTTCTGACACTTCCTCTCAGTCTATTTCCTCTCCAATCCATGATTTCTGATCTTGTGTCATAATGATTCCTCGGGGGAAAATTGACACTCATCCGTAAACACACAACAAACTGTGTGAAGTGATCTGTGTGTGTGATCTAACTGGGTGAAAACACACCAAAATGTAACAAAGTTACATCATTTGAATGTCTCTATCCTGCACTGTTAAAGCTTTGATTGGTAAATTGCTCATAGAAACCTTTCTGTGTGTGTGTGTGTGTGTGTGTGTGTGTGTGTGTGTGTGTGTCAGGTGTTCTGTGCCCGTCTGACAGAGGCTAGTATCCCTGCTGACGTCATCACAGGAATCTTCTCCAACATCTCCTGCATTCGCCTCTTTCACCAGCAGTTCCTCCTGCCGGAACTACAGACACGCATCACACAGGAGTGGTGAGACACACACACACTCACACACACACTCGCACGCACACACACACACACACACACACACACACACACACACACACTCTTGCACACATGCACACTCGCACGCACATGCACACTCACACACACACACACACACAGTATTACACACTCACACACACACTTGCATGCACACACACACACACTATTACACACATGCACACTCACACACACACTCGCACACACACACATGCACACACACACACACACACTATTACACACATGCACACTCGCACGCACACACACACACACACACACAATTTCAGTGTCATTAACAGGGCTGTGCACACCTATCGGTACAGCTAACCATCGCAATATTTTTTTCATGATAGTGTATCGATATTCCAACCTCTAGTATCGATACTTTTTAAAAAGATTATATTTTAAATGGATTTAAAATGATGTTACCATTTCAGTAAATCTCTCTGTGTGTCAA
>CM038639.1:2683157-2685657 GCA_021554675.1 Leuciscus idus | reverse complement strand
CAGAAGTAGTATGTCTGAATTCACAGTAGTCATAAAAGAGTAGGCTAAAATTACCCAGATTACCTACTACTTCCAGTGAGATTCTGAAGTGTGTATATGATGAACACTATCCCATGAGGCCACGGGAGAGGATTTATTCACTCATATAGGATTTATGAGTTTTCGGACGCAGCCACTGATTCATCCAGTGATGAAACAAGTGAAGTCTTTATGAGTGAGTCATTGAATCATTCACTCACACCTGTTTTTTATTTTTTTATTTATAATTAAAATGAATTTTAAAGCTGCCGTCGGCAACATTTTTTTGATCATATTCAGTGAAATCGACACTATAATCCGACAGAACAACATAAATAAGTTGGTTTTAGAAAAAACCCCGAGCTTCTAACTCCACCTGGAGCGTGTTATTTGTTTTGCAAAAATCCACCGCTCCCGCTTCATCAGGTCCAATCAGCGCAGGGGGGTGTGAGATCTGACTGTCAATCACAGGTCGTGCACACGCCACAGATCCCACTCCCCCCTCGCCATAGTCTTCATCTGAGACTTGTATCTCGCTTTCAAAACACTAACAAATCAAATAAGCTCATTTAGAGTGCTAAGTCCCCTCAATCTTCCAGGGTTGCCGACGGCAGCTTTAACAATATTTTTTAAATAGACTGCAGCAATTAACATTTTGTCAGAACCTCAGTAAATGACGTTATTTTGTGTAGTTCACAATCGCGGGAGAATCATGATCTCTTTTAAACAAATAGTTGTGATTCTCAATTTATCCACAATCGTGCAGCAGTTAAGCTGAAAAACAAGGGTATTTATTCACACATATACTGGTAAACTTCTGGTTCTGGTAAACTTCTCCTTGAAAGAATCTGCTCGTTTATTACAGCTTAACACGTTTATTAGATAATGAATACACAGAAGGATTATGTTGATGATGATGTTTCTGTTTTGACAGTTCAACAACATGGTGCTGTATTGTGTGCCCAAGCTGAGGCTGATGGGACAGAAGTTTAGCGTTCGAGAGCGCATCGATATCGCCGGGATGGAGGTACGACTCGTTCGTTCATTCAGCTGCATGTTCTCTTTTATGTTTTTGTACATATGTTAGTAATGTTCATAATCTTATATTATTTTTCTATATACTGCTTCTGCTGTTCAGATTATTCATATTAAATACCCATTCATATTTATTATCAACTGTATATATGTAAATAACTGCTAAAAATGCACTGCTGGTCAGACGCTAACTGTATTTCATTGCCTTGTACTGTAACATGTGCAATGACAATAAAGTTGAATCTTAATGTTATGTCTTCATCTTATCACATGCTGCTTTTCTCCAGGTTCAGGGAAACGTCAAGCAGAACGTCCCACACGCGTTCACCATCATCGGCAAACAGCGCTCGCTCGAACTGCAGGCCAGGTGAGGCCTAACCCTGAGGCCTAACCCCTAACCCCTAACCTCTAACCCCTAACCCCTAACCCAACACCCTGATATCATTCAGCATTATGACCGAATCTCAATATTCAGTCTGATGGTGTTCTTGCTGCTGAAATTTGACCTGTCGACCCCCTTTTTGATCATAGATCTGAACTTAAAGGATTAGTTCACTTCAGAATTAACATTTCCTGATAATTTACTCTCCTCCACTTCATCCGAGATGTTCATGTCTTTCTTTCTTCAGTCGAGAAGAAATGAAGGTTTTTGAGGAAAACGGTACAGGATGTTTCTCCATATAGTGTCTTCAATGGAGTCCAACGGGTCGAAGGTCCAAATGTGAGTTTCAGTGCAGCTTCAAAGTCTCGACACGATCCAGCCGAGGAATAATTGATTGATTGATTACTTTTTTATCCCCATGGGGAAATTTTGGTTGCTTGTGTTTCAACATGCGTACACAAAGAACCAACAATGTACATAAATATAAAAACACGAAAAACACCCAATAAAAAAAGAATCTTATCTAGCCAAACCATCAGTCATTTTCTACAAAAAAATAAACATTTATATACTTTTTAAACACAAATGCTGGTCTTGCACTAGCTGTGATGCGACACACATTACGTGATCACGTTGAAAGGTCACGTGTGTTCCCGTTCAGAAATGTAGGGAAGGGTGAAAAACTCGTCCCAAAACCGTCAAACATCGTTGTTTCACCTTTTATTTATTTAGTAAATGGCGTTTGATTTAGTCTTTGCATGTTCGGTTTGTAAACACTAGGTCTGTTCTTACGCCTATGTCACGCTTGACCTTTCAACAAGATTACGTAATGTGTGGTGCATTGCAGAGCTAGTGTATAAATAAAAAGTATATAAATGGTTATTTTGTTATAAAATGTCGGCTGGTTTGTCTAGATAAGACTCTTATTCCTCGGCTGGATCGGGTCGAGACTTTGAAGCTGCACTGAAACTCACATTTGGACCTTCAACCCGTTGGACTCCATTGAAGTCAGTATGGAGAAAAATCCTGGAATGTTTTCCTCAAAAACCTTCATTTCTTTTCTAC
>CM038639.1:2640657-2678157 GCA_021554675.1 Leuciscus idus | reverse complement strand
CTCTCTCGCTTCACGATGTCCAGCTGAACGGCTCTGAACATTACTCTGGACTGCAGGACCAACATCAGCTCTCGAGGAGAAACATTCGCTGTTGTGTGACTGTTAATGTAAAGGCTCAAGAACGACTGGCGTTCCTCTTCAAGCTCTCACCGTCGCCACACTTCCCTGTTTCTACTCTTCACACAGGTGGAGCCGATGAAAACTCTCACCTGCTTCCCTTTCATAGAGTTTGAGCCAGAGCCAGTATTATTAAAAGCCTTTAATGTGTATAAAAGCTGTCTTATAGCATATCAATGAATTAAAGATTATCTGGTCACTGGTGTTTATGTGAGACTTCATTTATCCAGTTATTTTAAATAAAATTAATGTACATTTATCTTAACTTTGGCATGCTTCCCCACAATTGGATATATTATATATAAAATGTATGCATGTATATATGTATGTATATGTATATATATATATATATATATATATATATACATATATGCAAATCGCTTTACATAAACAAATAAACCAAAAATAAATAAAAATACAACAATTGGATATATTTCTTCTTGATAAGACACAATGTACTTGAGATGAAGGTTTTCTTGGGTGGTACTGACTTCCTGTTAGAGGATTATACAGTCATTGTGAAAGTGTGTGCTGTGATGTGTTGTAACTCTATTTCATCACGTTCAGTAGAGTTTAACAGGGGTTTCAGGGTATGTTTACATGACAATGATTAAAAAGTTTTTCCTCTGTGTTTTTTTTTTCATGTACAGACAACGACAGCGTTGTCAAAATGATCCCGTTCACACGCTGCATTCTGCTGCCAGGCCAGTAGGTGGCGATGTGAAGAAACACCACGCGCCTATAGACTGAACACGTAACACACATGATGTCACTGTGTTTTTTAGTTTACGCAGAGACGATAACGGTATCGTTGTCAAAAACGTGCACTTTTTGGTTGGTTTTTCAGGCCCTCAGAATGTCATTGTCGTGTAATTAAATGGCCAAAACACAGACGTTTTTGGTTGAAATCAATGTCGTGTACACGACCCCTTAGATGAAGAACCCCTTAGATGCTGATTATTATGACCATGTTTGCAAAAGATAAGAAGTGTTCTTAAAGTCCCACTGAAGTGCCTTGAAACGCACAGCATCATTCAAAGTGTTCACGTAATTTCCACTGAAACAGGAAGAGAGGGGGCGGGGCATATCTAACAGCTCCTCCCCTTTTTTTAAAATAGCCAATAGCGTTTAGTTTACATCGCTCAGAGCTGTTGAGCTCATTAAAGCCGCAGTTTCCTCCTAATCTCTAACCTCCTAATCTCCTCCATATTGCTTTAAAATATCATTCTGTGCAGAATTCAAATGGATCCGATGCGTTTTCTGGTCCGCGGCGACTCGATCACATGATCCGCTCTGCTATCGTGACGCTAACATGAAACCAGCCCCAATGGAAAGCACATTCACACTGTCTGAATCGTTCCCTATCCTCTATATAGTGCATTATGTGTCATTCATCACCATGTGTCATTCATGACCGAGTTCAGCCACAGCTTCAGCGTCTGTTTATAATGTAGGGGGCGGAGCGCAGTGATGTCATTAAAATCACTGATCCATAGTGGCGGAAGTTTTGAAAGCTTTTATCTTCTAAATGCAAATTTTGTCATTGTTTTGGAGCACACGTGCTCAGAAGATTACAGTAAGACTAGCATATTCATTGTAAAAGCCAAAAAACTTAAATTTTGCTGGTACATGCTGGACCTGCAACAAGCCAGGTGGCTGTACCTGTAAAAGGTGATCAAAGGTTTCCATATTATAAGGAATATATATATTATAGTGGCTATACTTCACTTGATTATTGTCTCAAATGCATTCAAAGTCAGAATTAATTCTCTTCTGAGGCAGAGGATGCCATGGTCCTCCAGAAATGGTCTTGTTATTGGGAGATGTGAGGGTTTGTGGCTCTACTTTTGGAGAAAGTATAACGTGTGCCTTGATAACAATCACATTACAGCATCATTGACATCATTGTTCAGAGTTGTGCAACCATAAATGAAAGAGAAGTGCCGGAAACTGAATCGTACCTGTTGCACAAATGTCCGGGACAGCATGTTTCGGGGCTAATGTTTAAAGTCCCCCTGTGGTGAAAATCCAGCTTTTAATGTAGTTTATGTGTCTATGTGGTGTTTTTAATATGCTTTGAGACAAACCATGTGTAAATTCATAAGTCGACAGCATTGCTGAGTATTTTCTCCTTAAAACTGCAGTGAACCAAAGACAGTCTCAAAAACACACTTTGAAATCGCTGGTGTTTCTGACATCACAAACTACCTTGTAACCAATCAGATCAACGTGTGATCGTCAACCAGTGGATCTCTGAGCTGAGTGAGTGAGTGGAGGCGGGGCTCATTTGCAAAATGAGGCAAGGGTGTCGAGTAACAGTCAAGATATTTAAAACATTTAAATATGTCATTCTGGTGATCAAAGATGAGTTTTAATGGATAAAATGATTGACTACAGGGGGACTTTAACAGCAAACATGTTAGCATATTAGCAGAGAGGTTGTCAATCCATTAAATGAGCCGTTTTCCCACTTAAAGCGGTTTATTCAGCGTAGTGAAGCCTCTCCTGCACTGACATCCATTAAAAACAAACAGCCTCTGGTCTCCTCCTCTGCGTACCGCAGTGTTAGCATGCTTTACGCTTGTTTTTGCTAACCTGGCAGGCCTGCTTTCTAGTGGCTTTGGTTGAGGTATCGTCACACCTCGTTGGTCTTCCTGTTAAGCGTGTCACCTGACCTTTCAGTACTTCCTCTTTCTTGTTTCTGAGTTTCTACATCTGGCCTCAGGATGCCTTTTAGATGTAATAACATTTACACAAACCCTTTGCATGACTTTCACTTCATTTTTCTAATTATTGAAAATCTTTTTTTGCAAGACAACACCTAACTCCAGCTCATCGAGACACCAGCTCATCGAGACAAGGCCTCTGTACAGTGATAACTCTGTGGATCTCATAGACAATTGCAGTTTTAAAACAACAATCTCAGAATGCATAAGCAAACACCAGTCCACATTCAATTTAATATGCATATCTGCAACACAGTCTGATAACTGATTGTCCCACATAAAATTTCTCAACATTAGGGCAGTTTAAACATACCCTGCTCATTCAAGTGCTCTAACCTTTGATAGAAATATACATAAAATAATACTGTATAATAATGTATAAAAATATACAGAAAGACACTGCACTTATATTACTATAAATGAAAGAAAGTGCAACGCGTAACATGGCGGGATAAGTCCCGCCTTCAAAATAAAAGAGCCAATGGCTGATCAGTAAAGACATTGCATCACCGCCGCTGCCGTTAGAAGCTCCGGTTGCTATAGAAATAGTCAGTGTTATGAGACGCGCGGTTAGGACTGCGCATGCGCATTGGCTGGTCTAGCCTTAAATATCCCATTTTTTTGTAATGATTTGAGCATTTAGAAACAACATTTGTGAGACTGTTGTCAGATTTCCTTTGGGATTATTTCAAATATGAAGTGTAACAGCTTGGAGAATTTCAAATTTTCAAGTGTTTCCCCATTTAAAGAGATAGGAGCTGCACTTAACTGAAACTGCCGGAGACCGAGGCGTTTCAAAGATGGTCGCCAGTGAAATGACTTGTCTGAAAGGGACCGAAAAAAGATGTCATGATATGTAATAAATGAGTCACCTATTGCCACCCTGAAGCATTAATGTAATGTTGGGGCTAAGTTCAGATAAAACCAACATGGCTAAAACCTAGAACAGGTCTCCTGTTTACTCCTTACAAACACATCGAAACATCGTGTCAGAGGTAAAGTAAAACGCAACGGGAAGCGCTAGCAAGCCAGCCAAGGTAAAGTCCTCACTATTTCTTCATGTAGCCGGTGAAGAAGCAGTTGAAGTGTATAATACCTTCACGTTCAAAGAAGATGATGATAAATAATGGAGAAATTTGAAGTACTGTAACCCGGAAAAGAACATAACCTATACGTTTTTCACGTGTGTGCAAGGTGACATGCCCATTAGCCAATACATTACAGAACTAAAGCTAAAGGCGAAGTCATGCGAGATTGGACTGTTGTAAGAATCTCTTATAAGAGATTGAGTTGTCTGTGGAATCACGTCAGCCATGAGAGAGAGACTTTTAAGAGAAGTTGACATTAGTCTCGAGAAAGCTACCCAGAAGTGTCAAAAGTATCGCGTCAGAAGTGACAAAAGCTCAGACGAAGCAAATGCATGACGAGGATCACAACGTACAAGCCTCTGCATGTTGATGCAGTGAAACATAAGCAGACATGCAAAAACGAGCAACGAAATAAATACAAACAGAATGAAAAAGACAAAGCAAGCACTTTTAATTGCAAAAGATGTGGAACGGAGCATGCATCACGCAATTGCCCGGCATATGGCAAACAGTGCAAGAACTGTGATAAAATGAACCACTTTGCTAAGATGTGTAAATCGAAAGAAAGTGCACGCGGTTGATGATGATGCCGTCACAGATCAGAGACCTAGTCTGTTCGAAGGCGCAGTGCAAACTCAGACAGGGACAGATGAGTGGACAGTTGACTTGAAATTGGAGCACAAACATGTACAATTTAAACTAGATACTGGTGTGCAAGCCAGTGTAATCCCGTACAGCTGCGAAGAACTGGAAAAAAGAGCGTACTATAAGCTCCACAAACTGTCAACTTACACCGGAGACAAAATACCTGTGAAAGGAAAGTGTAACTGGACAGTGAAATACAAAAAGAAAACACATGTACTGCAATTCATTGTTGTGAAATCAGATGCTAAACCAATATTAGGAATTAATGCATGTGAACAAATGGGGCTCATTCATAAGCCCCTTTCACACAGCGCTTTGAACCCGCGAAATTGCCGGCAAATTGCCAGAGCGCCTTCTGTGTGAACGCAAACTCGACCCGGGATTTATGCCGGGATCGATGCCGGGTCGGGACCTAGTAACATTGCTGTGTTCAGTCCCGGAACGCGCGCTGTGTGAACAAAAGCCGCAATAATGTCGTGTCGTAGTGATGACGCTGAAGCGCGGGATCGTTCGCCAGCTGTGAAACGGTACGTAAAGCGCAATTTTATGATCGAATCAGAGAAAAAAATGCACAAGCGTGGTTTCTCGAGAGAGAGAGAGATCGCAGCTCATAAGCAAACTTAAGACGCTGCTGAGATTACAAGTCACATCGCTGTCACGTGTCTTTACGGGATTTTTACCGATGTGTGTGAACGCACTCTCTGATTCCGGAAAATCACTGGCAGTGTGAATGAACCAAAATCAAACGAACCCGGGTCAAATCCCGGGTCACTTTATCCGTGTATTTTCCGGAATCTCTGTGTGAAAGGGGCTATAGAGTAATGGAACTGAGCAAAACTGACTAAATGGATATCTTGACGGAGTGTGCTGATGTGTTTGAGGGCACAGGTTGCCTGGAGGGCGAGCACACAATCCGGATAGATGAAAGTGTGGTTCCGAGAGTTCATCCACCTAGACCCTGAGAGAAAACCTGAACACAGAACTGAGCAGAATGGAAAAAATGAAGGTAATAGCGAGAATTGAAGAGCTCACTCAATGGGTCAGCCCCATTGTGATTGTGGAAAAGTCTAATGGGGAATTAAGAATATGTTTAGACCCCCGAGATCTCACCACAGCGGTAATGAGATAACACTACCAGCTACCAACGGCAGAGGACATACCTAGCAGACTCTCTAAAGCCAAATACTCTTCAGTGTTGGATGCAAGTTCAGGTTTTTGGCAACTCAAATTAGATGAAGCCAGCTCTCGCCTTTGCACATTCAACACTCCTTTTGGCCTCTTCAGATTCCTCCGACTCCCATTTGGGGTCAACTCCGCTCCAGAAGTTTTCCACAGAACGGTGAAGCAACTTTTTGGGGGAATTGAAGGCGTTGGGACATACATTGATGATCTTTTGATCTGGGAAGAAACAAAAGCGCAGCGTGATTACAGACTGAGGCAAGTGTTAGAGAGAAAGCAAGGGTCAAGAACTCCAAGCTGAATAAATCAAATATCTCGGTCACATCTTCGCAAAGGATGGTTTGAAATCAGATCAGACCAAAATAGAGGCTGTCAGAGAATTGCCCACTCGGGAATGCAAAAAAGGATGTGGAGAGATTTCTAGGCATGGCCACTTACCTCGCAAAGTTCATTCCAAACATGTCACAACATACTGAGCCATTGCGTGTACTTCCCAGAGATGATGTTGCCTGGCAGTGGGAGGAGGAACATCAGATCCCACTTGCTCAGATACTGTGATGTCAGGCTACCAGTGACACTTTCTGTTGATGCATCTAAAAGTGGACTGGGTGCTGTTCTACAAGCCAGTGGCCAATGACTGAAACAGAACAGCGTTACGCGCAAATAGAGGAGGAGATGTTGGCGATTGTGTTTGGAGCTGAGTGTTTTCATCAGTATGTTTATGGAAGAGAGGTAGACGTACAATCCGACCACAAACCGCTTGAAGCAATAATGAAAATGCCGGTGAGCAGTGCTCCAGCTAGAATACAGAGACTGTCAATGAGACTACAAAAATATCAAGTGAACGTGCAGTACAAGCCAGGTAAGGAGATGTAGATAGCTGATGCATTATCCAGAGCGCACTTACCAGAGACCGGCTCTCCTGATGAAGAAATAGAAGCTTAGGTGCATCTGGTAATGTCAAACTTACCTGTGTCAAATGAGAAACTAGATGAATTCAGAAAGGAAACTAAGAAGGATGTGATTCTGACAAAACTCACAGAGCCAGTGCTAAATGGATGGCCTGAAATTAAGAGCCAAGCAAAGAAATGCAAGGATATTGGAACATCAGAGAGGAAATCTCAGTTGTGGATGGAGTTGTGTTCAAAGGAGAACAGCTCATGGTTCCAGCATCAATGAGAGCAGAAGTACTAAGGCGAGTTCATGAACGTCACCTAGGCATAGAAAGCTGCAGACGGAGAGCGAGAGATGAGCTCTTTTGGCCTGGAATGTCACGAAGCATAACGGAGATGGGAAACAACTGTGATGTGTGCAGCACACACCAGGAACACCAGACCAAAGAGCCATTACATCCACACAGTGCGTAAGAGTGGGAATTCATGCACAAAGCCTCAAGCCCCCATCACGCACAGTGGAATGTAATGACAGAGAGAGGAGTGCAGACTATGCTTGAGAAGGCTAAGGCTGATGGGACAGATCTTACCTGTCTCTGCTGAGCCTGAGAAGCTCACCCATGAGGAGACTGGGGCATCTCCAGCCCAGCTGGTGATGGGTCGAAGACTGAGAACAAGACATCCCATTACATCAGAGTTGTTGAAGCCTTGCATGGTAACTAACCCAGGACAGCAGTTGTTAGAAATCAGACAAAAGAAGCAGAAGGAAAATTTCGACCAAAGATCCAGACCTCTTCAGAAACTTCAGGTCCAAATCCAGCAGAAGTTACTGGACTTTCTGAGCAGCCAAGATCGTATGTCGTTCAGACACCTGAGGGGAAGCTGTACAGAAGGAACAGAACGTTTTTAATGAAATCAAAAGAACAAAGTGACACACCAAGGAAGGACGCGGACAATCAAAATGTGACTCAACAAAATGGGTGTGATGACACAGAGGAAAGACAGGACACTCAAGAGATGTCCGTCCCACGAGCTCTCAAGTCTACCTGTGGAAACTGCAAGTGGACGAGTAATCTCAAAACCAAGAAGGCTTTTTGAGAAGTAGTTTTATGATTTTTCCTTAAGTTTAAGCAATGTCACAGTTCAATGGACAGTGTTATGTTAAATGAAAGCCTGACAGATGCTTAAAAATAAAAAATAAAATGCTGTTGTGTTATGCTGTGCAGTGATACACATTTGTTTTGTAATGGTGGGCTATATACAAGGTGACTGAAGTTCTTTTGCAGAATGTTAAAAAAGAAAAGAAAAAAAAGGAGATGTCATGATATGTAATAAATGAGTCACCTACTGCCACCCTGAAGCATTAATGTAATGTTGGGGGCGTAAAACCCAGAAGAGGTCTCGTGTCTTCTTACAACACATCGAAACAAAAGCTTTTTTTTTCTTCTTTCTTCTTTTAACCTGAAATTGATTAATATATATATATATATATATATATACAGGGTGCGATTTGCCGGGGGGGATGCGTGGGATTTCCCCCTTTCTGGTCAATGTATCCCTGCCTCTGCTTAATTATTTTTATCCCCGGTGGGGATAAATTTATCCCCCCCTCAAAGTGATCAGTGCTACTACACTAGTGGCGAGGCGGATCACAAAACTTATCACGGATCCGTGGTTTGATTAAAATCCTTTTTATTTTAAAATGCGCTACTTTGACTGGCTCCGCAGCCTCTCTGTAACCACCACTCTGCAGACTTGCTCAATGTCCCGCCCACGGCGCTATATGATTGGTTACACCTCACGAGTAATAGCCTATCAACACTTGCGAGACGGTTGCAGGTCTTTTTTTACGCTGCATATGCAGCATATTACTGAAGCGGGAATAAACATCACAATCTGATTATCTGTTTCTATGATGACAAGCAGAGTTAGTGCTGAAGTTGCACATACGGTGTTTTACTCAACTGAGGCTAAGCAAAGGTTTTTTGATTACTCACTCACTCTTGAGTGTCTGGCGTGAGTGATTTCAATGTTAAGTCAATGTAAAGACGCGTTTACGCGCGTCTAGAGGTCCTGCGGCGCGATGCGTGTCGCGCGGCGCGGTAGACGCGAAGCCCGAATGAGGCGAATTGACTTTGTCGGCCCGGCCCGACACATTAACTGTATGTTATGAGCCCGAGCCCAATTTAAACCCAGGGGTGGCGCCAGGGAAGTTGAGATGAAGCAAAGATGAAGTTGACGATCGCCATTTCCGTAGTGAATGCGCATATATGGAGAAATGCATGGATTACATCAGAGTGTTGCCTATTTCTTTTCGTTTTGAATTGTTTCGTTTAAAGACATTTCAAGCGTTCTTTAGATATATTTCTTAATATTCTCTTTGAGGCATACACTTAGTTTCGGTTAATTTATGATGAGATCCGCTCAAGATATCGTGCAGTGCAAGTAACCGCGGCGGCGCCTCTGATTATAGCCTTTGTCTGCTATATTTGCTTCTTATTTATTAAATACACGCAATTCGTTGATGAAAAATGTATTAAAATTAAGATACAATTTATACAGAACGAAATTCACTTTAAAGAAAGGCTTTCTACAAAACAAAACTTAATGAAATAGTCAAAATCATGTCTAACCCACTCCAAGTCTCCCGATATATACTGCACATCCTATCTTACTCGTGCTGCTGTTCACTTTTCATAAATCAACATAGATGGAAAAAAATAACAATAATATTTTAACAAATATGAAACTAAATGAGCTTATTTAATGGCTACAACACATATAGTAGGCCTATACAGACACTCTATTTGTACAAATTGCTGCACATTCATTTACTGCTTCTGAATTTTGCACACATAAGTTGAAAGGCATTTGTTTGTGCATAGTAAAACATATCTGCAACATTTATCAAGTTCACGGATATTGTGCGTGCATTTATTAATTATTATCATAATGAATAATGCAACAAGGACAAATCATGTAAACTGCCTTGTTTGTTTATTCAGAATGAAATGGATCGCAAATGGATCTGAAAGAAGAAACGTAAAAAATAAATAAAATAAAATAAAAATAAAACGTGAAAAATTATGAACACAGAAAATGAACTTTGGATGAACTTTGGATGGCCTAGGAGGAGTAGCCCTAGTAGCAGGGCCGGCTCTGTAAGTCTGGGGGCCCTAATCAGGATAATTTTGGGGCCCTTCCTTGCAGTGAATAGCCTAATGGAGTATTGCCACCACAAACCAGCAACTGCAAACTAACCCTTACATGTTTCATCTCTACCTCTTTTAACTGCCCACAATTATTTATTGTTTTATTAAAATTTTATTTTATTAATATTATACTAGTTACAGGTGTTGCTGGAGTCTCGATCTTTGAACTTCTTTTCCCTTTTCCACACTTTAAAAAGAGGAAGAAGTTGGACCAGTCATTTCTTTGCTTCCTTTTAAAGTGATTTAAACATATTCTTATATATTGATGTATCAAAGAGATAAACAATTCTACAAAAGATTCTAGTTTGAGTTGGTATTTATATTTTTTATATATTCCAACTACAAAAACACTACTTCAGCGAACAATCATTAACCAAATGTGTATTTAAAATGTTTAGTTATAAAATATATACATAAATCTAATAAAAACTCTAGGTAACACTTTTTAACTAGGCTACATTTTACAGTAAAGAAAATAAATAATTTTAGTGTCATTGTTAAGGCCTCATTATTTATAATTTATACTGAAACCCCGAGGGAGGGGTTCTGGCAGACCAATCACAGCGCTTGTGTCCGTGTAGAATTGACGCGTTGTTACATTTTTGGAGAGGTGCACGTCAGGGTACGCCATAGGGTACGCGCGCTACACACAGCCTACGACGTAGCTACGGCGGCAGTTCGACGCAGAAGTATAAATAGGCCTTTACACGTTACATGTAGTTCATACAAAAATAATTCTACAGTAAAAACTGCTTAAAATGTGGATTTCGTTAGAGTAGTAGCTCTACTATAATGGGATAATGTCCAATTTAACGCACACTCCGAGGCTGCTGTGAAATAGCACCGCGAATTGTGCAGAAAATGCAATAGGCGGCTTTTTGTGCATTGTGTAATGTCAAGTTCAAAAATTCATAACAAAATAATTCTACAGTAAAAACTTCTTAAAATTTGGATTTAATTAGACTAGAGAATCAGCTCTACTATAATGGGCTTATGTCCACTTTAACGCACCCTCCGGCTCCGAGGCTGCCGTGAAATAGCAACGCGAATTGGGCTGAAGGCGCAATAAGCGGTTATTTGTGCATTGTATAATGTCAAGTTCAAAAACTCATAAAAAAATAATTCTACTGTGAAAACTGCTTAAAATTTGGATTTCGTTAGAGTAGTAGCTCTACTATAATGGGATAATGTCCGATTTAACGCACCCTCCGAGGCTGCTGTGAAATAGCACCGCAAATTGTGCAGAAAAATGCAATAGGCGGCTCTTTGTGCATTGTGTAATGTGCCAAGTTAAAAAATTCATGCAAAAATAATTCTACAGTAAAAACTGCTTAAAATTTGGATTTCGTTAGAGTAGTAGCTCTACTATAATGGGATTTTTTTCTTTCTTTTCTCTTGTTCCTTTTTTTTTCTGCACCCGATGGATAGACTCGTTTCATTTTTGTGGTCAAATTTCCAAGTCCAGGGAAGACAACGATTTCTATACGGTTGGTTGACAGATTATTACTCGTGACAATAAAACAAAATATATGGATATGAGAATGTGTATACAACATAACTAAATTAACGATCTCATAGGCCTACATATTTTCTAATTTCACTAAACATTTAATTAAGTTTCTTGAACATTTTTATTAAACATGGACCTTTATGTTTAAAAATACTTTTTAGGCTATTGTATGTTCCTTTTTTTAATGTAAGCAACTAATTTAGACGTGCAAACTGGGTGCCGGTGTGGTGAGAAGTTCGAGCTCGGCCAGATTCGGCTCGAAGTCGGATCCGGATGTGGAGCCGTGCGCGTTGTTACAAAAAAAGCAATGAACACCACCAAGCGAAATGTGGTCTTGTGCACCCAACGAGCACGACCGCCCACACCGCAATGATGTCATTTTTGCTGCGCGCACCTTCGCGCTCATGCAGAGGCATTGAGTACAAACCGCTTATATAGCTTTAAACCGCAGCGACACCGGCAGGTACCATCTGTAGTTAGGGGGCCCCCTAGTGGCGGCGGGGCCCTAAGCAGCCGCTTAGTTCGCTTATAGGGAGAGCCGGCTCTGCCTAGTAGGCTACAACTCTAATTTAATTCAACAAGGTTTTAGAATATAGAATATTTTTTAAACAAAATAAATATTTTTAAAGATTATTATCCCGGGCCGGTGTGATGCGTGCGAGTGGAGGAGCATGACACGTGACGTGTTGCATTTTGTAACACAAGTGCTGGATCAAGGGCCCGGGTCGGGTCGGGTCAAATTCGGGCTCGGGCAGAGAATCTAAACTCTGATTTATCTGATCCTGTCCATTAGCTTTGATCCATGTACGGCTTTTCAGAATGTCACCAAGTACAAATATTTGTAATAGTATGTAATTTTTCAGCACGAAAACTCTTGTTAGCTAGCTGGGAACAATGAAAAGGGTCCAGAGCAGCAAATGCAGTGAATGAAGTTCTTGTTCTCGTGATTTATTTTTATGAATAAAAATGTTTCAAAACATCCCCCCCTCTGTTTTTTTCACAAATCGCACCCTGTATATATATATATAAATTATATTAAACTTAAACAAACAAATAAATACATTTAACAGTAGATAGCCTATAGCTAGCGAGTAACGGTATAATTTTTTTAAACTCAATATAAATGAATTGAAAACCTTTGATAGACCTATATCTAATTCTCTTGTTCATTTGTCTTAATTATGTCGAGAGAAAGGATCTAGGCTATGGAGAATCCTTGAGCGGTTGACTGTCTTCGGCTGTCATCGGTCATCTAGAGTTTAAGCTGAGAGAGACAGTGTGTCCTTATCATAAATCCTAAATACTCGCTCCAGACTGAGAGTACTGTCTGTGTGTGTGTGTGTGTGTGTGTGTGTGTGTGTGTGTGTGTCGCCTCTCTGCGCATGCGCCGCTCCTCTGACTGTGGAGTGAAGTGAAAGCGCTCGCGCAACAGTTTGAATGGCATTCATCATCAGTGCGTCTGAATCCGGGATGGGAGACCGAACAGGTACATTCATCCACACACACACACCTTCAAATACACACTTCAGCTCTTCATTCATCCACACACACCTTCAAATACACACTACAGCTCTTCATTCATCCACACACACCTTCAAATACACACTTCAGCTCTTCAGATTCATCCACACACACATCTTCAAATACACACTTCAGCTCTTCATATGTGCATTCATCCACACACACATCTTCAAATACACACTTCAGCTCTTCAGATGTTATTTGGCTAGAGATTTGATGTGCTTTATAGCACCAGATTACTCACTGACACTTTATTTTACAGTGTTCGTTACACAGACTGAACTGTAGATATACTTCATTGTTGTTCTCTTATGATTTATGTACAGTTACGTATATAATCTGCTCTGCAGAAAAGATCCAGTCAGTTGTAGATGCTGATGTAGCCTACAGAGTTTTATCCGTCTGTTTAATATTTTAATATTTAATATCAGCAATGTGGTAAGCGCATATTGTTAGTCAGTACTTATCTGTGCAACAGGGGCGCCTTAAAATAAAGTGTAGCTAATGAAGTGAGCTTTGTGTTAGACGCGGTGGAATTGGCATTTTTTTATTTAGTGTGTGTCTCTGTGTGTGTGGTTTTCATGTAGACAGGATGAGCAGCTGTGTGTGTGTGTGTGTGTGTGTGTGTGTGTGTGTGTGTGTGTGTGTGTGTGTGTGCGAGTGTGTGTGTGTGTAAAGCAGGAAACGCGTCTTCTGTAAATGACAGCGGTTCGCTGATCGGAAACGCTCCGTTTTCCTGTTTCTTTCTTCATCTTGTGTTCTTTGTTATTCTGAGGTTTACTCAAAACTAAATCTGCATTCTGGTGTTGTTTCAGTGGAACATTCTTGCAACTTTTTCTATATAAAAACAATTCATGGTAAAAAAACAAAACAAAATAATAATAATAATAATAAATAAATAAATAAAAAATATATATATACAATAAAAAAAAAAAAATATATATATATATTTATAAAATCAGTCTATTTGATAGGCCTATTCCTAGTGTGAGAAACAGAGCAGAAAGTGTTCAGTGAAACACAGGTGACCTGTATATGCTGTAAACATTTTAAACACATAAATGTTGTAATTACTATATATTAATTACAGTTTCGGTTGGCCAAATGTGATTTCTTTTATATATTCTTTTCTGTTCCAGGCATTGCTGTTGCCTTTCATGAAATCACTTTAAAATCTGTGATTGTGTGCAGTCATCAAAAAGTTACATTTGTTTCATGATAGGCCTATTACCCTTCATCAGTGGCAAACCTGGTCATGTGACATGATGAGGAACACAACTGACTAACAAACATTTGACAACAAAGTCTGTCATGCTTGAGAAAGTTGATTTCATTGCTGATTCCATTGCTTTCATTTGTGTGTGTGTGTGTTTTATTTTTATTTAATTTCCTAGACCTTAATAATAATCAGAGCAGAAGCCATATTGAATTTTATGCGAATTAAAATGCGAATTTGATTAAAAAACAAATATTAAAAATATAAAAGCTGTAAGGGAGATTGCAATATTTACTGTGTGTAATTTTCAAAACTTACAACTTTCAAAACTTTAATTTTTTTTTATATTTCATCATCTGAACAATTAGCGTGTCGTTAAACTACAGTATTGAACATGTGCATCTGTCCCTCAGCCTCGTTTTCATTCCTGCCAAACCCCAGATAAGCTTTTTATAAGCCTAATTTTAGTTTATTAATAACCGTATCCTGAGAGATGTTCAATGCAGTAAAACGGTGAGGTCGCCCCGGCCTGTACTGTGCATTTAACCTCGTATGCGGTTCATGTTATTTGTTTGACACCGATTTACAGTTTGATTGTGTGTGAAATGTAACAGACACACCCTCATTACACTTTCACTTCTCCCTACAGCACAAACACTGCTAGTGTACAACTAAACATCCGTATAGATCAGTCATGTAAACTATAAAACACTGTGTAGTCGCAGAGAAATACGAGAGTCATTCCTGGGAGTCGGTGCCGTTGTGTCTCCAGTAAAGATCATGATCTTACTGCCTTAAAATGTTGAACAATATCAATTTGAAACCTTTCTTAGTCATAAATAACACCATTTGTATTCTAAGCATATTGAAGTTTATTAAACAAATAATGTGACAGCATTTTAACCCCCCATATATCAGCATTTTCCCTCTGTCCCAGGCCTGTGTATCCCAGTCTCATAAATACAACACTTACTATGATTCTGTGCATGTTTGTCCATTGTTGGGTATATCAGTAAATATTCTCTCTAATGTATATATATTCTTTTCAATTATTCAATTTATTTCAGCAATTATAATCTAGGTTTTTAGCTTGGCCCTCAATTTATTGTCCACCCTGTTATTTCTGACTACTTTTCCTTTAAATAAATGTTGGAAAAATTAAATGGCATCATATCTGTTGTGGCAGTTTAATTCACTAAACAATCATCTTTGGCGTAAGAGATAGTCTGGAATCAAATGATCATTAAAAAGTAATTTATTCTTGCAAGAAGGCCCAGTTGCCACACAGAAGTCACAAGTACAGTCTGTGGAACAAGTGCGACCAGGAGAGAGAGGCAGGCCAGTCTTTATACTATTATCTTCAAGGTTCTCTAAACTCCAGAGATGGATAAGACACCACCAGTGATCCTATTATACTGAACTTTAGTTTAGCTTAACTTACAGCCTGCAAGTCCTAAATTGGACAGCCCTTTGACCTTAGGGGTCAGGGCTTCAGCCTTCAAAGCTCTCCCCCTCTTCTCCTGCTTCGCAGGCGTTTCACATCAATCATTATATCACATAGTCAGCAACACACATAGAAGTCAATCCTGTGTATGTTAATGAAAATCAAAGTAAGTAATGAAAATCAAAAATCTCCCATTACACTCCTCCCTTTTTATCATTCATTTTAATCTTTTTCAAACTAGTTTTAATTCTAATATTTTTGCCTAATAGTTTTAATTTTAATCTTTTTGTCTACTAAGTTTAAGAGTATGATCAGTTATATGAAATTAAGAAATGAGAAGTATAAGTGTGATGTAAGACTTGAACTTGGTACGTTTCATTATGATTATTAGTACTGTGTGAGTGTTTTTGATGAAACAATTATCAATGAATCAATTTTATCTTTCATATTTGATGTGGTCAACCGTAGTATGTCCACCCTGTTATGGGGAAAATTCATCATCATATTTTTTAAATGATGACCATGCGATGCTTTATGGGATGAGCCTTCGATGTTATCTTGTTTTTGCTCAGACACGGTGCAGAAGAGCTAACAGAGAGGACGCTGACACTGAACATAGTGATTGTGAAAGTCTTTTACGTTGAAGTTGGAGTAGAAGTGCATTTAAAGTTCTTTGGCAATGTTTTACATATTGTTTCCCATCTAAATGCAGTTCATACTAAAGTAATAATGTAACTGGTTGTATGTGTGAGATAGGAAATCATCCATCCATCCATTCTTTATACCACTTGTCCACCCTGTTATTATTTTGTTTGTGAGAAAGTGAAATATTGATATTTTCTGATAATTTATGAACTGATATGCTTTTAAAAGGACAAAAGCACATGGGTAATGTACACAGTGACCATACATTTAAATAATACGTATTTGAAACTGTTGTTTACAGGGTGGACATTTTGGATCTTCCATTTTTATTTATTTTGTTTAATAAATGGTTAAATATATTTATATTATATAAATATATAAATATATTTAATTTATATAAATATATTATTTTTCAAATGGTTTACATCACCCTTTCGTGACAACAGAAATTTTTCTTTTAAAAAATGAGTTTGATTTTCTACATTTTCTGATGGCCCAAAAGCAGTGAATACCAGGAATGATCATTAATGAATACATGTGATTTTGAATGAGGTCGCCTGATTTGATGAAGGAGGTTGTGTGAGTGTTCTCCACTGCTGTCTCTGGTCATCGGGACCCTGAAGTTATTATTATTCTGTCCACCCTGTTATTATTTTGTCCACTCTCTTATTATTTTGTCCACTCTGTTATTATTTTGTCCACTCTGTTATTATTTTGTCCACTCTGTTATTATTTTGTCCGCCCTGTTATTATTTTGTCTACCCCGTTAAGTTTTTTTTTTTACAATAATTTCATAAAATCAGCAAAAACATACTAATAGTTTCAATGAAATTTACTGAAATGTAGTTACAATTTAAATGTACCACCAATAATGCAGTTCTTTACTGCAAAACAAAAACGCCTTCTAAGCATTTGTATCTGAAAACGAAAATGTACAATGTACAAAAGTACAATTCATACTCAATACTGATATTTATCTGTGTGATCTAGCACTGTTATCCTGAATAGCTGAATGAGGTTGTGTCTGATCCCAGGTCAGTGTTCTCCTCTGCTGGCTCCGGCCGTCGGGACCCTGAAGCTGGTCTCGGGTGACGGCACCAGTGTGGGCAGTGTGATGAGTCTGCAGTGCCCGAACACACACCGCGCGGTCAGCGGCGCTCAGCTGTCCTGTGTGTGGAGCAGGAACGACACGCGCTGGAGCGGCGGGACACCCCTGTGCAGACGTAAGACCGACTCTTTCTAGAGCTGTCAATCCATTAACTAACTAATCAATCATTAATCGCGATTAATCGCAACTAACATTAAAGGTGCTGTATGCAAGTTCTTGACTCTACTAAAGCATACAAATACCATAATCTGTTTGCAGATATAGAGGAAACATGCTGAGTTCACACACTCGTGTCTCTGAAAAACACTCTACAGCCAGTTATTTAACTGTGAGATGTGCGTTTGGTGTTGGAATGTGTGTTTTTGTTTTGGTGTGTGTGACTCCGCCCACTGCCAGTTCAGCCAATAGTGTTTTGATTTATTTCTCAATTATAGGCATTCAGCATTACAGTATATAATTGAAAGCTGTACATTTTTACGGCTTTAAAAAACACAACAACTTTTAATTTAAGTGAAATTAAAACAATCTTCACTTAAACTCATTGTAGTAAATTTACATTCACATTTACTCTTCAATATATCAGCGCTCAAATGTTTCTATTGGCCCAGTCAGACCGGCTCAGATTATTACTTGCCCAGTCAAGATGCACAAAAAGTTAATGATTTCATGTTTGTGACCCATGTGATCCTGTAAACAGTGGTTGAAGATTTTCAGCAGGTCTAACAGATTGGATGAATACAGAAATTGAATAAAGTTATCAAACACTTCACAGTCTTCACTGCATAAATTATAGATTAAATATAGATTTATCCTTATTAAAGCTATAAGTTATTCAGTCAAGATCAGCGAGTGATTTTCTCTCTGGCGTTTGTTCTTTGATCATCATTAATGACAGACAGTTGCAGGTTTATTAGGCTTCTGTCACTTTAAGAGCCGACACACATGACACGGATCTGACACGCATCCTATTGTCTCATTTAAGACTTCATTTAACTCATTTAAGACTTCATTTAACTCATTTAAGACTTCATTTAACCCATTTAAGACTTCATTTAACCCATTTAAGACTTCATTTAACTCATTTAAGACTTCATTTAACCCATTTAAGACTTCATTTAACTAATTTAAGTCTTCATTTAACCCATTTAAGACTTCATTTAACTCATTCATTTAACCCATTTAAGACTTCATTTAACCCATTTAAGACTTCATTTAACTCATTTAAGACTTAATTTAACCCATTTAAGACTTCATTTAACTCATTTAAGACTTCATTTAACCCATTTAAGACTTCATTTAACTCATTTAAGTCTTCATTTAACCCATTTAAGACTTCATTTAACTCATTCATTTAACCCATTTAAGACTTCATTTAACCCATTTAAGACATTCATTTAACCCATTTAAGACTTCATTTAACCCATTTAAGACTTCATTTAACCCATTTAAGACTCATTTAAGACTTCATTTAACCCATTTAAGACTTCATTTAACCCATTTAAGACTTCATTTAACTCATTTAAGACTTCATTTAACCCATTTAAGACTTCATTTAACTAATTTAAGTCTTCATTTAACCCATTTAAGACTTCATTTAACTCATTCATTTAACTCATTTAAGACTTCATTTAACCCATTTAAGACTTCATTTAACTCATTTAAGACTTAATTTAACCCATTTAAGACTTCATTTAACTCATTTAAGACTTCATTTAACCCATTTAAGACTTCATTTAACTCATTTAAGTCTTCATTTAACCCATTTAAGACTTCATTTAACTCATTCATTTAACCCATTTAAGACTTCATTTAACCCATTTAAGACATTCATTTAACCCATTTAAGACTTCATTTAACCCATTTAAGACTTCATTTAACCCATTTAAGACTCATTTAAGACTTCATTTAACTCATGACTTCATTTAACTCATTTAAGACTTCATTTAACTCATGACTTCATTTAACTAATTTAAGACTTCATTTAACTCATGACTTCATTTAACTAATTTAAGACTTCATTTAACTCATTTAAGACTTCATTTAACCCATTTAAGACTTTGAGAGGATACTTGACAAAACGGGCATTTTGTTATAATTTTGTGTGTTTTGGAGTGTGTGTTAAATTAAGATGATCACCTGTTTCTATATAGAGTTGTGTTTTTCCACACGAGTGTTGTCCCAGATGAAGACATGACGGTCGAAACGTTGCACTTTCAGTACAGTTGTTTTTGAGCCATGAATTCAGTGTGTGTAGACGTCACATCACACTTTTTTTGTTGCCATTATTGTTCTTTGTGTTGTCCTGCACCTGAGCTCAGTGAGTGTGTGTGAGATGTGCACATCTTAGTGTTTCTGATCCTTCAATAAAACTGAATTCCTAATGAATCGTTTCCCTCATCCTCTCACTGTGTGTTTCTCCAGCTTTCTCTCGGTTGGAGGACGAGGGCTTTCGTTTAGCTCTCCTCGTGTCCTTCATCAGCGCCACCATCATCCTCTTGATGAGCATCATCTTCATCACCTCCTGCCTGGTGAAACATGTGAAGAGAGAGGAGAGAAGAAAGATGGAGAGGTGAGAGAACCGGAAATCTCATCACGTCTTTATTCCCCTGTGAAAAAGAAGTGTGCTCAGTTGTGCTGCATGTGCACTTGTGGTAGTGTACTTCAAATCTTAAGAGTATATTTAAAAAAAAAAGCATTTGCAGGTAATATAATATTAAAGTCCCCATGAAATCAAAATGTACGTTTTTTAGCTTTTAGTATGAATATGTTAGCCTTACGGTTATGAATAAGCTTCCAAAACAATGACAAAACTCGCATTTAGGAGATATAAGCATTCAAAACTTACAGTCTCTCACTTCTGCTGAAATGGATCAGGGATTTTTATGACATCACCGATTCTCATCACATCTTCTGTCCAATCAAATGCTCTCTAGAATCTGAAGCTCCGCCCCCTCTGCTATAAACACCAGAGCAATATGGGTCAGAGATGTGTGTTCAGTTGCTCAAACGCTCGAGTTTTATACTATTATACTACTATTATATCCAGCGTTTCATCAGCGCTCCGATTCGCTTCCATGGTGCTGTCAATCTGGAGGAAAACTAAACACTATTGGGTCTTTGAAAAGGGGGAGGAGCCATTCAATATGCCCCGCCTTAGCTTCTGTTTCCGTGGAGATTACATCATTGCATCAAACAAAGCACTTCAGTGGGGCTTTAAAGTAATAAAAGGTTACTTAAGGCTTCTGGCCTCAGATGTTGTCAGCGAACCCAAAGCACGGCGCCACTGACTGGCAGAGACACACTTCATGCTTCAGAAACACTCGAGCAGCTTTAACTGATGACGAGGAGAGAGAGGAAGTGTGTGACGCTGATGTGTGTGTCTCGTGTGAATGCGCAGGGCATCAGAGCTGGATCAGAGAGAGGCGTTACACAACCAGAAAACCACAAACAACAACAACAACAACAACAACAACAACTACACACAGCTCACCGCAACATCCAGAGCCATAGACAACCAGATCTACACTCCCTGCAGGTAAACACACACACACACACACACACACACACACACACACACACACACACACACACACTCACTCACACACACACACACACACACACACACACACACACACACATACACGTCTATATTACTAACAGGGGACTATCGCTCTACACTGGCCAAGAGGGGACTAGTGTTTCTGGTCATTTTGAAGAAACAAAAATGACATACAAAATTTTCTTTTAAGCTCTTTTTTCATAATATAACTTCAAATATGCATTTTTTTATTTTTAAAAAAACATGCCAAGTGGGGACCTGAAACTCTGAACGATCTCTATCTATACTAGTGGGGACTTGATAGCCTGCAATGGAGCTGTGTGTGTGTGAACAGTGAAGTGAACTGGCAGTGAAGTCTGCCTTCATTATGTAACTATATATATATATATATATATATATATATATATATATATACTGTATATATGACCCATCAGTTATCAAAAATTTAAAAATATGATTTTTTTTAGGAAAGACCATTTAAATCTACAACGGGGTAAAAAATACAGACGGCCCGACAGCAACAGTTCAAAAGCAGAGGCGAGAATATCCTCTTATCATTCATAATATTATTTTTCTTATTTAACGCTCTCTCTTCATAGATACTTTCTATGCTTGGTTATGCAGTCCCTAACAATTTATTGTTACTACTTTTCTTAATAATTTCGTCTGTACCTCAGTAGCAGTTCCATACCAACAAATAATACAGAATATTATTTGATATTTTTCATTTTCACACTTTCAATGAAAGCACTATAAAACATCAGAAGCGTTATGTTGTGGACATTACAGCAAAGTTATTGCTTTAAGAAATTAATTCTCTGTTGTGGCCTATTAATTAAAACATAATTTCTACTCTAATAAAATCAATAGACATGCCATTTTTTTCTGTTTCCTTTTTTTTTCTAGGATGTTGATGTACAGAGAAAGTCAGTGTTTGAATTATTGCTCAATTTAAATGCAACCAAACATATGTCGTTCGTTACCATCCAACAGTGGACCCTTCTTAAAGATCTAATTCAAAACTTTTGAGGTGACTTGCTGCATCTGGTCATTTTGAAGAAACAAAAATGAAATACAAAATTTTATTTTAAGGTATTTTTTCATAATATAACTTCAAATATGCAAAAAAAAAAAAATATATATATATATATATATATATATTTATAGGCCTAGGCATCAGAGATCACAATATGCATAGTAAAAAAAAGAAAAAAAAGAAAAGAATGACGAACATCATCAGTTATCAAAAATTTAATTGCTTGAGGAAAGACCATTTAAATCTACAATGGGGTAAAAAATACAGACGGTCCGGCAGCAACAGTTCAAAAGCAGAGGCGAGAATATCCTCTTATCATTCATAATATAATTTTTTTACTTTCTATGCTTGGTTATGCAGTCCCTAACAATTTACTTGCCATTGTTATGTGTCATTGCACACACACATACATATCTATATTACTAACAGACCAATGTCGCTCTACACTGGCCTAGTGGGGACTCTCGGAACGATCTCTATCTATACAAGAGGGGACTTGGCTGCAATGGAGCTGTGTGTGTGTGTGTGTGTGTGAACAGTGAAGTGAACTGGCAGTGAAGTCTGCCTTCATTATTTAACTACATATATATAGTATATTATATATTACGCCTTTTATCATTCATAACATTATTTTTCTTATTTAACGCTTATTTTCTCTCTTCATAGATACTTTCTATGTTTGGTTATGCAGTCCCTTTAGGGTTTATAGGATTAATCAAACAGAAATAGCTCTTTAAGGTAACGATTTCAGGTCACTATAGTGACCTATATTTAGTATAGCGTAAAGCATACTTTATACAGTGAATAATGATTTTATTAATCAAAATGAACTTCGCGTCCCCAGTTGGATGGTAAAGAACGATACGTGTTTGGCTGCTTTGTACATTTCTTGCCATCACAAACACACTGTAAAGATTTTGGAGGTCAATCTCAAAATGTTATGTCGACTTGCTGCACTGAACATTTTTAGTTGGTTCAGTTGAAATATATGAAGTAGGGATGTTTATTTAACATTTTGTTTTCTGACTGAAAGCTGATGGTTGTTAACCAGTCATCATCAGTTAACTGACATGATTTGAAGGTTAGATTAGAATTAAATGGACTTAGAATAGAATAGTCTGTGACCGATTCAAATACCTAAAAAATGTAGATTTACATGTGCAAATAGCAGCATAAACAACAGAACATGAGGATTCACACATCAAGCACCCGCAGTGCTTCTGTGAACACAGTAAACCAGAATAAAAGTGTATATATAACTGTATATATAATAAATAGGCCAACTTAAATGAACAATTAACAAAACTAAAGTGCAATAAATAATACACGCTTTAGGGTCTGTTTACACGACATCATTTTCAACTGAAAACTGAAAACGTTTTGGCCGTTCATTTCAACGAAAATGCCATTTTGGGGGCCTGACAATGCAAGCTTTTGAAAACGAGTTTTTGTGAGCTCATCTAAAGTGAGGACTAGTTATGCCTTGTAAAGCATTTATAAAGGAGATTTAAAGGCTGTTAATATTTCTATGTTCTCTATCACTGTGTGTGTTTGTTCCCTTTTTCTGTTTAGAAGATAACTGAGTCTTTAAATCTCCTTTATAAATTATTTACAAAGCATAACTAGTCCTCACTTTAGATGAGCTCGCAAAATAGTGAACTGACCACTACTAAATGCTTTATAACTCCCTGAATCTACTATATTTACTCACACTTTCTAAGTGATCTTATTAATCACTGTAAACACCTAAATAACTGGTTTGTAAATAATGCTATACTTCATTTAGAAATGATAAATTGATAATTAATATTTAATAAAGTATGAAAATGCAATTATTAAACATTATAGATATGCTTCTAACTCAATAATACAGCGTTTAAAGGTGTATTTATAAACTGCTTATTAATGTCTGCTTTATGAATTATGATTTATCTGTTTACCAATGCTTAACTAATGATTAATAGGATGCAGTTATTTTAAAGGGTTACCATATATATTATATTATATTTCTCATAATATAACTTCAAATATGCATTTTTTTATATATATATATAATAAAAAAAACATGCCAAGAGGGGATCTGCAACTCAATGTCATAATTATAATGTAATTATTATTATATTATTAAGATATTAATAATGTGACTGATAGTATTGGCTGCCTATTAATTAAAACATAATTTCTACTCTTAAAAAAAAATCAATAGACATGTCCTTATTTTTCTGTTTCCTTTGTTTCAAGGATGTTGATGTACAGAGATATTCAGTGTTTGAAATATTGCTAAATTTAAATGCAACCAAACATATGTCGTTCGTTACCATCCAACAGTGGACCTTTCTTGAAGATCTAATTCAAAACTTTTGAGTTGACTTGCTGCATCTGGTCATTTTGAAGAAACAAAAATGAAATACACAATTTTCTTTTAAGGTCTTTTTTCATAATATAACTTCAAATATGCAAAAAATAATAATATTTTAAACATGCCAAGATGGAATATCAACGATTTCTACCTATACAAGTGGGGACTCGCAATAGCCTGCAATGGAACTGTGTGTGTGAACAGTTAAGTCTGTCTTTATTTTGTAACTATAGTTACAAAATAAAGACAGACTTAATTGAATTGAATTGCTTGAGGAAAGACCATTTAAATCTACAACGGGGTAAAAAATACAGACGGTCCGGCAGCAACAGTTCAAAAGCAGAGGCGAGAATATCCTCTTATCATTCATAATATAATTTTTTTACTTTCTATGCTTGGTTATGCAGTCCCTAACAATTTACTTTCCATTGTTATGTGTCATTGCACACACACATACATATCTATATTACTAACAGACCAATGTCGCTCTACACTGGCCTAGTGGGGACTCTCGGAACGATCTCTATCTATACAAGAGGGGACTTGGCTGCAATGGAGCTGTGTGTGTGTGTGTGTGAACAGTGAAGTGAACTGGCAGTGAAGTCTGTCTTCATTATGTAACTATATATATATATAGTATATTATATAGTATATTATACTGCCCTACAAAGCAAAAAGGCAGTAACTACGCAGAGTGCAGAACTGAGAAAAATGACTTTAAAGTTATTCTGTCATCCAGCCTAAGTAGTTGTAGGTAGATTATTGGACATGTGGCTGTTTTGTTACTTTATATTAGCTTACTCTTTGTACATATCAATCCTCATATTTAATTTGATATTTTACCCCTATTTTGCAGTTACTGTATTCTTGCTTTGTACATTTGCTTTGTATTACTTACCAAAAACGTGGCACCATACCAAGGAAAAAGGCAGTAACTACAGATTCTCCAAAAACTATTACCATTTTTCTCCAAAACGACACACATTTGAGATAAGATGTTTTGTCACATAACAAAGGATGCCTTGAATGTCATGAAAAGGATAATAACTCATTTTTGACCAAAAATGCAGTTACTGCCTTTTTGCTTTGTAGGGCAGTATATATTACGCCTTTTATCATTCATAACATTATTTTTCTTATTTAACGCTTATTTTCTCTCTTCATAGATACTTTCTATGCTTGGTTATGCAGTCCCTTTAGGGTTTATAGGATTAATCAAACAGAAATAGCTCTTTAAGGTAACGATTTCAGGTCACTATAGTGACCTATATTTAGTATAGCGTAAAGCATACTTTATACAGTGAATAATGATTTTATTAATCAAAATGAACTTCGCGTCCCCAGTTGGATGGTAAAGAACGATACGTGTTTGGCTGCTTTGTACATTTCTTGCCATCACAAACACACTGTAAAGATTTTGGAGGTCAATCTCAAAATGTTATGTCGACTTGCTGCACTGAACATTTTTAGTTGGTTCAGTTGAAATATATGAAGTAGGGATGTTCATTTAACATTTTGTTTTCTGACTGAAAGCTGATGGTTGTTAACCAGTCATCATCAGTTAACTGACATGATTTGAAGGTTAGATTAGAATTAAATGGACTTAGAATAGATAGGTGTCTGTGACCAATTCAAAAACCTAAAAAATGTAGATTTACATGTGCAAATAGCAGCATAAACAACAGAACATGAGGATTCACACATCAAGCACCCGCAGTGCTTCTGTGAACACAGTAAACCAGAATAAAAGTGTATATATAACTGTATATATAGTAAATAGGCCAACTTAAATGAACAATTAACAAAACTAAAGTGCAATAAAGAATGGACATTTCAGGGTCTGTTTACACGACATCATTTTCAATTTTCACCTGACAATGCAAGCTTTTGAAAACGAGTTTCAAAGTGCAAGGTTTTGAAAACGATGCCTTTACCATCTGCATGTAAACAACATAAACGTGAATTTGTGAAATTGGTATGTCATTCCAACCCGGTCACACTAAATGTGTCTCTATAGCACACATTGTGTTTATTGTGCAATTTATACGCGAAAAGGAGTTTCTGTGTGCATATGATACGCATGGGTGGGTTTAGGGTAGGTTTAGTAATGGTGTGTAATATGTAATATGTATTATATGTTTGGTTAGGATTAGTGTTGTAGGGTGCATGACGTGTGTATTCACCTTATTTTCCACGAGGGTGACGCCATTACGTTCGTTTTGTCATCTTACTTCCGGCTGAGAGGGACCTCAACTTCCGTCTGAAAGGACGCTAGTTTCTAGACGTAATTCTATTGTTCTAACGGTAAAATATGTCAAGTATTATATGCTCAGTTAGGGGCTGCCATAACAATTGGATTAAGAGGATAGAACAATTTAACCAACAGTGTTACGAACACAATGTAAAGCGATCGGAATGTTGTGGTGTACTTTACGATTTACACCCGGATGTGCCGTGTCAGTTTAGCGGAAGTCGGATGACAAATTGCGGAAGCGCAAAGTATTAAAAGTGGGCGGGGCGGAATAAGGTGAATTACACGCAATAAAGTGCAATCACATGAATGTATTAAATGCATGAATAAGCCTTTCTGCATCTGACAGGGATAAAGAAGTTTGAATTCTGGCAATATTTTTAAGATGGAAAAATGCAGATTTTGAAACCATTTTGATATGGGCATCAAATGACAAATGCGGATCAAAGGTAACACCTAGATTTCGCACTTGTGATGCTGGAGACAATAATTCAGAATCAGAAAACAGACTTAGACAGTTAT
Source organism: Leuciscus idus (assembly GCA_021554675.1). Taxonomy (NCBI): domain Eukaryota; kingdom Metazoa; phylum Chordata; class Actinopteri; order Cypriniformes; family Leuciscidae; genus Leuciscus; species Leuciscus idus. Next base: position 2,651,126 of record CM038639.1, on the reverse strand, counting down.
GTTTGTGCAAATCTGTCAGCATACCAAAAAGTAACAGTTCCATTTTTGATTTGTTAAGCTTAAGATAGTTGTCATGCATCCATACCTTTATTTCTTCCAGACATACGGTAAGAGCTGTAATTGCGAGATTTGGATCAGGGAGTGAGCTAACATAGATCTGCATGTCATCAGCATAACAAGGAAAAACCCCGTACCGTACTTTCGAATAATGTCACCAAGCGGGCAACATATAGATGCAGAACAAAGTAGGTCCTAGTACTGACCCCTGCGGGACACCCTGCTGTACTAATGTTGCCTCCAATTTGTTCTTCCCCAAATAAATATACTGCAAAGAGATGCAAGAGGTGCCTAACAAAACACGCAACCTGTCAAGGAGGATGATATGACATATAGTGTCAAAAGCAGCGCTAATGTCTAGCAGAACCAAAATGCTGCAAGCACCCATATCAGCAGAAAGATTAGGCGTTTCTCAATAGCAAGTACGCACAGTTTGGACTTGCCAAGTCCAGCTCAGGAGAATGACTCCAGAGGACGCGAGTCCGGTAATTCTGCTAATGGAACAGCACGTTCTTCAAAGCGTCAGTCAGCTCGCTCTGCTACTCCGGTTATCTCTGTATGTACATTTTAGGCAACAATAAAACAAAATATGTTATAAAACACCACACTGCCTCTTTTCGTTTTCATTTAAATAAATCTTAAACATTATAGCCACACAAATGGTGATTGCCTGGATCTCACAACCTGGATCAAATTTTCATAAATCTTTATAAATAAACCACAGATTTGAGCTTTAAACAACTACATTCTCGCCTGAAAAACTCTTAAATTTACATTTCGTGACACAGTAACAGTAGTATTATATTTCAACTGTAAATTAAAAGATGGCGCTTCTTATGTTGTCATTCCCCTTGTAGCACGCGCAAGTGATGATTCTCTGTCAACCAATCAACGTCCTGCAGTTAGTCTAGCTCCACCCTTTAGTACCATACCACTGTGCTGGTACCCCAACGGAAGGGTACCCAAAAAGTGTTAAGGTTCGGCTTTTTGGTACCATTCACAACTTTTGACAGTGGAAACGGAAATAAATGCATACCGTACCGTACCGTACCGCTCAGTGAAAACAAGCCATTAGAGATTAGAGTCGAATCTTCCCTAACAATTTTTAAGTCTCTTTTAAAAAGGTATTTGTTTTCTCTGGCGTATTGATTTTTTTTTTTTAAATGTATATATTATATTATATTTTTGTGTATTAGAGTGTGCATATTTAGGATACGTATTTAGTTGTCTTGTACAGCACTTTGGCCAGTCTTGTGGCTGTTTTAAATGTACTTTATAAATTAATTAAACTTGAAACTACTGACTGTAATAATAGATCAAAATTCTTACTGTCAGTTAACCGGTTAGTCATAGTATTCTCAATGTATTTTAACACTGGCACTTTAGTTGAACCATCTGAATATTTTAAATGCAACAATCAACATAAAATTGAGTTTTGACCTTTGTGTATTTTTTTTACAGTGTATTTTTTAGGGCAATAAACCCAGACAGCAACATAGTGTTGGCCCAGATCCGGCCCACATTCGGGCTGTGTGGATTCCAGATGTGGGCCAGATCCGGGCCGATACTATGTAGCTGTCTGAGACTGGTGTTTTAGTGTTATTATGAACATCGCCATCACATTCAGAGATACTGCTAAATGTAAAAGCAATTAAACGTGTCATTCTTTATTATCAAACAGTGGACAAAATAAGTAAATTTGTGTAATGAAATGAATATAACATGTGCATGCAGACTGCTGCTGCTTATCTTTAGCATGTACACTAACTTGTGTGGAAATGGGCATGGAATGGTGAAAAAATGCTGACCTAAAAATTGTTACACTTAATTTAAGTGATATTACTTAACATTAATGAACCAACATACAATAAAACTACCAAAACACATCATTCATGTCTCAAATTAAGGCATTCTTTCAGAACTCTAGTGAAGGTTTCAGCCAACAAACATAAATTAAATATACAAAACAAAAAACACACAAACAACAGGCAGCAATATGCACTATTTTCTGCTGTTCAGAATTCAATGCAGTTTATGTTACATGGTTCATGTTTACATTAATGTACAAACCTTTTGTATAGATGGTGATGAAAATGAAAGACTAAGACTTGTGTATGTGTTTAGCTACATCTTAATTTTTCTGATTTAAAAAAAATAATATTTCAGAATAATATATATCAATGTGGTATACGGTAGAAATATTACACATTTCAGTCTAGCTTAGGTTTTTAAATTAAATAACACAGTCTTGGAAATAATATGTAAGCATGTGCAAATAAGCCTGTATAGTAAATCAAGTTCTGTTGGTCTTTGTGTTTAAGTGAGAAATTAATTCATTTAAATTGAAAGATCTCAATGTTTATAAGATCTTTCAATTATGTTTAACAGTTTTGAGTGTATAAAAGAGTGTATAAAAATGGGCTCTGAGTTTTGGCAGTGGTTGTGTCTAAGTGAAATATGTAGTTTGGAAGATGTAGTCACTGAATGCATTAATACAACATTGAATGACACAGACATTTGCAACACTTCTCAATACCGTAGTAAAATATATTCAGAATCTAAAAAATGCAATACTATCAAAACAATTAGATGTAGCTGAACACATACAGGTATTAATCTTTCAGTTTCATCACCATCTATAAAAAGGGGAAACTTGGGGGAAAATGTGTACTGTACTGTAAACAATGACCATGTGACATAAAATGCTGTGAATTCTGAACAACAGAAAACAGCAGAAATATTTTATAATGCTTCCTGTTATTTGTGTTTTTTTATTTAACGTGTGTTTTTTTGGGGTAAAACCTTTTCTAGTGTTCTGGAAGAATGAGTTGATCTGAGACATGAATGAAGTTTCAGTGCATTTTGAATGTGAAATGAACTGCTGTCAAGCTGTAAGTTGGTTTGGAGAAGATATCATGGTCTTTTAACCTGATATCATTTAAGACATCATTTAAGACTGTGGTATAAATGATTGAATGATTTAACCATAACTCATTACTATCCTTGATTTCTAAAATAGGTATTTTTCATGTGTATGTAGACTCTAGTGTGTGTGAATTGAGTTGTTGCACTTCCCCCCCCCACACACAATTTACATATCAATGCAGGAAGGCCTTAAAGGCCAGTGTTTTTCTTAGGTGAGAAAACTGGCCAACAACCCCCAGAGTCCTGTTACCAATATCTGTGCAACTTCTCAAATACACTAGAATAAACTAGAGAAAACGCTGGGATTTACCCTGCCAAATTTATTTTGTAAAGTTTTCTTTTGTAAAAATGTATTTAAAAAATAAATAAAACAAGAATTACACTATCTACTGTTCACTGCAGTTAATGTTACATTATCCACGTTTACAATACTGTACAAAAATATGAAACTGAGATTAACACTTGTATAGGTGTTTAGTTAAATATAATTTTTTTGTTTTTGTTTTTTTTAGATTCAGAATTTAAAACATCTGCAAATTGGCCTGTAAAGAACATAAATGTCTGTTGGTGTTTGTGTTAAGTGAGAAATAAATAAAAAAATTTGCCAAAGCAATAATAAATGATCCACAGTTTGGCTCACATAAGCCCCGTTCACACAGAGATTCCGGAAAATACACTGATAATTTGTCCCGCGATTGTTTGATTTCTGTTCATTCACACTCCCAGGGATTTTCTGAAATCAGTATTATATATTATAATATAATATTTAAATATAAAATCTTGTTTACTTGTTTAGCACTATGTTCGCAATGAAACTAAATTAATGATTATTCCAAACACAAATAAAATGTAAGTTTCTCAATACTAAAGTCACTTTTTCAAAACTCTCTTCACACAGTGATCACACCTTCCGTCTATGTGAGCTAAACTGTGGATCACTGCTTTGAAAGATGTCATTGAATGCTTTTTGTTCCATTTACATTAATTATTCTTAAACACAAACACCAACAGAACTTTATGTTCTATACAGGCTAATTTGCACATGTTTACATACTCTTTTTAAAACTGTTAATAATAATAGTACTGTTAAACTGTTAAAAATAACAAGTAATTTCAATCACATTGAAATAGATATTCTGATTCTAAAATATAATATTATCAAAATAATTAGATGTAAGTGTTAGTCTTTCAGTTTCATCACCATCTATACAAAAGGGGAAACTTAGGAATATTTTAGTACAGTAATGTTAAAAAGTTAGTTTGTTAGTATACTTTACTTTATTGTCCTTTTTCAGGAAATTTGTCTTGGACTCAAAGCTGCATTAGTACACAACATATACACACACACAAACCAAAAAGAGTTTTAAAAAAACGGCATTACTACATCTTGCTATTTAACATATTAATAGATACAGGAATAAATGATTTTTTGTAACGGTTACTCTTACTCAGTGGGACTCTATACCGTCTCCCTGATGGCAGAAGCTGATACATTGGAAATAAAACATGGCTTGAATCACTCACTATTGTCTGTGCATTTAAAAAAAAATCCACGATTCGTAAATTGATTGAAGTGATGAGTACTCTCTTACACCCATAACTTACATTGCAGTTTTCACAAGACGTACAAGCTGTGATTTTAATTGGACCAAAAGATTGCCATATGAAGTTTGCATCCAATAATTTAAAAGACTACCTAAAACGGCATAATGAAATAATTGCATAATTCTCTGATTTACACCAAACAGCCTAAGTCTTCTTAAAAAATACAATCGTTGCCGGAATTTTGAACAAAGATAATCAATGTGGGCTTTCCAAGTAAATGAACGATCAATGACCACACCTAGATACTTATAGGTATCCACCTGCTCAATATTATCATAGATGATAACTGGGCTGTAATCAAAAAGGATCATGTAACATCAACTGCAGTGAATTATAAACAGTAGATAGTGTCATTCTTGTTTTATGAAAGCATTTTACAAAAGAAAACATTGTGTAATGCTCCTGTTGTTTGTGTTTTTTGTTTTATGAGTGACAAAGTGTGTTTGTTGTTAAATCTTTTCTAGTGTTCTGGAAGAATGAGTTGATCTGAGACATGAAGTTTCAGTGCATTTTGAATGAGAAATTAACTGCTGTCAAGCTGTAAGTTGGTTAGGAGAACTGAGTGAAGAGTTTTGAAAATGTACCTAAATATTGAGAAATGTGTCTTAGCGATTGTAAAAACCTGTAATTTAATTTAATTTGGCAGGGTAAATCCCAGCGTTTTCTCTAGTTTATTCTAGTGTATTTGAGAAGTTGCACAGATATTGGTAACTAAGTACTCTGGGGGTTGTTGACCAGTTTTCTCACCTAAGAAAAACACTGGCCTTTAAGGCCTTCCTGCATTGATATGTAAATTGCGTGTGGGGGGTGAAGTGCAACAACTCAATTCACACACCCTAGTCTACATACACATGAAAAATACCTATTTTAGAATATCAAGGATAGTAATGAGTTATGGTTAAATCATTCAATCATTTATACCACAGTCTTAAATGATGTCTTAAATTATATCAGGTTAAAAGACCATGATATCTTCTCCAAACCAACTTACAGCTTGACAGCAGTTCATTTCACATTCAAAATGCACTGAAACTTCATTCTCAGATCAACTCATTCTTCCAGAACACTAGAAAAGGTTTTACCCCCCAAAAAACACACGTTAAATAAAAAAAACACACAAATAACGGGTAGAATTCTAACATATTTCTGCTGTTTTCTGTTGTTCAGAATTCACAGCATTTTATGTCACATGGTCATTGTTTACAGTACAGTACACATTTCCCCCAAGTTTCCCCTTTTTATAGATGGTGATGAAACTGAAAGATTAATACCTGTATGTGTTCAGCTACATCTAATTGTTTTGATAGTATTTAATTTTTTAGATTCTGAATATATTTTACTACGGTATTACTGTAGAAGTGTTGCAAATGTTTGTGTCATTCAATGTTGTATTAATGCATTCAGTGACTACATCTTCCAAACTACATATTTCACTTAGACACAACCACTGCCAAAACTCAGAGCCCATTTTTATACACTCTTTTATACGCTCAAAACTGTTAAACATAATTGAAAGATCTTATAAACATTGAGATCTTTCAATTTAAATGAATTAATTTCTCACTTAAACACAAAGACCAACAGAACTTGATTTACTATACAGGCTTATTTGCACATGCTTACATATTATTTCCAAGACTGTGTTATTTATTTTAAAAACCTAAGCTAGACTGAAATGTGCAATATTTCTACCGTATACCACAAAGATATGTAATTTAAGTCCAAAGGGAAACTATGTTTTTATTGTATTTTTATTACTGCCAATGTCTGAGAGACCACAACCCATAAGATTGCTAAAGTAAAAAATGTGTACTGTTGGTTCATTAATGTTAAGTAATATTTTTGACTCGAACAAAATCACTTAATTGTCAATTTTTAGGTATTTGAAATGTACTATCATTAACTTTTGTAATGTTAATTTATATTATGTTATATATATGCACGGTAAAACTCTCTCCAATATGATATATACACATTATAATGCTTGATCTGTAGATAAAAGGCAGTGGATTTGCATAAAATGACTTTATTTTGTGTATTTGTATTTTATGTTTGTTGCTGTTTTAAAACGACTCGCTACCGTGTGCCTGTTCACACCCCAAGGACTATGAATCGGCATCAAACGCACAATAACTGGAATTTAAAACTTCACTATGTGAAGAAACAAATGATCAATAAACTGTTGGACAGATATAGGCTACACTAGGATTTGTGCGCTCAAAATTTCTTCGCTTTGTGCCGTGAACTTTTAAATGCGCACTTGTGCAGCGCTGAACACTGTGACTCCATGTTGCTTTGAGCACATCATTCTGCACCCGCGATGCGCATACGCGCTTTGTGCGCTCTGTTTTGAAGCGTTTCATATTATCATGGTTTTTCCTATATTTTTTTATACCTAGCCTGCACAATACATTTAAAATAAGCATAATTTAATTGTATATTATATTGTATGCACTAAAGCTGGTGAAAACCTATCTCAGGTCCACAATGTCAGATGACAGATTAAGCAATTTAGGTGTTCTAAGTATTGAGTCAAGGAGGGCAAAGGCCTTAAATCTAGATGAATTTGCTGATCTTTTTGCAAAAAAACACAAAAATCGTAGAATGCAGTTAATGTGACTGATTCTGAATATGTAATGCAAATTTTAAAAATATAATGGCAATGCAAATACATTGTTGAATGATTGGTAATCATGGTATTTTGCCTGTTAATGCCTATAGTGCAGTGCAGAAAATGATATGACAACAATAAGGTCTAAACTGGCCCCTCTAACAGTACAACTGGCCCCAGCTTGCCCCCAGCTTGAATGTGAGGCTATATGTAAAGCAGAAAAGCGCAATATAAATAAAATGTATCATCATCATCATGTGATTATATTTACTACTTTTGTGAATAAATCTTGCTGCAGCATTTTGGACCAGTTGAAGGCGAGCGATTTGTGACTTGGAAATACCGCAATACAATGAGTTGCTGTAGTCTAAATGGGAAGTAATAAAAGCATGAACAGCCATCTCTAGTGTTTTGTCAGTTAGGAAGTGTTTAATTTTAGACAAAAGACGGAGTTGATAGAAACTAGATCCAATTACTGAAGATATTTGTTTGTCAAATTTTAAAGGCCCATCTAAAAGCACACCCCCAAACCTTTCTTACTTTGTCCAAAAAAAAACAAAAAAAAAAAACATCAAATACTCATGAACATGTGAACACGTGATGATAAGTACGCATGTGACCATGTTATATACTTGTGCATGACCTGCCTGATCTCATGAAAATGCATCTCTATGGCACGCATTGTGTTTATCGTGCAATTTTTACGCGGAAATATATTTTTTTACATGCATATAAAACGCACTTTATTGAGTGTAATACACACACATCCTACAAAACTAATCCTAACCAAACATATAATACATATTACATATTACACACCACTACTAAACCTACCCTAAACCCACCCATGCCTATCATATGCACGTATAAATTGCACAATAAACACAATGTGTGCTATAGAGACGCATTTAGTGTGACCGGGTTGGAATGACGTAACAATTTCACAAATTCACGTTTATGTTGTTTACATGCAGATGGTAAAGGCATCGTTTTCAAAACGAGTGATAAAAGGCATAATATATAATATACTATATAATATACTATATATACATAATGAAGACAGACTTCACTGCCAGTTCACTTCACTGTTCACACACACACACACACACACACACACTGTTCAAGTCCTCACTTGTATAGATAGACATCGTTCAGTGAGTCCTCACTTGGCCAGTGTAGAGCGACATTGGTCTGTTAGTAATATAGACATGTATGTGTGAGTGCAATGGCACATAACAATGGCAAGTAAATTGTTAGGGACTGCATAACCAAGCATAGAAAGTATCTATGAAGGCCTATATATAAATATATATAACTTATAGTTACAAAATAAAGACATACTTAACTGTTCACACACACACACACACAGTTCCATTGCAGGCTATTGTGAGTCCACTGTTGTATAGGTAGAGATCGTTCAGAGTTGAGATTCAATCTTGGCATGTTTAATTTTTTTAATTTTAATTTTTTGAAGTTATTTATCAAGTTATATTATGAAAAAAATGATTTCATTTTTGTTTCTTCAAAATGACCAGATGCAGCAAGTCAACTCAAAAGTTTTGAATTAGATCTTAAAGAAAGGTCCACTGTTGGATGGTAACGGCCGACATATGTTTGGTTGCATTTAAATTGAGCAATATTTCAAACACTGACTTTCTCTGTACATCAACATCCTAGAAACAAAGGAAACAGAAAAATAAGGACATGTCTATTGATTTTTTTTAAGAGTAGAAATTATGTTTTAATTAATAGGCAGCCAATACTATCAGTCGCATTATTAATATCTTAATATAATAATAATTACATTATAATTATAACATTTAGTTGCAGATCCCCTCTTGGCATGCTTTTTTTTTATAAAAAAAATGCAAATTTGAAGTTATATTTTGAGAAATATAATATAATATATATGGTAACCCTTTATAATAACTGCATCCTATTAATCATTAGTTAAGCATTGGTAAACAGATAAATCATAATTCATAAAGCAGACATTAGTAAGCAGTTTATAAATACACCTTTAAACGCTGTATTATTGAGTTAGAAGCATATCTATAATGTGTTTAATAATTGCATTTTCATACTTTATTAATTATCAATTTATCATTTCTAAATGAAGTATAGCATTATTTACAAATCAGTTATTTAGGTGTTTACAGTGATTAATAAGATCACTTAGAAAGTGTGAGTAAATGTAGTAGATTCAGGCAGTTATAAAGCATTTAGTAGTGGTCAGTTCACTATTTTGCGAGCTCATCTAAAGTGAGGACTAGTTATGCTTTGTAAATAATTTATAAAGGAGATTTAAAGACTCAGTTATCTTCTAAACAGAAAAAGGAAACAAACACAACACGATAGAGAACATAGAAATATTAACAGCCTTTAAATCTCCTTTATAAATGCTTTACAAGGCATAACTAGTCCTCACTTTAGATGAGCTCACAAAAACTCGTTTTCAAAAGCTTTCATTGTCAGGCCCCCAAAATGGCATTTTCGTTGAAATGAACGGCCAAAACGTTTTCAGTTTTCAGTTGAAAATGATGTCGTGTAAACAGACCCTAAAGCGTGTATTATTTATTGCACTTTAGTTTTTCGACATAACATTTTGAGATTGACCTCCAAAATCTTTACAGTGTGTTTGTGATGGCAAGAAATGTACAAAGCAGCCAAACGCGTATCGTTCTTTACCATCCAACTGGGGACGCGAAGTTCATTTTGATTAATAAAATCATTATTCACTGTATAAAGTATGCTTTACGCTATACTAAATATAGGTCACTATAGTGACCTGAAATCGTTACCTTAAAGAGCTATTTCTGTTTGATTAATCCTATAAACCCTAAAGGGACTGCATAACCAAACATAGAAAGTATCTATGAAGAGAGAAAATAAGTGTTAAATAAAATAAACAAATATTATGAATGATAAAAGGCATAATATATAATATACTATATATACATAATGAAGACAGACTTCACTGCCAGTTCACTTCACTGTTCACACACACACACACACACACTGTTCAAGTCCTCACTTGTATAGATAGACATCGTTTAGTGAGTCCTCACTTGGCCAGTGTAGAGCGACATTGGTCTGTTAGTAATATAGACATGTATGTGTGAGTGCAATGGCACATAACAATGGCAAGTAAATTGTTAGGGACTGCATAACCAAGCATAGAAAGTATCTATGAAGGCCTATATATATATATATATAACTTATAGTTACAAAATAAAGACATACTTAACTGTTCACACACACACACACACAG
>CM038639.1:2633157-2635657 GCA_021554675.1 Leuciscus idus | reverse complement strand
GTGTTTTACTACAAAAACAGTTTATATAAAATATTCAAAATATCAATACAACACAGAATTCTTAATGTACTCAGTATAAGGATTTATTGAAAAATCTGAAGGGCTTTTTGTATGCACACTTGAAATCATCCTAATGGAAATACTTTTATTTTTTATTTTATAAACTTTCAGTGAACAAGTCTGTGTAAAAACAATTCTGCTGTACCCAAAAACTCAAAACGTGGACATTTCTTGAACAAGTGTTTTGGCAGCACTTCATATCACAGTTCATAACACTTTTTTGCTACTTTTGTTGTGTTGCTAGTGTTGGTGCCTCTGGATATAATGAGCCAATAATAAACCTGAATGCGATGCAAACGTTGTACTTACATTCCTTTCAAATGTCGTGCAGTTATTATAATACTGTGTGCTTTTTGATCATTCATTTGAAATGTCGTGCAGTTATTATAATACTGTGCTTTTCGATCATTCCTTTCAAATGTCGTGCAGTTATTATAATACTGTGTGCTTTTCGATCATTCCTTTCAAATGTCGTGCAGTTATTATAATACTGTGTGCTTTTTGAAATGGCGCTTGTTCCACAGCTTCATCAGCCGCCAGAAGTACAGCGCCACCTGTGGGTCTTTATAAATACATCTGTCTGCACATTATCAATCATATTTCTCATTTTATTCCACTAGATCCCCATGTCGTATGCAAATATTTGTCGTCTTTCTCTCGTAACACTGCGTAGAACTTCGAAATGAATGATGCGAGGTGAAAGAAATCGCATACTCTCTTTGAGTATGTACTGTATCTGAACAAGTGATTAGTAAGTAGGCCTACGCACTATATAGTATGTCTGTAGTATGAGCCTGTTCAAACACCCACACTTGCGGTCTGTGCACTTGACCACTTGTCTATTTACATGATGAATTTACTGTATTTAGCCAAAGTGTTCGAGTAGGTGTGAAGACTACAAGTGTGGGAAAAACTTTTGTTTTCACAATGGAAGTCACTTATAGTGGTGTTAAAATGCAAGTGTTTACAGAACTTTCAATACTTTGCATTTTAAAATAAACTTGCAAATGTCTGTTCATTATCCCATGTAACAGAAGACACTTATTCAGTTGTGCCGTTGCAAATGTTGTACAAAATACACATAGCCTGCTTATCTTTACACCAATGAAATGTGCAACACTTTATGTTTTACAACCAAATAACATGTAATATCTAATTAATTTAACTTGCAGTGGAACGTTTTCCTCAACATCTCGTGATTTCGGGGCACGTGAGGCTCATTTTTAGCATTCCTGCATTGAAATATATTCGCTAATTTCTGCCATGTAAAAAAAAAGTAATGCATTGGTAAATCTTTTTACAACCACAACAATTTTATGACATAAAAAGTCATTATTATGGCACAAAAAGTAGAAATTATGACACACTAAATTATAATTATGACTAATTATGAGAAGCTAAATTTGAAATGAGATAAGACTGTGAAATTATGTCAATTTAAAAATATATATATTCTCATAATTATGAATTTTTAAGTCATAATTTCTACTTTTTGTGTCATCTTTTTGATGTATGTAATCATTTAGAATTTCATCTTAGTGGAAGCCCATCCATACGTTTAACTCTCTAAGATGAAAGTATGTTCAAGTCATCTATCATTATGTTCTCGCCCTCAGATGTTAGATTTAATACATGAATATAGAAAATGTTATTAAAATTAAAGTTGAGTTCATAGTATTTATTAAAAATATAAAGCCTAATGAAGTGAAAATGCATTCCTTGTTCGTACCTCTTTAATCTGTAATGTTTGTTGTGCCTGATGTTTGACAGCACATACTGTATAATACTGTATATGACTAGTTTGTTTAGAGGCGTTTGTTCAAAATTAAAGGCACACTATGCAAGATTTGTACCTTAATATAACAGCTTCGAGATCATTTCGATGGGAAACGAACTCGTAATAGGGCGAATCATCCCGATAACAAAGCAGGTTTGAGAGGTGGCGCCCCGACAAATCTTGCGAGAATCACGACTTGCTTTACAGCACGACGTCACACACATCACCAACACATGAAGAGCCTCTGTGGAAGACACTAGCACACATCTCAGACGTGAATCACAGCAGAGTCGACGAAGGAAACGAAGAAAGCGCGGTCGGAAGAGTGCAGAGACGGCTCTGCGTGAGTGGGATTTACCACAGTAATGTTAAACACAAGTCCTCCACAGCGACTCTAGGGGGCGCTGTCTGAGAAAACCGGAAACTGCATAGTGTGCCTCTAATGGTGCGTTCACACCGGACGCGAATAGCGCGTCAGGCGCGAGTGATTTCAATGTTAAGTCAATGCAAAGACGCGTTATGCACGTAAAAAATTCCTGCGGCGCGAATGAGGCGTAGAGCGCGGCGCGGTAGACGCGAATACGCCTCATTCGCGCGTCAAGTTCGCGCGAATTGAGCGTCTGGCGCGTTAAGCGCGAATGATTTTATTAGTGCTTTTGTGCA